>BMAU01017873.1:175000-559671 GCA_019973935.1 Trichonephila clavipes
TATATATACATACATATATATATATACATACATATACACTGGTGTGCAAAAATTAAGGACGAAGTCGAAAAAATTAGCATATCAGCTGAACGAAGAGGCAGAGCGGGGACAGAAAGACCAATCAGGGAGATTAAGTAAGGTGATGTACGGTAGCACATGCGCAGATATGCAGGTAGACGTAATGGGGGGAGTGTCTGAGTAGTATAAAGCATGTTGTCGGAGTA
Organism: Trichonephila clavipes; assembly: GCA_019973935.1. Lineage (NCBI taxonomy): Eukaryota > Metazoa > Arthropoda > Arachnida > Araneae > Nephilidae > Trichonephila > Trichonephila clavipes. The sequence continues at coordinate 175,225 of BMAU01017873.1, forward strand.
AGATCAGTATCTATGGCAAAGAGATTGCACGCCGTATAGCAGTTAAAATCACACCGAGTTGCTGCCTCAGCGAGAAATGGCGAATAATCAATCTGTTAGACGACATCTGGATGCTTTTACCCGAGGTCGAACCATTGAGAAGTTGGAGGAAGGCCGCAGTGTGACAAGTGTGGCTGCAGTGTTCGGAATTGCTCACAGCATCGTTTCAAGACTTTGGAGACAATTTCAAACTACAGGAACAGCTATCCGGGGTTCAGTAGTGGTCGTCCACGAGGAACCACACTCGCAGATGACCGGTACATTGTCTTACAGGCCAGAAGAAACAGGCGACAGACAGCGGGAGAAATCGCTAGACACACGACACAGGCGACTGGACGACCGATATCGCGTTTTACCGTGGCCAGAAGACTGCACGGTGGTGGTCTGTTTGCCCGACGCCCTGTACGGTGTGTACCTTTAACGCCGCCCATCGGAGAAGGCGTTCTCTGTGGTGCCGGGAACACCAGAATTGGAGAGACAATGAATGGGGACGAGTACTCTATACAGATGAGAGCAGATTCAGTTTGCGTAGCGATTCTCATCCCATACTCATCTGGAGAGAGCGGGGAAGCCGCAATCATCTCTCGAACATCATTGAAAGGGACAGGTATGGAGGTCGCGGTATTCTCGTTTGGGGACGCATCATGCTTGGTAGTCACACAGACCTTCGCCTCTTCGACGCAGGTTCAGTCAACGGGACCCGTTATCGTAACGAAATTCTTCTTCCATATGTGCGTCTTTTTTAGAGGCGCTATGGGTCTGCAGTTCCTTTTCATGGACGACAATGCACCATGTCATCGCACAGTAGCTGCCGAACAGCTCTTAGAGAGTGAGGATATTGAACGTATGGATTGGCCGGCACGATCTCCGGATCTCAATCCCATCCAGCATGTATGGGATTTTCTAGGCAGACGCTTGGCAGCTCGTACCTTACCACCAGTAACGATTCGGGAGCTTCGATTGCCGCTGCAAGACGAATGGGCAGCAATGACTCAACAACTCATTGACACCCTCATTCTCAGCATGGGTAGACGCTGTGAAACCTGCCCCTAGCAGTCAGGGGGAGATCATATCCCCTACTAAAGGCCGGATGTTTCTTGCTGGACACCCATCACAGGGATGTTTCGGCCTTCAGTCGCATTGCGCTCCATGCTACTTTTTGAATCAAGCTTCTTTTTTATCTCTCTGATTTCTCTTTTAGTAAGTGTTGCTTACATTACACATGTCCTTACGTATTGGGAATCTTACGGTATTAAATGTGTTGATTTGGGAAGCTTTTGTACAAAGTTAAATTGAAAAAACGTCTCGTCCTTAATTTTTGCACACCAGTGTATATATACATATATATATATATATATATATATATATATATATATATATATATATATACATACATATATATATATACATATATATATATACATACATATATATATATACATACATATATATATACATATATATATACATACATATATATATACATACATATATATATACATACATTTATATATATACATACATATATATATATACATACATATATACATACATATATACATACATATATATATATATATACATACATATATATATATATGCATACATTTCGAGTATAGTTCAAGGTATGTCAGAGGTTCCTCATTGACCTGAGTCATTGAAGCACGGCCCTTTGCAAGGTCATTAGCAATGCAATATTTCAAATTCAAATGGGACGGAATCCATTGGAACTGAATTACGGTAGAACTAGATAGGGTCCTGAATTTGTCACTTATAGTTAGTCCCTTGTGCTCTCCAAATAGTCTCCGATTGTTTAAATATTGAATAGCACTTCGGCTATCCTGTCTGAAAGAATCCAGATTTCGCAAGTCAAATAACTCTCAGAAACATAATGTAGATCAGCGGTTGCCAAGCTTTTTGACCTCACGAACCAGTAAATTCATAATTTAAATCCAGCGGACAACTAATAGTGTTTTTTAGGTGTTAAATATATTTATAAAAAAATTGTGATATAAGAATGCATAAAATGTACCTAATTAATAAAATGAAACTTATAATTCTAATTAAATTATGAAAGCTTTATTAATAAACCATAATAAAATAAACAAAAATTGTGAAAAAAAACAATTAAAAACGGTTTAAGTGTACCAAACTTTTAGCATTATATATTTCTCGTGTGATACATTCCTTATTTACCGTAGCTTTATTTTATGAAGTAGCATTTTTATATCTTTACACGTATTTTTATGAATTATGTTTCAATGCATCTCAAAACATTACTTAACGTGATGAGTAAGTATATTCCACACACATTTTTCTGGGGACCAGAGAAATTTTCTCGCGGTCCAAGAGTGGTCCGTGGACCACCACTTTGGCAACCACTAGTCTAGATGTCAACGGTAATCAATTCGGAGCTGAAAACGGAACAGTGATCGATATTCCTGCGTTTAGGCAAGATTTCATCATTTCCAAATTTTATAAATGCTCCACTTCCAGTGTATTCCTGGTACTTGCTACCATCTGTACAAATAAAAATAGATATTTCAGGAATACTGTCAATCACCTCCAGAGCATGTCTTTTCCAGCATAAAATTAAAAACTGGTTTAATATTTAAATACAAGGTGATTCATAAAGAAGTATACAGTTCAACTGCACGACAAATCAAGAACAATGTAAGATATTGTATGTCAGCTATAACTGAATTGAGTGGGACTATTTTAAGTTTTGTCAGAGGCTTTCACTGATGTTCTATGAGCGAACCCTTGATCACACAACACGCACCGAACCGGTGATCCATTTTCGCCCAAACGCGTGTTAAGGTATCAAGTCCATCGATGGAATGCTGTTTGAGCTTCTTCCATTACTTTTCTTTTGCGCAAACAGCCTGTAGTTTTACATTTTTCACACCATTGTTAGATTTTCTGGTTGAAGGCTCTTTTCCGAATCTTGATGAAAAATACCGTTGCGGATTTTATTTTGTCTAATTCAAGACCACAAAAAGCCTTCTCCAATGCAGATATCACCATTTCTACTAACTAGTCACATGATACGTCCCTTACGTAACTTCTACCAGTCAAGATACAAACTTTAAAAATACATCTACCTTATGGTTCTTTTGGGTGGTGTGCGTCTTTGACTGTTACTGTTTTACAACATCCGCAAAGTGCATAGTTTAGGAATCACCCTGTATAGAAGATGCATTCAGGTATATGTTACATGCTATATTGATTTATTTAAATTTGACTCAGTAATGGCTAAAATGAAGTGTATATTGCACGTTGGTGATTTTGACAATTTTTGAGCATGTGACGGGGCTGTATCGGTACTTCTATTAATAAACCTCTTGGGATATCTCTGGGGCTAGAATGGCAATTCTTTCCAACCAACCCAAGAAAAGAACGCGGTTATGCAGATTAGGAATTGTATATACTGGAGCGTTAGTATTCGTTAGTAGAAGCTGTAGGTGAAGTTCTAGAAGAGTCTAAGAGTGTTCTAAGAGTTCTATGAGTCTGTCTAATAGTGCCAGCGAAGTTAATTTCTAAGGGGATCCGAGACCAGAAGATTATCCCTTAGCCGGATCACGTTGAATTGAAGAATATATTGAAGATATAAGGACCGTAGTTGTTCACCGAGGAAATAGCGGTAAGACAGTTCAGATTAAGCTTTAATACTAGAGCGGATTCTAGTAAGTTAGGAAGTCATCAATAGATATAAATTCAGTGGTTTATTGCGCTATTTGTTAGAATTACAGTTTGGGTCTCATCACTCCTGATCATAAGCCTCCTAGACTAGTGTTGGTTTGCTAAATATAAATTGAGATCATAATAAACTAATTTTAATTATGAAAGGTGTTAGTGGTCAACCTTTCATTCCCTCAAACATAGGTCACGTGGATGATGAAGAGAGGATACCCCCAGCCCACGGGGTATCACAAGCAATTATTAAAGAACGCCATCAAATTATTTTAAAGGTTACACATATACCACTAAAATTATATTAATATTTACTCAAAAACCATTTGCCAGAAAAAAATTTGTTATCAAAAAAAAATGTCTCCCAATTTTGTGCACCTCTTCTATTCCATTTTAATCATGTGAATAGTTTTATTTAAAAAAATATAGTTTTAAAAAACTAAAAAACGCCCTTTTATAGTTAATCGAACTAAGTTGTAACTTCACCTGTTAGTCGCCAAATCTGGAACTAGTTGCCAAATCTGGATATGGGATCTGAAATTAGTCGCCAGATGCAGGATGGGATCTGAAAATGGAAACTCGTTACTCCTCATATTCCTGATCAGGACAATGGAACAAAATTATTAAATTATTGTATTGCCATCGGTCCAGGACAAGTGAGCAAAATTTGGAGAATTAATCTGACCTTTAAAAGTGGGTGTATCATTACTTGAAATTTGATACAGAATATATATTTCCGAGGGGAATAACTCGTATCAAAATTCAAATAATGCGCATCTCACCAAGGAATTTATTCCTTCTATTCAGAGCCGTTTAAAGGCTAATCACTTTCATCCTAATTTTAAACTTATCCAGTTTCTAACTGGGCATGGACACTTTCAAGCCTATTTAAAGCGCTTCAATTTGTCGCCTACTGACCAGTGTTCTTGCTCCAGTGACACAATCTAGAATGCCAAGCATCTGAATCTTGTTTGTACTAAATTCTCTTCGGAAAGACGTACACTCATTAGTTGCCTACAAAAGAACAATATAGTGTGGCATCCTCCTTTCTCTACCTTTGTTCAAGGCAAATCATCTTTTACATCGTTTTGTGCATACATTGATAGCATTTTTTTCCTGTATTATTTAGATTTTAAATCTTGTTTGTTTGTTTATATATATGTGTGTGTGTGTATGTATGTATATATGTATGTTTTATGTATTTGTATTTTGAAAATTTTTTGTGATCATGTTTTTTTATCTTCCTCATTGTATAATTTTAATCATTCATTATCTCCGTTTGCATGTGAGCAATCTTGTATTTTATTCTGTATTTGTTGTATTTGTTTCCCCTTTTTTTCTCTCTCTTTTCCCCCCTTTTGGTTCCCTTTTGTGCCTATATCCTTCTACATGTAACTTCCATTGTTTTGAGTATTGTCTTACGTTTGTAAGCCTTGTGTTATACTTGTCGGTACACAAGGAGTCTAACTAGAGTCTAAAAAAAAGAGGGTGAAAATTCTGTTCCAAGATTCCGTTACGTACAAGTGGAGCTTAAAAAAGGGTGTTAAAAATAAATTATATATTCTATATAAATAAGACAAATTAGAATTTTAAATAAGTTATAAATATTTTATGCTAATTAAAAAAATTATCACGATTTAACATTAGTGAAAAGAATATAGCAACTTTAATTTCGTATATAAATAAATAAAAATAAGTATTATTCATTCACATCATAAGAAAGAAGCTTTAACCAGATCTCGTTGTACAAAGTTAAAAGTTATGTTAAAACCTACTTTTCCAATCATTCATCCTTTGATATTCAACAACAGATCATCTGTAGTCATAGCTTGTTTGGACTACGGGCACACAGTATTAGTTTAGTTTCTGTAAACTAGCTTTATGAGTCAGTTCTAAATAAAAATAGTCCAAAATTTTTTTCTGTTATTTTATTATATTCTATGCTTTCATTTTCCATAAATTTTGGTTTTAACTCACGTTTCATTATAATTAGCCTATTATTACTAGCCAGATGATGAAGACATTCAATTTAAAATAATTACCATAATTTGCAATTATTGAAAAGCATAACACTTAAAAAAGTAAACAATGAACAGCATAAAATTATCCTAATATAAAAAAAAACAGTAATATTAAAAAAAATTAAGTCAATTCCTACTAAGATCAACAAAGAAAAATTTTATTTTAGCTACTTTTTATTAAATAGTTACACTTAGTAAAATATGTCTATACATATGACAGAATCACAACATTAAGTGGTAATTAATTTTTATTAATTAACATTAAAGTATCGTATTGTCATCCAAAACACACACACACAATCGTGTATATAAATTTCAGTTCAACTGAATACTTTAAGATGTGAGAAAAAAACCTTTTCAAGTGTTTTGACCTAAGTCGCCAAAAATGATGCCAACGTGGTTGTATTTGTAATTCTTTAAGGGGAGTTAGAAACATCTATCTTTATCTATACTGACAATGTTAAATTGGCTGTTTTCGATGTACCTTTTCACAAAATCTGTTTTATGTACATGCTTGAAATTTTTCATACTATTAAAGTACACCTCTCTCATTATACTAAAATGACCTTTTAGCTAATTTTGAATTTTTTAATAAATTATGAAATATTTTATCAAACATTGCGAAATTTGACCCATTTTTTACTTAAAAAATTTGTAAAAATTAAATTTTGAGTTTTTTACAAAAAGCTCATTTTAGTATATATTAGACATCATTATAAATAATTCATAAAAAAATTTGCATACCTGTGAACAGTAGTTACTGAGAAAAGGTACATCGCACATTAAAATTTACATTTTGAGATATATTGATTTTAATGTATACAGTGAGACTTCTAATCGGCTAGGAGAAAAAAAAAGGCTCAATTTAAAATAAAAGATACAAGTTTTGGTTTATATCGGTCGTTACACTTTTAAGCAAAAACAAAGTAATTTGTTTACAATTTTCGCCATTAAAATGGGAGTGGCCCAAATTCAATGATTATTTAAAAATACGTTTTAAGGGCTTCTAAATACCCTAGAGGTTAAAGTAAGGTATTTTTAAAAAGGTTAAAATCTATACAATTTGAAAATGTAAAAATCTCAAATTGTCAAAAAAAAATAAGATTTTAGCTTTCCAACACCCCTTAAATAATTAATTTTCGTCAATTAATTTTAATTAATGATAATTAAATTATCGTATTTTTACCCAAAACAACAGTGTATAGAAAATTTCAGCTCAAATAAGCGCTTTAAAATGTGAAAAAAAAACCTTTTCAAGTTTTTAAGCAAGTCGCCAAAAGGGTCGGTAAGTCGCCACAAATGATTACAACGTGGCTGTATTTATAATTCTTTGAATAATTAGTTTTAATCAATTTTCATTAATTATAATTGCACTACTGTATTGTCATCCAAAATAATCATGTATAAATAATTTCAGCTCAATTGAGCACCTTAAAATATATTTTATTAACGATTGAAAATCCCACCAAGATAAATAAATAAATAAATATACACAGAGTGTGAGCTAATGGTGAAAGAATTGAAAAATCATTTTTTTCTCATCTTCAAATATTTTTGAAAAAAATGCGTAAAAAGTGAACTTAAAAAATTCAAGTACAATATTCCTTAAAATATCCTTTTTAGGATTATTTTTTTGCTGAAATAACTGTATTGTTAAAATATATTTCTGCGAATTCACTTTATGCATTATTTTATGTCTCGTTTGGTATATGTGTATGTATAATTATTTATTTTAATACTATATTTGCTGAAAATATAAATCGTTTGCTGTAATGCGTACCTAATAATTGTTTCTGTAACTGATTTAAAATACAATTGCATGAAAGAATAATTCCATTATTCGAATTTTTTACTTGGAATTTATATAGTATGTTTGTGTTGTTTGTATTTTGTTTAAGTGTTTGTATAAGTTCTTTTCGTTTGAATTGAATAAGGTCGATTATGAGATTTAATTTAACGGGTAAATGTTCATGAACTTCAATTGCAAACACTTATATTCAAACAAATATTACACATTGCCATCAATTCGCGTTGTCAAACCACGCCTTAAGTAATACAGTCATTTTTTTTACGAACCTAATGTATGATCCACTTTTACCACTATCTCTCTTTACAAACCATTTCTTTTTCCAGACAAATCATTTTCCCCGTAGGTCCGGTTACATCTATAAAAAGTTTCTTGAGAGAGCACCATGTTACGTCTTATCGAACAGCCAAAAGAACGTTTTTCTCCTGGAGGCGTGTTCCTGACATAGTTCTCTACAATTCGAAAAACGTTCTGTTGGATGCTTGAATCTGATAGTCATTGAATGTCTGTTCGGTGATTCGATTATTTTGTGTTTTCTTTGCTCGTTCCACAGACAGTGAACTAAGAACTGAGCAAATGTCAAGCGATTTGAATATAATCTGTTATTTATCATATATATATTATCGTGTAATATGTTAAAATAAAATGTGAATCAAATTAATACAACACGAAATACATTTAACCATGCTCTTTGGATTAAGTCATTAATTGAAATAATTACTTTTATTTCTTACCTTGTTGTTTAATAGATATCCTATATAACGCGCGTTATGAAAGACAAGTTATTTCAATACATTTTTCAATTTCTATTATTACAATCACATTCTATATATATTTATTTATTTATCTTGGTGGAATTTTCATACGATAATAAAATACACTTTAATAAATACTTCACCTTCCAATCGTGGACTATATTTAAACCAGTGTTTCTCAAACTGTGGGGCGCGTCCCCTAGGGGGACATGATAACCTAACACGGGGGGTGCGAGCATACCGAAAAGTCGAAAATAAAACATTATTTAAAAATATTATTAATTTACTGAAAGGAAAAAAAAACATAATAAAAATAAAATACGCATTTACACTGATATAATATGTTTATAAATGTATCAGTACTGCACACTGTATTTGATAATTAATTTAACAATGCCAAGTTAAGAACAAGTTCAACAATTACCAGTGACCTCATGCGCTTGTCATGTATAAAATTATATAAAAAAAATAGTACCTATCTTGATAATTTGTATGTTTTGTAACTAAATTAGTATTGTAGATTTACATCTAAGAGTCTTATTGTTAATTTCAATGCATTGTGTTATTGTTTGGATGGGGAAGGGGTGGCATGAAGAAAATTATGACTTAAAATTGGGTCGCAAGTATTGAAAGTTTGAGAAGAACTGATTTAAACTAAACTTACTTATTTATTTTATTCCTCAACATGTGTATCTTTATTTGTGTCTTGTTTTATAGCCCATTTAATGTTATTAAATGCATTATTTTAGCCCCGAGATTTTATTCAGTGCACATTTAGGCTTAAACTAGTAATAGCACAATGCACAGTTACAACTTGAAATAAAAAAAATCGATATCTTATTCGTATATATTCTTATATTTTGCTAACATCTATTATTTTTGTACATTAACGTATTCATTATTTATTCAATGCGTAAGGAAATCTTTCCAATCCTTTCCTTTGCATTCCCGAAATCGAAAATCTATCATAACCGTTGTTTGAACAAGAAGTTCTCTCGATGTTTGTCAATTCATTTAGCTCTGAAAGCTACCTTTAGCTCAGAAAATTCCTAATCTCACTTGATGCACAATTTGCACTGGAGTAGAAAAGTTGGGATTATTTCGTCAGTGCTAAATGAAAGGTAAATTTACAGATTCAGGCTTCTAGTTTGACAAGTGTGCAAACATCCATAGCATAAGTGAGACTATATTATAAATATTTAACTAAATATAGAGATCAGTTCCTATTGGAATTTTAGTGGTTTAGTTACGTGTTTGTAGTGAAGAGTAGTATTAGAGGAAAGAATTTTGTAAGTGCCTTAAAATAGTTTATTTTGCGTTAAGCGATATGTATAAATAATTTCAAAGTTTAAAAGATTAACTCGGGTTTTGATGGTACCATTTATACAATTTATTCAAGACTTCACCGTATTTTAAATTCAAGAGAATAATAATAAATTATGTATGCTTCATGTTTAAATTTGTTGAAATTTGTTATCAAAGATTTTATTTACCGCCAACAGTTTTAAGAACTGTAGAACAATCAACGGTGATTTTAAAAGCTTTATTCAAACCTTTCAGTATTATTTTGAAGTATTTACCACGTAATCCCAATAATCTGTCTGTTTTTAAAGTCCCTTTATTACAAAATGTCTCAATAATATAGTACTCCTTCTTAATTACGCACTTGATTATTTTTCAATAAATATGTTGGTTAACTTTGCGTATACGTACGAATGGAAAATATAAAATATATTTAAAACTTGAAAACATAATAAAAACAAAATACAAGAATCACAAAACATATTAAATATGTAAAAGGAAGAAAAGTAATACATTTAAACTAAAATTGAAAAAAGGAGACTAGAGAGTCAAAAAACAATTTCACGCATAGGGCTGAATAAGTGGGGTTAAACCAGTTTGATCGTACCAACCTTCCCCCTTTCACAATTCGGTTGGTCAATAACAAAACATTCAAAGAGAATGCATGATTGAGAAGCAAATCAGTTATGCAGTATATCTTAAACTCTTACGGAAAGGCAGCATTTTTCAAAGAGATATGTGGCCACGGTAGTCGAGTGGTATAGGTATCGGACCGTGGCTTGCTTTGTCACGGGTTCGAGCCCAGTACCACTAAAGACCCGCCGTGTTGGGCAGCGATGCACGTTAAATCTGTCGAGAGCTGAAACGTCCTCCCGTTGGTGTGGTGTGGTAGTTAGGAGAGGGGGGTGCCAGCTCAGGTGTCGTCCACGTCACTTGACCATGGTTGAAAATTACGTGGTCCGTCGCCAAAAGCCCTCGTGTAGCTGAACAGTGCGACGTTAATATTCAATCAATCAATCAATTCAAAGAGATATGCATGTTTGCACGTGCGTGTGTGTCTAAGAAAGAAAATATATTGGTAAGTATACGAGATGGGTAAATTAAATAACGAGACTGATGTAGCTACAGAGAAAATAAGCTTGCGTTAAACTCTGGCGACCAACATCTATCCTCTTCCGAATGCAATGCATCCAGCTTCTGTAATAAAACCCGTATAGCCAGTTGCAGACTTCGTTCGCATTAGAGTTGTTGCTTTGTTTCGACGAAAAAAGAATAAATCTAGTAATAGAGCAATGGACTGTTATGAACTTTCGAATAAAACTTGAAAAAAAAAACATTGCTGAGACTTATAACTTATTGAAAAAGTGTATGGCAAAGAAGGTTTATTGAGTGCACGTGCTTTTTAAGTGGTTCAAGCGCTTTCAAAATTTCCAGATGTTTAAGAGGAATCATACCCGGATTGGCATTCCACGTCAAACATGGAAGACAGTATCGAAAAATTCGGTAATCTAGTTCGATTTGACAGTCGATGAAGAATCCGTGTAATTGTTGAGACTATAGGAATAGATAATGAATCCTTACAGCAAATTTTACATAATAATTTTAGCATGCAAAAAGTGTGTGCCAAAATGCGTGCGTGTGTGTTGCTACAGTTCTTAAGTTTGAACAAGAAGCTCGCAAAAAAAATGTCGGCACTGACACTTTGAAAGTCATTAAAAATGACGGTTGATTGATTGAATATTAACGTCGCGCTGTTCATTAAAAATGACGGAAACATTGAAAAAGATAATAGCATGTGACGAATCGTGATTTTTTGCTTATGATCCTGAAATGAAGTACCGGTTTTAGCACTGGAAGAGCCCATCTTCACCAAGAGCTAAAAATGCTCAAAGGCGTAAATTCAAAGCAATGATTATTATCTTTTCCGATATTCATGGGATTGTATACCATTACTTTCTTCCTGAAGGTCAAACTATTAAACAACATCACTACCTTCACATTCTTGTTGAGCTTCGTAAAAGGATAAGGGGAAGAAACGATTCAAATTGTGGAAATACAAGCCTTGGATTTTCCACGAAGATAATGCTCATGACTCATTTCAACAATGTCTGTCAAGAAGTTTCTTGCCAAGTACAACATCCTAGTATCTCCCCAAACTTTCCTTTTTTTCTCAGGATCTTGTACCATGCGACTTAAGTCTGTTTCACAAGGTGAAATCTGCATTAAAAGGAACGAGATTTGAGTCCATTGAAGTTGTGGAAAGGAAAGTGGCAGATGTCCTATAGATGCTGACACAAGAAGACTTCCAGAACTGTTTCAAACAATGGAAAATTCTCATGGAGAGTTGAACGGATAGAAGTGAGGTGTATATTGAAAGTGGTAATAAGTAAAAATGTGTGAAATCAAAATAAAATTGTTTTATAGTATCAGTCTCATTACTTAATAGCCGCATCTTGCATAAAGAAAGTTAAAACACCCCAAAATATTTTTAAACAATTAATTAAATACATTTTCCCATTTACTTCTGAAAAGTTTAATTTCAAAAATTCTGATCATATACAGTTGAACCTGTTTTCGTGCGGTAAATAGGGACAGCATAAAAATAAAGAAAACGCTTTTTCAGTTTATTGGAAAGCTGGATCCCTGCTTATTTTAATCCACTGTCTAAGAATCGATTCTTCTTGTACGTCTTCATAATCTATCAAATTAATAAAAACGTCAATGTCATTCAAAGTTTTGTCTTCAATCCAGCGATTGCTGTTGGAGCATTGGGAGAAAGCAACTGAATGCGCATTGTCGGGAGACCGTTTATAACAAATGAACATAGCGTCTTGAAGTGTCTACATTTCAGTGGCGTAACGTACACCCTCGAATCATAGGGGGCAGGACTCTAGGGGCCCAAGGCCTGACTTACGCTAAATACATATTTACCCAATTTATAAAATATTAAAGACAAAACATGATTTTCAGGTGGGGGCTAACATTCTCCGTTACACCACTGGTAAATAGATAGAAAACATTACAGTTTTTTAAAGCCATTGAGTCCTGCCACGAAGGAGGCACAAAGCTTAACTAACGCTAAATACGTATTTACTCAATTTATAAAATATTAAAGGCTAAATCTGACTTTCAGGAGGGAAAGGAGTCCTAACATTCACCGTTACGCCACTGTAAACACAGTTATAAAACATTCCATTGAAATTCATACATCGCATAAAAAAAAAGATCGCAAATAAAAAATTGCACAAAAATAAAATCGCATAAAAAAAGACCGCACAAGAACAGGTTCTACTGCATAACATAATTAGTTAAAATATTCTTCTTTGTAAATTATCCATAGATTAATACAGCTATTGGGAAAAAGAGAGAAAACTTAAATCTTATTTTTTAAGTAAATACTCTTATAAGTCACTTCAATTAAGTTAAATTTAATCACGAACGAATGTTTAATATATCTAATGCTAGAAGCATTAATACACTTTTTTTTTTATACATTTTCGATATATGTTAAGAAATTCTCAAGAAACACAAGTAATATGAAAAATTTAAGAATCATCATTCCTTGAATAAACATTCCAAGTCGAGAGTTCCACTACGTTCCGACATGTTGTTGAGCTTGGAAAATAAAAAGTTCCATTTTAAATTCTAAGACCAAGCGAGGTAAGAGTTAGTCCTTAAATTTCGCCGGTGAGCTTCTATTTCCTGAACCTAAGAGTTCTAAAAAATATTTATTCTGGGTTTTTAGTAAAAGAGAGGAACAAGAGAAAAAAAATATGTCTTTGCTTTTTTTAAAGTAGAATATTATTTCTTCGAAATTTTTCTTTTCAAATAAGGACCTTCCAAAAAAACTTTGAAAAATTTTCAGCAGTATTTTCATAAGATTATTAATATCAGCTTTTAAAATGTAATGTTTTAATAAAGACCGGTTAAACCAGCGATACTCAACCAGCGGCCCGCGGGCCGCATTTGCCCCAACGGACTTTCTGAGTGGCCCGTTCATGGTCAGTTGTACTAACAAATTCGATTATTTAAGGACAATGCATCAAAAATTTAGTGAGAAATTCTATCAATCAAACAATTACATATATAAATTTTGCTATCGATGTCGTGCTCGTACGAATTGCGATTTAACTTTTTATCTTTTTGTAGTTACTGAGATAGAAAATAACAGTGTGTGTGGTGTAGTGACCAATTTATGGGTGAAACTAATTTTGGAACTAGTTTGTTATCCGGGGTAATGGCGCCAAGCAGCGTTGCTTGTTGCTGGAATGGAATCCAATATGGCGGCCTAGTGGTAATTTAATGATACACAATAATTTTAAAGAATTGCTTTGAAATAAATTGAATGCATTTCAAATAAAGGATGTAGGAAGAGATTGAGAAAAACCTAGATCAATCAATAAATAATGAATATCAATATAATATAATAAAAAGTAACATGTACCAATAATAGTATTATAAGCATCTCGTATAATAATCTTATAATATAATTTTATCGCAATTATATATAATATTCATATAGTACGATTTAATAACCATTATTAGAAATAATAATCATGTGATATAATTTAATAGTAATTATAAAAAGAATAATCATCGCATTCTAAAAAGATAAAAAGAATGCATAAGAATACTCGTCTAACAAATATAAGTAACAGCATAATTATAAATAAATAACATAAGAATAGCTATAAATAAACAACAAAAATAGTTATAAATAAATAACAATAATAATTATAAATAAATAACTATAATAATTATAAATAAATAACAATAATTATTATATAAATAACAATAATAATTATAAATAAATATTAAAGAAACAATTATAAATAACGAATATTATATGATAAATATATGCAGTAATAATTGCAATATAATATAGTAATAATAATTGCAATATAATATAGTAATAATAATTGCAATATAATATAGTAATAATAATTGCAATATAATATAGTAATAATAATTAATAATATAGTATTAATATATATATAGTGTAAATTTTAATATTGCATTATTAATAAAATAATTGCATAATATATGTTAAAATTAATAATTAATATCAATTAAAAAGTACTGAAAACTTGCGATATAAAGTTCATTCAACGAATTTCCTCGAAAACGGAACGTAAAAAAAAGAAACATTTTTAAAACGTTAAATAAAACGAAAATAAACGATTTACAGCGATAATTAAAAGCACACACACACACACACACAACACTTAATATTTTAAGAAAAAAATATTCTAGAACTCACTCATATTAGAGTAATCCATATTCGAAAATAGCACAAAATAGAACAAAAGACGGTAACAGTTACACTGAAAATGGTTAATTTTTAAAAAAATCGTCCGAAATTAATAGTGTTACATCGGGAAAAAAACCCAATAAAAGTTATTTCTAATATACGTTATCCCCATAGCAACCTCATCGACAGACGATAAAATGATCAAGGTAACCATATTGTAATGTTATCGTCCATCTTGGTGAACATAAATAACTTGGCGCTATTACCCCGGATATCAAACTCGCACCCTAATTTTTAATTACCCCCATGCCTTCCAAGCGAAACTGTAATATTTTAAATATTATTTGAGAGTTTTATTATTATATTATATTAAACATTATTTTATTATCTGTGCCTGGGGCGTACATGATAAATAATGAAAACAATAATAATAATTAATTTTGTTTTAAATTTTAACGCCAATAAATGTTTATTTGTTTCCAAATCTGATATAAATGTACATATATTTATGTGCGTCCGCGAGATTATAAGGTTTTTCCTAAGTGGCCCGCAAGGTCATTTGGGTTGGACAACCCTGATCTTATAGCATCACCTCCTCCCCCCCATTAATCCTCATGTTGCAGTCAGTATGAAAAATTGTTGCCATATGTATGTGGCCCGGTCGAAAAAAATGTTGAGTACCCCTGAGTTAAACAGTTAACTATGGTGCCCCAGTTTGAGAGCGTACAACTATGTGCGTCATGGAAATGGAGCGATGACGATTATTCTCGTCAATCAAGGAGTAAGTCGCTCCGTTAAAATATTGAATTAAGAAGTTGGGTTTATTTTATAAAGTTGCCAATTTTATTACTTAACTCAGTGGTGCGATAGCCCATGAGGGCCAGGGCCTACTGTGACCAACTCAGTATACACGACCTTGGGCCCTGAGGTGCATGAGCAGATGTTCCAATCAGTTGGCCAATCTGACGTGAAAACCCCCAGTGTTAAGTTCCCAAGCAAGCTTGATATTAATTTATCGGCCCACTGAAGGGATGAAAGGCTGATTTAACCTTGCCCAACCTCCGACCTTTGGTGGGGAAGCGCGATGCACTAACCCCTCAGCCACTGAACTTCAATTTTATTACTAATACTTGTTTATTTGGTTAACATAAAATGCTACATACATATTACTCGAAAAACGCAACCAACAGTATGTTTTTACAGATATGTATAAATTTTAGTGACCTTCAAAATTCTTGGAGAGACCTAAACACCCACTGATTTACTTTTTTCTTTACAGACAAAATATTTTCTACCTATCTTCTTGAATCCAAGGAAGTTCTGGAGAGGTGCTTTAGGATTGATCACCGCCTTCTTACCAGAAAAAAGCTTTGCCTTCCTCACTCCACTAAAATAACTTTTTTAGTGAGTGAATAACTTTTTTTGTGCTAACATGACTCTAATGTTAGCACAAAGTTCTAACATCAAACAATTGACACTTACACCACTCGATAGTTTTAGACCAGCAAATATCATTGAGCTCAGCATCTGGTCGGCTTCACGCATGTGACCCAAGGATGATCATACCTGAAGAAACCCTATTATAAACAAACTTTACGACTGTTGCTTTTGACCCTTTTAGGCTAACATCTAAAAAAAATTATAATGGCACATAAATTAGTTCGTTATGCGAACTTAATGCTGTTTCAGACGTTCCATATGGAGACGCATGAGTTCGTTTTATATTTTTCGTTTATTTTATTTACTCCAGCCTGCCCTCAAAGTATTCTAAACATCTTGAAATTTCAGAACAGGTTTTGTTTTTCTCAAAAAAATCTTTCAGTAGACAGTGGTCACTACTTCTTACGCATGATGAATACACTCGTCAATACACAAAATCCTGCAACTTCTCCATAGCGTGTTTTCTCGTCAATCGCAGTTAAAAATTCCTGATTATTAAGGGGGGAATCTAAAATTGTTTTATTAGAAGTGGAATATATCACTTTTACTCAAAACACATGATACGCTAATTAGTATTCATATTACACTGCTGCCCACCGTAAATGCAACACCAAGAAAGACAGGAGATAGCACAACAAAATTTATTTTGTAGATAACATGTTGACCAAGTATCAAATGTTTAGATTTATAGACTTCTGTGAAGTGTGGTTCTTGCCAGAATCAGTAGCCAGAATAGCCGCCATTGTTGGAGATCACCGCTGCCACACGCCTCGGCATTGATTCAAAGAGACTTTGGATGTGTTCTTGGGGTACAGCAGACCAAGCAGCTTCCACATGTTGCCAAAGTTGATCTGGAGTGGCAGCTGGGGTGTAATCTGGGTCAATCGTTGAGCAACCATGGACCACATGTTTTCCATCGGCGAAAGATCTGGAGAGCGAGCTAGGCAGGGAAGTAATTCAATATGGTGATTGACCGAAGAACCTTTGGACAGTGCGTGCCACGCGTGGTAGCGTATTATCCTGTTGAAATATGGCTGTGGCCAAGCCCTGAAGGTAAGGAAGGGCATCTGGCTCCAACACCTCGGAGATGTAGCGCTGGCTGTTTAAAGTACCGGCAATGCGTACTAGAGAAGTGCGAGAGTGATATCCAATACCACCCCATACCATAATACTCGGTGCAGGACCAGTGTGGAGGTGCATAACGCAGCTGTTCAGCATCCTCTATCCACGGTACCTCCAGACGCGAATCCGACCATCGTGGTGTTGCAGAGATGCGTGACTCGTCAGTAAAGACAACTTCACTCCATTCTGCCGCTCACATCCTTCTTTCATCGCACTATTGGCGGCGGAGAGGTCTGCGGCTCTGTGTCAAGGGTAGTCCAAGCAATGGACGGCTTGCGGACAAACCACTTTGCTGTAAACGGCGTCGAATGGTACGCGCAGACACTGAATGATGCGTTACAGACTTAATGTGCTGTGATACGGTTCGTGATGTGACTGAGTGATCCGTTACTGCCATGCGCACAATTTGCCTGTCCTCACATGAAGTGGTGCACTGAGGTGGATGAGATCGACCACGTCGGTCCGCCGTACCCTCCTGCGTTCAACGGTCACATATCCGCATTACATTTGTTTGGTTTCGTCCAGCACGACTACCAATTTCCCTGAGAGATAATGCACTATCTCGGTAGGCCACTATCCTTCCTCTGTCGAACTCGGATACTTGATCAAAAGCTGATCGCTGTTTTCTACGAGAGATAACTGATCATTTTTTGAAAAAACCACTAGAAAAACACAATTGCCGAACTTGAAATCGTCGAAATTTCAAACCTTAAATAGCGCTTTGAGGTGGCGCCACAGGCTCGCATGATGTGTGTCTCACTGAAATTCTAATCATTTGCATATCTCACCTCCGCTAATGCATGTTGTAAATTTCATGTTATTTGCATGCTTCCTTCAGGGTGTTGTATTTACGGTGGCTAGCACTGTGAACTAGACATGACTTTCTATGCTCCAAGTGAAAAAAGTTCTGAAAGAATTTTTTCATTGTAACCTAAATAAATACTTTAGTGGAATTAAGAGCTATTGTGAATGCGAAATCAACGTCACTGATTAATAATTCTTTTGCAAAAACTTTTAAGTTAGATGTTCAATTCATTTTACCAATGAACACTTTCAATGATAAATTTAGCAATTAACATGGAAGTACTAGGGATTCTTTTATAAAAATTTATTTGTAAAAAATTTCACCGATTTTTTTAAAAATATTTTATGGTAAAATTATTTTAAATTTTTCCGTATAAATCTCGTCTGGTAATTTTATTATCAGAATATTATATTTATTTGAATATATATGAATCGTTTGCTGCAAAGTTATACTGGTAACTGTTTCTACATTTGATTAAAAATGGAATTTATGGAAAAGAATAATTCTATTATTCCAAACTTGTACTTGAAATGTGCTGAATACTTCTGTGATCTACATCTTGATGCTGTTATCTATGCAGAAAAAAAGGATGTATTGAATCAGACAATATTTTATGTTAAGAAGTTCAAATAAATATTATTATTTTTCGACGTTTGCTTATATTTATATTTACAACATTTTTGTATTTTAAAAATTTCATAAATAAGGCTTATTACTTCTAAGGAAATAGTTTTGTATTCGAATGATAAAATTAATTCTGGCAGGAAATCATAATTAATTATAAGAATTCTTTTTTAATGCACTTATATCAATAATTTATAGAAAAACAAACTATTTCAAATTAACGAATAATATTTAACATATTTTTCTCAATAAAAATAATATTTTATAAAAGTAAATGTTTATCGCGAAGTATTTCAGTAATAATAATACTAATACTCATTCAAAAGATGTAAATTTAATTTACCAAAGTGTACTTAAAATACTTTTGTCATATTGTAATGTACAAACATATACAAGAATAATAATTCAATAACATTGTGTTACGAAAATGGAAATTATTTTGGATATATTTTATTATAGAATTACATCTTTTGTATTTACATATTAAAGTTAATTTGAATTGAATTCATAAATTATTCAGTAGAATATTTCCTTATTTAAGAAATGTACTCCAATGCAATAAATATCAGTTATAAATGCATGTTACAAAACTTTTTTTTACGTTTATTGTATTTTTCTAATATTTTAAAGAAATGATTGTGTTATTCAAAATTCATTTTACTCAAACATCTACAATCGCTTATATTAAATAATCCAGCTAAGAATTGCCTAAAATGTAAATTTAATTTACATTTATCGTTTTATGAAATTTACAGCATTGAGAGAATTGTAATATTATTTCCCCTGGGTATTTATATTACTAAAGTATTAAAAATTAAATGCGACAAAATGTTGACGATTTTTACTTATTTTTTTTTCAATTTTTACATTTATTTTATTTATAACAATAACAACCTTGTGAAATCCCACACAAGCCATAGTTCTTTCTTAATTAAATAAAAATTTATATTTTTACACATTTAAAGTGAACTTTTTTGCAGATCATTTAAAGGAATATAAAATTCAATTAAAAGAACTTGTATTTTACTTCAAAAATAATCCTTAACTATATGATAACATTAATCATATAAGGCAGCGGTTTTTCAACTTTCGATTACCTAGGCACTCTATATACATCGGACTGGCATCGGAACCCCAAAATGATGAACACCCCTTCCTGACTCCTAACACATTATTGAGTTATTTAAGGCTGTCTTCGGCTAATGTTACAGAATAGGACCCAAATTCGGAATATTTGTTCAGATATAAAAGTACTTAAACATTAATATTACATTCTGACTTCACTATCCTGTAGAGAATCACTTGTTTTATCATACTACTCATTTTTATACGAGTTGACACATTTTTTCTTTTATAAAATGTGCTTCGTATTTTTTTTCCTAATGATGCTAAATGAGTAATCCCTTTACATGTTAAAAGGAAAACAGATTGTTCATAAAATATTTTGAAATTTTAAAAACACAAAATTATAAACAAATTCATTGAGTTGCAATATAACAAATTTTTATAAAAGTTTTGACATATTTTCATTGCAAAAATATTCTCCGCGTTAGTTCCATACTGTCGTACATATGAGAAAACAGCCTTACAGGTGCCTCAATAGACTTTTTTAACACTTCTCTCTTTTTTATTTTTCCTTTTAGAAAACAGTGAATTTCTAAGTATATAAAAATATTGCAAAATACTCATTTCAAATAAATAACTAATTAAAGGCAATTTCATTAAGAAATCAAGATGAATGCAATCGTTATCGTAATGGCGCACTATTTAAATTCAGTTCTTAATCTTCGCCATGTGTGTTTTCTATATATATATATATATATATATATATATATATATATATATATATATATATATATATTACGTTTTGTTAATGGCTATGCAGTTGCAAACAATAAAAAACTGAATTAGCATTCTTGATCGAAATACATGTCGTACTAAATATTTTTGCTGGGGACAATTAATGATCTAGTCTAGAATGGCACATGCTTCAAATTTTCCACGAGGTCTTTCAGAGTCTATAAAATGTGAAAATCTTAACAGCTGATGAGAGACCTTTGTGGATCCCTAGGGATCTGCGGACCACAGTTTAAGGACCGATGATATAAGGCATTATATATGCAATGTGATAATAATTAAAGCTCCACTTCCAAAATTTTGTAAAAAAGAATTATTGGTCAGAACGACTTGCAATTTAAATTGAATATACAAGAAAAAGGAAAGAGTATGCCATAAGAAAAAAAAACCTTTCGGTGTTCTCATTGTTGCTTTTCATGCGGGGTTTGGCGCAAGGACAGTTAAAAACCGATTTTCCCATCCAATGTGGTGTGATCTTACCGTAGTGGATGGGTTTTTTACTAACAGTGCAAAAACTGTAGAATGACCCGGAAGTCATCTTTTCTGTCAAAAAACCGAAACTATCAAACACGGTGAACAGTCTAGTTCGTTTAATGTGTAACGCATGCCAATGCTGTCGTAATTCAATTCAAAGCCCCACTTAGCTAAATCCACTTTCGTCATGCCATTTTCAGCTCTACCTATTGATATATTTTGGAATATTTTGCTTATGCCATACCGTTTCTCCCCATTCTAGTATAATCAGTTCAAATTTAACATTACTCTTATCAGTGGTTTTTTACAGCCTTTTGAAAGTGAGACTTTCATTATAACACATTTTATGACATATACAGATATCTAGACATATATAGATATATCATAACGTTAGGATATGTAAAGAAATTTTTACTTTATCATAAAAGGCTGTCACTTAATATTTTCTAAATATTTATTCAACTACTAATTACGTTAATATTTTTCAATGATTGAATCGTTTATTACGTAAATTGAGATGAAATGTTTAACCCTTTATCTACCGACGGTACTTTTAAGTACCACTTACTTTAAAATTACATAGAATAAAACCATTTTTACGAATACTCTGACGATACTTAGCAGGAATATCCTTTAAAATCCACTCTTCCATGATATATGGCAGCACGGCTTTTATAATGAGCATTTTAGCGGGAAATGCCAATAGTTTTATAGCAGAAATTGCGTTTTCAGATAACGAATGCTGATTGCGAAAATTGTCATTTTTGTTTCGAAACACTAGTTAATGTCAAAAGTTTAGTGTCTTATTTTTTTGTATGTTAATGAATACCTCAGAAAACGATTTGAATATGTATTTTAAATGATCAATGTGTGGCAAATCTATACGGAACTTTATCACTAATCTTCTGAGTCGTCTTTTTTAGGGAAATTTAATTCCCTACCTATTTCCAATCAGCTCCAAAGAGAGGACAGGATTCCTTGTTATGCAGATTAGATAAAGTATTTAAGTCAAACGGAATAGTAAAGTTAGAGCAGTAGGAGAGAGAGATTGAAGCAGAAAGTGATAATAGTGAAGTTAAATTTATAATTGGAGATTTCTTGTTGGATAATTTAATCTCAAGAAGACTTGAGATTCAGTGTGGTATATAAATATTAACTTATATTTGAAGTCTCACTAAAGATTTATATTAGGAGCGAGATTAAAGTTAAATGTTCAATAAGAACATTATAGAATATAATTCTGGGATCTCTTTTCGTGGTAATCTCTGCGTGATCGATATTCTAATTGTTAATTAATTGGATCATTAAATATTTAAGTTAATTTAAAGGACATTCCCTTTAAAAAACCTCATAATACTAGTTAGATATATTTGTTAATAAGTCTTTGATTCTATTTGGATAAGATAATCAAATAAAGAAAGTTATTTATAAAAATGGCTACTGGTTCTTATCTGACTCCTACTTATTCTCGTTCTCAAAGTGAGGTCCAAGGGGACCTTCACAAATGTGTATAATTAATTTTACAGTTGAATATCCTTAATTAATTAATTAGCTCCAACTAATTAAATTTCCCTAAGTTGAGTATTTTGTTTATGTATATATCTTAATTCAAAAACAAATATTGCATGAAAAAAACTGCATTAAATCATAATGCGGTAGATAAAGGATTAAACATAAGATATTTAGAATAATTTATGTATAAAGAAAAGTTCACCTAAATTAAATTATATTCCATTCTAATATTCTCCTTCTATTCTTTAAAATGGTCTTAAGGCATATTCGTCTTTATTTTTTTCTAGATTAAACAATTTCGTTATTTTTTCTTAAAAAGAAAAGTTTCTTTGTAGATCTTAACTCTGACCTTCAATTGACTTTCAGGCATTGAATGATGTGTTCTAAACTTTTCGACAGCTACATAACAATAAGAAAAGATCTTAAATTCCTCGTGAGAGGCACTGTCTTTTAAAGAGAGTAAAGAAATAGTTTTTTTTCATCGAAAATCTTTTGTTGGAGTAATAGAACAAAGTAGAATGAATTCGGCGACGGAAAAATTTGTGGTTACTTTCTTAAAGACTAAAAGTTACTGTACCCAAATATTTTCCATGAGAATAAATATTTTATAACTTTAAATATAGATAATGGCTTCGTTTGGAAGAATGATATATTCGAATACTTTACTTTAAACAAAACGCACTTATTAATTTCCTAAATTCCTTATACAAACTTTCAAATAATCAAAATGAATTTTATGATATGCATGTTACTTCATATGCATACGGAGAAAATTCAGCTGCAAATCAGAAAAAATTATTTAGCATTTAAAGAAGTTGCTATCAATGAACGATAAGTACAAAGCAATTAACACTGAAGTGAATGTGTAAGCGCAAGAATGTTAACTCCAAAACTGATTTAAATGTTTTAAAAGGATATCATTAAATTGCGTTTATAAGAGTTGCAAACAAGCACTATATGTATATATACATAAGTTGCCAGTACCGAGGAGGTAAAATAGATCTGAAGGAGGAAGATTCGATCTGTGTACCTTCTGTTCCGAAAACGAGTATTTTATCGGTCACGCCAAAAAGATCGATTTCTCGTGATGTCTATTACTGGTTTATATCGATATCACACCGCCACACTATTCCCATGCCAGTTATTCGGCGAATAGGTGAACGAACGATACCATATTTGTTGCGAGCGTGTTAGCAGTTGCGTCATTTGTGTGGTACGACTTTGTGGTGTGACGGCTTAATTGCGTCATGTGTATGATGACTTGGTTTCTTTTGCGGTGGATAGATGGCGCCACGACTGCTGCGCGTGAAGGGTGCTGTTCTCTTTGCATGGCCAGGGTCACCCATGAAGGAGGAAGATTCGATCTCAGTACCTTCTGTTCTGGAAACGAGTATGTTTGTGATCACGCCAAAACGACCGTCTTCGAGTGAGGGCTATTACTGGTTTAAATCGATATCACACCACCACATATCTCACCAATACATTATGAGATTAAAACAATAAACTCGTTTGTGACGGCTAACATTACAATACTAAATTTCATTTGTGAGCCACCCCAGAGGTTCAAAATTAATCTCTCATTTGTGAGTACTAATCAGTTAAGACCAAAACTAATTTGTTAGAAAAAAATATTTATTGTAGAGTTCAACTTTGCTCGGAAATGTCAATAAGTTCACGCGAAATTATTTTGAAATTAAACTTAAAAGTGGCGTGCATTTTCCTTATTATATTAAATCAAAAAGTTACTTGATGAAATTTCATTTTTCGTTTCATTTCAACAAGTTTTATATTTACTACAGTTGCTATTGCTTACTAAAACTTAAAATATTAAGGGTAAATAACATTTTTTTAATTCTATTTAGCATTACATAATTTAGATGTTTATATAAGCTGAAAAAATTGTACCAAAACACAAAAAGGTTAAATTTCTAATAAGTCCATTCTTATTTCAAGTCATATAAATTATCCCAAATAAAACAATTTATTTAGAATTTATGTAAACCCAAAATCTTCAAATAACTTTCTTCTACTCACTCTATGTTGAATACGCCCTTCACTAACTCAGAAGAATTCATTCCCTCCAAAGAACTAAAACGAATTTGACTTGGCGAAACCCTCCTTCTCACCACTGGTACACAGCTAAGAGTCCTCGCCTATCTCTATAATGCAGGAGTTCCAGGGCTCATCAGACGGCCTTGGCGCGCCTTAGATGCAGTCACCTGCGTAGTATTACTTTTGTGCAGGGGGTAAAGTCTTTTTTTAGCGGTCCTTGCTCTCTCCTTGCTTCTCCTGCTCATCTTCTGGACTGCTGGGGCATTTCCCAGCGACAGTTGTTTGAAGAGCAAGACCTGGTGTGTGACACTATTACGCGGAAATGTCAAATGGACTTGGTGTAGGATTTCCTGCTCCAGGGGATTGAAAACAACAACAACCAATTCAGAAGCAGTGCTAGCTTTCTTAACCGAGAGGAATTCTGCTGTAGTGTTAGAGAAGTAAAGAAAAAAACAGGTTCGTAAGTATTATACGGATGTAGGATGCTTCTAGGACGTAGTTTTTCTCTTGTAGTATTTATCCCAACCAACTCCAAGAATTACTTCTGGAATGCGATGGCATAAAATTTGGCATTTCAAAGAGTTGTAAAATAGAATAATATTTGAATTGTCTACTGCAGAGTAGAGTAACAGGAATATAATACGACAGCGAAGATATTTTTTATAAATTTTAGAATACTTGATAAAATTTTCGCTTTATTCTTGCATAAGCAATGCCACAAATGGTATTATTTAATGCCGAAAAATCCTTATTTTATTATGTTCTCTCTCTTATTAGTTTAACATGAATAATTGCAAATCAATCTTTTGATACACATAAAAATATGAATATGTTATTACTTTTAACACTCATTTATCAATGTTATTTCCTTTGATTTTTAAGTTCCAGCATCCTGTGAAGTAACTTACTAGCAGAATGCCTAAGGAAACCCAAATGGGTTTTTTAGAGTCATTAACCGATCTTCCAGTGTTCCGTGAACAAAATCTTTGTTTACATTTTTTACAGTGATGTAATGCAAATTTACATAAAATACATTAAGACGTGTTTGGAAGCTAAAATCTTATTTTATTCACAATTTAAGAGTTTCACATTCTCAAATTGTACAGATTTTAATCTTTCGCGAAATACCTTACTTTAACCTCTATGGTAGTTAAAAGCCATTAAAACCTATTTTTAACCTATCGTTGAAACTGGGCCACGCCCATTTGAATGGCGAAAAATGTACACAAAGCACTTCGTTTTTACTTAAAATTTGAACGCCTGATATAAACCAAAACATGTATCTTTTATTGTAAATTGAGTCTTTATTTTTTATTTTCTAACCGAATAGAAGTCTCACTGTATACATTAAAATTTGTTTATCTCAAAATGTAAATTTTGATGTTCAATGTACCTTTTCTGAGAAGCTACTGTTCACAGGTATGTAAATTTTTTATGATATATTTATAATGAGGGCTGATATATACTGAAATAAGCTTTTTTGAAAAAAAAAAAACTCAAACATTTATATTTTACAATTTTTTTGTGAAAAAGTGGTCAAATTTCACTATGTTTGATACAATATTTCATAAATTGCGATAAAATTCAAAATTAGCTAAAAGCTCATTTCAGTATAATGAGAAAGGTGTCCTGGAATGGTATGAAAAATTTCAAACATGTACATATAACAGATTTTGAGAAAAAGTACATCGAAACAGCCAATTTAGCATTGTCGTTATAGAGGTTTCCTACTCATCTTAAAGGTAACTGCACGATATACATACGTAATTATATAATACAACTATAAAGGCTATTGACAATGGACCTCGTAATTTTGAGCCACAGGTTAGGAACGAGGGCGATCCCGGCGTTGGCATCTCCTCTCCAAACTTGCACACCACGTCACCAAAACGACTTTGAGCCTGGATAAATTTAACGTACATCAACCTCTCTACATGGTTAGAACCCTAGCCATTGAAACTCGACCACGATGGCCATGATTTTGTGACGATGACCACTCGTCTTGTGCGAGCCGTTATTCATATGTCAAAGTCACCTTTTAAAAAGAGAAAAATCATAAGAGTAAAAAATTTATTTTTTATTTCAACACTAGCGCTAGAAAATCGAAAAAATAAAATAATATTATAAATTGAATTTCCAGGTATATTATTTGGAATACAATTCTATATTCAAAAATAAGTTAAAACAAAATTTAAAATTATTTAAGGAGGTTTTTTTGATGTTTTAAAACACATTTCTCACAAGAATGTGTGAAAAACTATTCTTGAAATTTAGGATACAGCACTAAAATACGCTTAATAAATCTCAGAAAGTCATTACACCTTCTACAGTACTCAAGCACAATTACCAGTGTCTAAAAATGCAAATATGTAATGTTAAAAGTTATTCACAAGCATTCTATGGAACACCCGAAGTAACAACTAATCCCTAGTTGGCTCTTTAATGGTCAAACCAATACTAACTCAACTTCAGCGAGCTTTTTCTATTCATTTTCTTCTGCAGGGGTCTTTCGAAAAAGATTCGCTTACGTCATGGACCGTGATAGTGATAGACTTCTCCAGTACTTTTCAGAAGCATCCAAATGGTCATTACCTCGCCAAAAATGATCACAAAGTCGCCAAAAACGATGCCAACTTGGCGTTATAACCAAATTTGGACGTTTCCATTGAATCGCCCTTATAATATAAAGAACGGTGTTGCTTACGAATATTACAATTTCTACGTGTCACCCATCCGGTATAGTGGTACTACAGACTGCTGTGCCGCAGGGACAGGGTTCGAATCCCGGAGAAGACATGGATATTTATGAATGTATAGTGCCTTCGCGTCATGGGGATACTCTAAATAGCTGTCGAGCCGCAAGTCCTCTCGTGAGGTCGGTGGAAGAGGAAGAGAGGTGGGAGGCTTCTGAACCCCCCAGAGTGTTTTCGCTCTAAATTGGGGTGGAACCGAGCCAAATCATACTGTCACTTGTATGGGGCTCAAAGCTACAGCTACCGAGAGGCGTCACTTAGCCCTTTGCCATGATGAATTTCGTGGGCCTCGATCTGGCCTTTGCTGAACAGATGGCATTAGTAACAACAACAACACAATTTCTACGTAAAATAAATACAACAGAAAGTAATATTAACGTATTACACATCCGAATATAAATTATTTACACTATTTTAAGCATTCATTTCACAAAATTCGTAACAATAAGCGTTCTCCTACCAGCAAATCTACCAGAGGGGAAAAGTTAGCAACTTTTTTTATAATTTTAAGGTTCTTTAAGAGTTATTATAAACATAGAATTTTACAATAGAATTATTCCTGCATATTAAATATTATTTAAGTTTTTATCTTCAAAAGAAACACTTAGATCACGTCTTTAATACTTCTGTCTGTAATCTTACATAATGTTTTCTTATTTTATGCTTCCTTTGTGTCAAAAGAATAAACTTGGCATTTTTTTAAAGAAATACTCTCGTGTTACTTTTCAAATACGTTTGAAAGAAAGTTTCGTATTCTAGCAGAAATAGTTGAAACGAAAGGAAAATTTCTTCGAGTGTACCAAATTTGCATTTTTCTAGGGGGAAAAAAGTTAATGTATTTTCTTGTTTTCAGTTGCATTTGTCATTCATAAATAAGAAGAGAAAGCAAATAACGGCATTCTTTCACTCTTAAGTTTAAGAATCAAGAGTAATTAATCCTGCTTAGAAGTACATTTTGGGAAATGTAAATTTATAAAGTTGGAGCTTAATGCAGTTTATCATACAGTTATATTTATACCTCATACTTATAAATATGCAAACATCTGGTTCTCAACAGTATACTTTCAAGGGCATTTTCAATGACAAGAAAAATTTCTTGTTACTTTTTGAAAGACCAATGAATATGTTGCAGGAAAATGATGAAATTAGGACTTTCATCGAATCCATAAGAGAGATGATCAATTCACGCAAGATGTTAAAATAACGTCTCTTTGAAGTCATTTCCCTTA
The DNA here is from genome assembly GCA_019973935.1 of Trichonephila clavipes. NCBI lineage: Eukaryota > Metazoa > Arthropoda > Arachnida > Araneae > Nephilidae > Trichonephila > Trichonephila clavipes. The sequence continues at coordinate 203,961 of BMAU01017873.1, forward strand.
TGTATTAAGTAAGTGATTTGATCAAATCCCCGAACTATTTTAGTGAAATGATGAAATGAACAAGTCAGCCATTTTTTTAAAGGTATGAGGTTGATATTTAGGGGATCGATAGTACTACCTGTAATGCTTAGGAAGTACAAGGACTCGACCCACACAGGTGTCTCTCCCCCCTGGATAGCATTATGACAATGCAAATCCTGACTAGCTCATTTCATCATTTCACTGAAACAGTTCACGGTTTGATAAAATCACTTAATTTCATCAGGAAAATGAACTTGAAGAGACGTTATTTCAACATTTCTCGTCAATTGATCATGTCCCTTAGGGTAGATGTGAAATTCCAAAGGGATAGGGGGGATACAACCCCCGGGGGTTGTCGAGTCCTTGTACTCCCTAATCATAAAAGAAGTACTATCGTTCCCCTAAATATCAACCCCATATCTTTAAAAAAAATGACTCACTTTCTCATTTCATCATTTCACTAAAACAGTTCGGGGATTTGATCAAATCACTTACTTACACAAGGGAAATGACCTCAAAGAGACGTTATTTTAACATCTTGCGTGAATAGATCATCCCCCTTAGGGATTCTATGAAAGTCCTAATTTCATCATTTTCCCGCACGGGTATATTAAGGTATCCAACTACTTTCGGAACCGTGATTTTAAAAAGACGCATAAAAGGACAATTTTTATGATATTTAGTGTCACTTAATTAGAATACATGTATAAAATTGCTTTAAGGACATTTTGACAAAAAGAAATTAATACAATATTTTGGCAAAAAATTAACTTAGAATAGCATTTTTTCAAAATGTTCTTTTGTGAAAAATGCTTCTATTATACTAATATTTTGCCTGTATATAGCTCAAACCTCTGTACAGAGGCTCAACTATGATTTTTGAAAAATTCACCTAATTTTCAGAATTACAACCCATTGAAATAATTATCGGCGTTTTTTTCTTAAAATTTCTCCCCTCTGTTGTCGTAAAACATGGATAAAGCCACTTGTACGTTATTTATTTAAAAAAAATTCTAGTTGAGCCTCTGTACAGACGTTGGAGCTATATACAGACAAAATATTATTATAATAGAAGCACTTTTCACAAAAGGAGAATAATTTGAAAATGGGTCATTCTATGTTCATTGTTTGTCAAAATATTGTACTTAAATAATTTTTTATTGTAATACTATTCTTAAAACAAATTTATATACATTTTCTAATCTAAGTGACATTAAATATCATAAGTATTATCCATTTATATGATTTTGCAAAATCACAGTTCTGCACGTAGTCAGATACCTTAAAAGGTGCCTGACTAGTTGCGGGAAAATTTTTTTGAAATAATGCTGAAAGTTCATTTTTAAACTCATTTTTTGTTAGATTATAACTAAATACTGATAAAAATGATAAAGAAAAAAAATTTTCAATATATTTTTGTAAGAAAATTGACAATTTTAGGATAAAATTAGGAATTTTTTGCACATCACGGCAAACACTGTAAAATAAATTCTAATGCATAAGATAAAAAAAGCTCTCTGAATTTTATTCAGATACCGTTTACCTATGTTTTGCTCTATCATCTTTGAATAATTTCAGTTTATCACAAAATAAGGGGTCAAAAAGTGCACAAAAGGAAAATTTTTCAAAAATTTTGCATTTATCACAAAGAAAAACAATCATAAAAAGGGTAAATATATATATTTTTTCTTATTCTCTAGTGCACAACATGCATACTATAATAATAAACAATGATGCTAAATTTAATGCAATTATTTCAAGGACTTTTTGAGATATCATGTTTGCCATGCGATAAAATATGGAAAAATCTGTTTTGGAGAAAAACGCATTTAAAGATTTAAAATCTAAATCATAAAAAATTATTCTGCTAAAACAACCTAAAACCTCATTATATCAAAAGAATAAACCTTTTATAATCCATATCAGTATTATATATTAAGTTCAATTTTTTTTTTAATTTTGTTACCAATTTTATAGAGTCACAAAAGCTTTTCTTAACGTCTAAATGCATAGTTTTTTTTTAAATACAAATTAGAGATATAAAAAGCACACTAGGGAAACTTTATTACGTTAAAAAATGATATTTTTTATATGGAAAAACAGGTAATATTTCGAGTAATTATCTTAGAGCTTATAATAAAGATGTAATATAAAATATATTAATGTGTGTTATTTTGTCAGTAAATATTCCCAAAAATTTCTTTTAAAAAAAATATTGCTTATCAGAAAGGTTATAAAAAATTATAATGAAAAGCTTTTAAAACCTCCATATGAATACGCTTTGACTTTTTTTCTTCCATAGTAATTTTGTTTTCTATGCAGCATTTTTTCCGCAAAAATTTTCTACATTTTAATTATATATATATATATATATAATGATAATAAACCTGTATATTACAAATTAAAAGAAATTAACGTTAATAATGCACTTAAGCGAAATGTTTCAAGTTTAATAATTGTATCTTTAAGTGAAATACTCCATAAAATGTTACTGAAAAAGTCTTTCTGAGTAAATTTCGAAACATTTTTGAATATATTTCAACTATTTGTCACCAACTGACTAAGTATTATTGGGATTAGTTCTGTGTCAACATTCTCCTTTCTGCTAGCACCCCAATGCTGAAGCAAATTCCTTAGACCTCACAGACCTTGCTTTAGACATAATTAATTAATATTGTGTCTTTAAGAACAGAGGATTCTATCAAATATATAAAATAAAGTTAAATATCAAACAAAATATCGAGAAGCAGGGGCATAAGAAAATCGGAAAATTGACAAAAATGTTACGAATTTGCCAATTTTCACTTAAAACTGATAAATTATTTTTTTAAAAATATCATCAAGTCCCGTCATTACCTTACTTAAGTTAATATTTTTTCAATAAATTCGTTAAACACCAAAAAAGTGTAAAAAAAAGTATTAAAATGCAAACACTTCCGGTTTCGATACCTAACTTCCGGTTCGTTTTTGCTGCTCTCTCTTGACATAAAAACTGTTATAACTTTGTAAATAATTGAAGTACAAACAAAAGTAAGGTATCTTTAGAAAGTAGAAAGTTCAACTATATAAAATATAAAGTAAACATTTTCGTCTTTTTCATCAAAATTGACGTTTTTGCTCTAGTCAGGCACCTTAAATCAATGATAATTAAATACTTAAAATAAAAAGTTTTGCAAATTATTCTTTATCAGTTAAACTCAAAAACCGAGTATTTATATTAAATATAGATTCTGAAATGTAAGAGAAAAATATTTACTTTTTCTGTTATTTTACAGGTTTGCCCTCTCGCTGCGCATACTGCGATCTCCACGAGAATGCATTTCTTCCCTGCGATTTAGCTGTGCAATCCGTGTTGTTCCAGTTTATGTTTCCATTTATGTTTTTATGTTCAAACGTTTATGATCTAAGTCTATATTTTAAAAAAAAAGCTCTTTAGCAATTTTTCCCCCTTATTTTTCAACTCTAAAATGTAGATTTAATATGCAGATTTGGAAATACGTAAAAATATAACTACGCAATGAGAAGATTAAAACTAAACTTACGGTAAGCTATTACAACGCGAATTCATATCACCAACAGTACCAGTAATGAGTAATTGAACATTGTCATTGGACCCTGGAAGGAAGTACCTGGTCCGATGAATCACATTATCTGGTCAACCACTTTGACGGACGAGTAGTAATATGTCGTTTGCTAACGAAATCCCTGCCCATCCTCTGGACTCAGTAGGTCGAATATAGGGTGGAAAAGCGTTATTATGATGTGCGTGATGTTTCCATGAGGCATATTAGGACTCATTATCCTGAAGAACAATGTATGATGTCTGTGCGCTATGTAAACATCAGTGCAGATCAGCTGCACGAGTTCATAGTAACAGTGTCCTCGGAGGGGGATAGCGTTTACCAGCAATTTAATTTTCCATGTCATTAAAGCCGAATTGTTAGGGTGCTATTCGAAGAACATTCTAAGGAATTTCTACTAATGTCTTGGCCTCCGAATACAATTTGACACGAATCCAATGTAAAATTTGTGGTTACCTATACAATGAGCTATCGACGAGGTACATCCACTGTAAGACGTATTTTCGTTCAATCAGTCAAATTGGCACTTCAAGCTAAAATTATGCCGAACAACAAAAAAAAAAGGCACTACCAAATAAAGTATAAACAGTATACGAAGTAGACAATTATACACTCTATAACAAATAAAAATTTTTTTTAAAAAATGACGCACCAAGAACAAGTAGTCCGATAGAGACACAAATTGGTGGGTGGAAAAATTATGTATATAATACAAAATTATTAAAATTTGACAATAATTAAATGATTTAATTCAGAGTTACATAATCACAAAATAACGAGCTCAATAAGGTGTTGACCCACCTCTATCCTGGATGCAAGCTTCTACACGACGTGACACAGAGTGTTAAAGTCCCCTGACGGTCTTGACGGCGGTATTTCTTGCCAAATTTGCTCCAATCCAGGTCATCATCATTCCCTAATTATTCTAATAAAATCATATATTAAAAAGAAATCACATTCTCAGAATTTAGGCCATCCCAGGCGGGGTTCAAACCATAACCTTTGGATTAGAAGTCCAACTCGCTATTCATTGCGTTACAGGGACACAGCGAGCGATTTTCCTTGTTGTATATGATGTTGGACGATTATTTTTATTTGTTATTAATTATTTATTTCTTAAACTTAACTAAGGAATTAATATTTCAAAAAACTGTATTAACATCGAGTGTCATCCACTACAAGTTTAAAAAAATGTATTTGAACGTGAATGGATGAATAGAAAGTATTTTATTAACTATTGAAAATTTGAACGATATATACACTGGTGTGCAAAAATTAAGGACGAAGTCAAACAATTAGCATATCAGCTGAACGAAGAGGCAGAGCGGACAGAAAGACCAATCAGGAGATTAAGTAAGATGATGTATGGTAGCACATGCGCAGATATGCAGGTAGACGTAATGGGGGAGTGTCTGAGTAGTATAAAGCATGTTGTCGGTGTAAGATCAGTATTTCTGGCAAAGAGATTGCACGCCGTATAGCAGTTAAAATCACACCGAGTTGCTGCCTCAGCGAGAAATGGCGAATAATCAATCTGTTAGACGACATCTGGATGCTTTTACCCGAGGTCGAATCATTGAGAAGTTGGAGGAAGGCCGCAGTGTGACAAGTGTGGCTGCAGTGTTCGGAATTGCTCACAGCACCGTTTCACGACTTTGGAGACAATTTCAAACTACAGGAACAGCTATCCGGGGGTTCAGTAGTGGTCGTCCACGAGGAACCACACTCGCAGATGACCGGTACATTGTCTTACAGGCCAGAAGAAACAGGCGACAGACAGCGGGAGAAATCGCTAGACACACGACACAGGCGACTGGACGACCGATATCGCGTTTTACCGTGGCCAGAAGACTGCACGGTGGTGGTCTGTTTGCACGACGCCCTGTACGGTGTGTACCTTTAACGCCTGCCCATCGGAGAAGGCGTTCTCTGTGGTGCCGGGAACACTGGAATTGGAGAGACAATGAATGAGGACGAGTACTCTTTACAGATGAGAGCAGATTCAGTTTGAGTAGCGATTTTCATCGCATACTCATCTGGTTAGAGCGGGGAAGCCTCAATCATCCCTCGAACATCATTGAAAGGGACAGGTATCGAGGTCGCGGTGTTCTCGTTTGGGGAGGCATCATGCTTGGTAGGCGTACAGACCTTCACATCTTCAACGCAGGTTCAGTCAACGGGACCTGTTATTGTAACGAGATTCTTCTTCCATATGTGCGTCTTTTTAGAAGCGCTATGGGTCTGCAGTTCCTTTTCATGGACGACAATGCACCATGTCATCGCACAGTAGCTGCCGAACAGCTCTTAGAGAGTGAGGATATTGAACGTATGGATTGGCCGGCACGATCTCCGGATCTCAATCCCATCCAGCATGTATGGGATTTTCTAGGCAGACGCTTGGCAGTCTCGTACCTTACCCCCAGTAACGATTCGGGAGCTTCGATTGGCGCTGCAAGACGAATGGGCAGCAATGCCTCAACAACTCATTGACACCCTCATTCTCAGCATGGGCAGACGCTGTGAAACCTGCCTAGCAGTGTCAGGGGAGATCATATCCCTTACTAAAGACCGGATGTTTCTTGCTGGACACCCATCACAGGGATGTTTCGGCCTTCAGTCGCATTGCGCTCCATGCTAGTTTTTCAATATCAAGCTTCTTTTTATCCCTCTGATTTCTCTTTTAGTAAGTGTTGCTTACATTACACATGTCCTTACGTATTGGGGATCTCACGGTATTAAATATGTTGATTTGGAAATCTTTTGTACAAAGTTATATTGAAAAAACCGTCTCGTCCTTAATTTTTGCACACCAGTGAATATGCTTAATCAGAAATTGCGCTAAAACATAAATATTGCTTAAATCAGAAATTCCCAATTAATTTTATTAATAGTCATATGAATAAAGCTATTCAAAATAGTAAGGATTAAAAATTCTTAGATTAATAATGGTTTATTACTATAAATTTACATATTTCATAGTTTTAGTTACCTCCATGTTCTAATATTAGATAAAATTACTTATTATTTAATTCATATATACTCTAGTGTCATTAAAGTTATGGTATAATTTGTAACTTTCTTATTAATTTTTATTTCAATTCTTTTTAGACTTTTGTTCAGTGCTACATTTCAGCCATTCACAAGCGTCGAATCTGCATTAGGGTCCAGAATCTGTCAACAACTTATTTATTGCACTCAGATTTAGCGCGGGCTCTGCATTTTTAAGCGCAATTTTTAGGTAAGTTACCTCTATCTTGTAATGGATTTAGACATTCCTATCCATTACTTTCAAAAGGTTTTTGCTCAGTATTATTTACATAAAGTGGGAAAGTTGACTGGCCTAAAAACATGTTCAACCCCACTTTTATATAAATTATTTTATATATTAGCTGTCCTGATTCAGCAATGTTTATAATACTGTAGCATCCATTTTATGAATTTTAATATCGGTAGCTCATGTGTCTTTCATTATGTAATTTTCCTACTGTCTATGTGTTTTTCGAATGTGATTGTTGGATGTTTATCTCTTGTTTCTAGAGAATAAGACTATATGTATATGTATATATATATATATATATATATATATATATATATATATATATATATATATATATATATATATATATATATATATATATATATATATATAAGGTGATTGTGAACTAATAGTAGAAATTGAAAAAGAAACAATTTAAAAAATGTACTAAGTTCTTCTTAGCCAAAAAATAACAAATACACATTTTTTTAAACATAATAATAACCAAATTTTCTAATCAATTCTGAGTTTTCTTAATTGACTTTGAGGATGAAAAACATGTTTTAAATTCCACAACATTGTTCCTAGGAGATGGAAAAAACGTTTTAAAATTGTACATGTAAGCACCGTTATTTTTCGATCAGGGATAGGTGCGGCAATTTTTTTTTTATTCATTTTATTTCTTCTTACCTTTCAACAGTGAGGATCAAAAAGAATTCTTGTTTTTCCATTCGTGGATTTAAAAAAAGATTCATGATTTCCAAACTACTTTTTGAACACAAAGGTTTCCCTAAGCTAACGACGTTTTTATCGGTAACGATTCCACAAAGACAGGAAGATTGCTTTTTCACCTGAGGAATTTGGTTGAGAAGATAGTTCGAAGATTCCTGATGATTCAGGAAAAGGAGAGGAAAAACTAAAAGGAATTGATCTTTTTCCTCTTCCCCCCTCCCTATCCAAGATTGGGAAACGTTACTCCAAATAAAATCCGTTCGTTTTCATTTAAATTCAAAAAGTAATAAAAAATCAAACATTTTTGGAATTTTAGTGACACACTTGTAAATGGGATTTATTTTACGTACATATATAAAACAGAAAAGTACAATTTTATGTATATTTATGCAACAACATTTTCTACACAAAATAAAAAAAATAACATCATTATGGCAAATGATTGGTAAATGTTGTTTCTGAAATTCAGCAAAGATATTGCATTCAGTTGTCACCGCGTGAAGGTTGTGGGTGGGAGGGGTTTCGAGGAAGAAGTAGACATGAACACGAAAATAGCTACTTCTATTCTATCTTTAGCACTTTATCAAATATACAGTATTCAGCTTAATTCTGGGAGCAATATGAAGTCCTAACCCTTAACCGGATGTACTAAATTATTGAAAGTACTCATCTGGAGTCTGGTTATGTTCCTTCTCGGAGTTTGATAGCTCGGTTAGCTCCAAAGTTTGCTTTCTTCACCAATTTCCTGGTGGATTCTATGTCTACTACTAATCTCAAGACGCTTGATCACCCAGTCGCTGTTCACCTTTAAAAGTAGTTCGATTTCACGTATAATGATCAACGCTTAGCCATTGACTAACATATTCAACGACAGGCACTTAAATAGTAGTTACATTTGCATAAAATCAAGTCCTTTCTACGGAAATTAGTCTTTAAATTAAAACCACAGCTAAAGAATAGTTTCCCCGAGACGATCAGTAGAACCCGAAAGGCACCCATTACACAGTACGTAAACGTTATATTACGAATGCATATCTGTACCAATAGAAATTGGAGAACTAGTTTGATATAGTTGTTTATGTTCGCCAAGGTGGGCGATAACATTATAATATGGTTACCTTGATATTTTTGCAGTTTTTGGAATATTGCAAGTTTTCAGCACTTTTAATTGATATTCATTATAAATTTTATTATATAAAATATAATTATTTTATTAATAATATAATATAAAAATACAATTATTATTATATGTAATTATAATATTCGTTATTTATAGTTGCTTCTTTATTATATTTATTTAGAAATATTATTACATTTTATTTATTTATAATTATTATTTTCCTATTCATTTATAATTATTAATATGTTATTTATTTATAATTTTACGTTTTTTACAATTTTATGTTATATGAGTATTCTTATGCATAATTTTTATAATATTATGCATGTTATAAATCATGATATTCATGTATAAAAGATTATTTTTTTATAATTACTATTAAATTATATTATATGATTATTAATATATATAATAATAATAATTAAATCAATCTGTGAATATTATATATAATAACTATTAAATTATAAAATTATTATATTCTGCATAATAATAATAATAATAATGCATGTTACTTTTTTATAATATTACATTGTTATTCATTATTTATTGATTGAACTTGGTTATTCTCAATCTCTTTCTGTATTCTTTTTTTAAAAAATATATTTAATTGTATTTCTAAACAATTCTTAAAAATTATCTTCCTGACGATTTGATACCGCTAGGCTGCCATCTTGGATTCCATTCCAGCGGCATTGGCGCGATTCCTTTTCCGCGCCAAGCAGCGCTCGATGCCTTGCTATATCAAACTAGCACCACAATTTGTATCATTTTAGCAAAATGTAAATCGTGAAGTATCAGGATTATACATATTCTAGATATGAAGATCAAATATAGTAGAATCAATAGAGAGAAAATTTGTTTTTCAAGATGATGAATCAAGCTGATGATCAAGAATTTTCAAGATGATTCTCATTACAGAAGGAAAATGAATCGAACATTTTGAAATTATTTTATATTAAATTTCAGCAAATTGGAACATGTATGTGCGTTTTTAAGAATTATTTTGTTTAAGATGCTCGGTACGAAAATTAGGGTTGAATGACTAATTTAGTATTAATATCAGGAACGTCTGTGTTAAAAAAAAGTGTTCAGGTATAAAATAAAATACAAAATTTCTTATAAAACTTTCTGAAGTTACTAATATTTACATTTCTCACTAATAGAAAACTATTGCAACTAAAAATTATACATATCTAGATTACAAAGAACCTTCTCGTTCATTAAAATAATTATATTTTTTCAATAAAAATATTACTTTTACAAGAATAAATATTGCATGAAAAACACCTGAAAACATAAACTTTAATGAAATCAAAAATTTTCTCGTAGTTTTATATTTTTTGCCATGTAGCACATTCAAAACAGAAAAGTAGTATAAAAATTATAATTTCAAATTGTATTTTCCATTTTTATAAAGCCTTAAAGTAATCACTTAAAGTTAAAACTAAACAAAAGTCCTTGGTAGAAGAAGAATAAATAGCAAACAATCCTACATAAAATGAATAAATGAATTTTAAAAGCTTCTATTGAAATTAAAAGGGTAAAAAATGGGCTTTATGTATTATACTACTCAATGTTATAACTTCATCTCAAACTAAAAAAAATCGAATTATTTTTCTGACATACTCATAAAGTCATTTAAAATGTTCATAGAAAAACACTTAATAAAACAGCCTTTAAAAAAAGCCAGGATAAATCTTTCCGCTTGTCTGTTTTTGAAAAGATTTTAAAACAGTTTTAATTATTCAAATAAAAAAGATGTTAGAACGAATTAATATTTGATTCATCAAAAATTTCAAGTTTTCTTGAAAACAAATTTAGTATTCAACAATTCTTTCACAGTGTTTTCTTTTCTGAGAAATAAACAAGTGATTTAGCTGCCTGAAGCACAGATAGGTTATTTTTAGAAACTTTCTTACCTGGAAATCATGCATTATTAATATTTAACAACCTTTCAAATAATTTCTGGAAATATCTGCTAAAATTATTTTTTAACAAAGTTTATATCTTAAGAGTTCTTAGTAATATTTGTTACAATATATTAATTTATTCACTTGTTTAAATTTTAATTGAAAATAAAAAAAATTAAATTAGAAACAAAATGCAAGATTAGTTTTTATGACAACTCTCTTAAAAGGCAACCATGGCTCCATTTGAAAAATAATACCTCTTTCTTTATGAAAAATTTCTTTTTCGTGATGCTGTAATAAATTGTTTATGTAATTAAGATTAGCTGCAACAGATGGCGCCAAGATATTTTTTTCAAATAAATTTAGTTTTGGCTACGAATACGATGTTGTTTTGAACCCGGGTACAACCGTTTATAAAGAAGCGCTTTAAACGAACGGGCCGCGAAATCTTAGGGAACAAGGAGTGACAAGACCTTTGAGCTAAAAGGAAGAGATATTCAATTTCGCCAAATCTGGTGATTTTCAATATTTTTATATATATATATATATATATATATATATATATATATATATATATATATATAAGTCGCATCTTCTTTTCTAATGTAACCTTTCATCAAACGTGATGGACAGAGAGAAAATTCGTTTGGCGTCAAAGAGGTTTTCGCCGCCAAACCCTCGAGTATTGAAAAAATGCGTTATTTGTTAGTTTTAATTTATTTTTCGGGCTTCAGTTGTTAGTTAATACCTTCAAACTTCATTAATCGATTGCAAATAACGGTAATCATTAAACAAAAAATGTAACAAAAATAATGCTTAAATATTTCTCGCAAAAAGGGAACAAAACGAAAAACACAATTTTTTTAAACCGTAATTTTGAAGCAATTCTTTTCAATTTTTGTACAGATTACGGATAATATTGTTCTACACACGGGAAAAAAATTTTGTGAGTTTATTTTTATAAATAAGGAAGTTATTAAGTATTTAAATAAAATTGAGAGTATTTTTTTTAAAAAATCGTAAAAAAAAGTTTGACATTTTATTTTTTAAGTGATTCTAAAAGAGAAAAGTATTAACTTTTTTAGTGTAGAATATCATTTCATTAACGCGAAAGAAAATGCAAGCAGAGTGATTTAGAAATCATTTTCATAAAAACGTAACAATTTTAACTCATTTTTAAAAAATCGTAAAAAATAAAAAATATCGTTATTTTGTAAAATAAATTATACCATATCATGGCGAAGTACATGATCTTTCCGATTCTGTAATTAATTTTTGTCTGAGTCTCAAAAAAAATTAGATCGTGTTTTAAAAATGTCTGGGTTAAAAAAAAGGTCGAAAAATTGGAACTTAGCCACCTGGCGGGAAAAAAGTAAAATACTTATGCGTTTTAAGGTTTTTAATTAATATCTCTTTAACTAACTGCTATATCGGAATATAAATGGTCAGCACAGATTAATCGGATCATTCCCGATCTTTTGGTAAAGTCGGCGAGTTTCTGTGACGTGCAGTTCGTGAGAAGATACACCTAGTCGTATAGTCGCATAGTTAGATACGTTTGCAGCGACCTTACAGCTCAACAAAACGACTCCAAAACTGAACTGAATTGATCAGTTTTTCTTGTAGCGTGCCTGGCTCACCATGTGTTGTAGTTTTTGGAAGCTTACCTCTTTATTGCTCATTTAATCTTTTATCTTTAAAGTTAATAAAAATTTATTGTTATTTCCTTCAACCGTGTTGTAGTGAAGAATGTCTAACCACGCAACGCGGCAGTGGTGACCCCTTTTGGACTTAAAAACACGTAAGCTATTCTGTTCTACTGGCGAATGCAATACAAATTCTTCTACTACGGATGATCAGTACGTAGCGAAAGATTTTTTTTCTCCTTCTCCTCAAGGCCACTTGAAGCATCTGCTCGGAGATTCGTTTCGCTTCGTGCTTATTCAACAATATGACTAGTGAAACCGTTGAAGTCGCTCGTATTGCGTTGCGGCTGCCGCCGTTTTGAAAATCGAACGTTCGTCTATGGATTGCGCAATGCGACCATGCATTCACATTCAGTGGTATCTCCAGTGATGATACTAAGTATTCTGCTTTGGTTGCGAACCTGGATGCTGAAACTCTCTCCTACGTGTCGGACATTGTGTTAAGCCCTCCAAACAGTGACAAATATCACACTCTCTCGCAGTGGCTCATCACCCAATTCAGCGACTCGGATACTCAAAAAATTAAGAAACTGCTTACTGACCTTCAGCTAGGAGATGAGAAGCCCAGCCACCTGTTGCGAAAAATGAAAGAGCTGTCTAATGGCCAACTCCAGGATGACTTTCTGCAAAGTTTGTGGCTTCAAAGAATGCCACCACATATCCAGACTGTTTTGTCTGCATCCTCAGAGCCTTTGGATAAACTGGCTATCATCGCTGATAAGGTTTCTGAGGTTGTTGGTGCGTCATCGACTATCTGTGCTGCCACAACTGTTCCTCCACCATCCCAGTCATCTTCATGCAGTGTTCAGCCAACCATGGACTCTCTCGTCAGGCAGATCCAAGAGCTGTCTCTACAAGTTGCTTAACTCTGACAAGAGAGCGCAATTCTTCTCGCCATCAACGATATAGTTCTGACCACCGGAGATCACATTCACGCTCTAGAAGTGTCAATAGAGGAAATGGCATCTGCTACTGTGGAACCTAATGCAACACCTACTACAGTGGAACATGATCCAACAGCTTCAACGCCTACCCAGCCATCTACACGTTCTGGTCGCAAAGTTCATCTTCCAATTAGGTATCGTTGACACTGGAAGGGGAGTATGCAGCGACCTTACAGCTCAACAAAACGACTCCAAAACTGAACTGAATTTATCTGTTTTTCTTGTAACGTGCCTGGTTCACCATGTGTTGTAGTTTTTGGAAGCTTACCTCTTTATTGCTCATTTAATCTTTTATCTTTAAAGTTAATAAAAATTTATTGTTATTTCATTCAACCGTGTTGTAGTGAAGAATGTCTAACCACGCAACGCGGCACGTTTGTTTACCTTCGAATTTTAATAGTGTAGATAATTGTTATTAGACATGAATGATATCGTTAAAGCAAGAAAAATAGCAGATTTTTATTACTCTGTCAATAGTTTCAAGAAGCCGTAACTAGCTTAATTTCCCTTGTTTTCATTCTTTAGCTCAGTGCTTATCAAAGTTTCACTATTCGCTACCCAATATTCAATCATAATTTTAGTCACGCTCTCCTCAAACAATAACAATTCATTGAACGCAATAACATACTTTGATGATAAAACTACGATACGACTTGAATCTTTTAAGCGCCACCGCAGTACATAATCGTCTCCGTCAGCCAAAGCGTCTATTTTCCGGGACGTATATGTACGTCTTTCCAAAGTAAGACCTTTTATGTGCATTGCTTTCCATAAAATTATTCCAAAGGCTTTAAAATGAAATAAAAGGACCGTGTCAATGTTTGCGAAGGATTTACTTATTTTCAGTTATTTGCTTCTTTTTTTATTGCCACCCTCCCCCCCACACACACTCAATACATCACACACGCGCGCCCTACATTGAAAACGGTTGACATTGGGATGCGAAACGCGTAACTTTTTGTTGGCAGTAAAGGGATTTTTTTATTATAAACCGTACAAAAATTATCCAGATAAGTGTTTATTTTTAGGCGATTTTATATTTGACAGAGTCCCATGGGTAATTATTTTATATTTGGTAATTATTCAACTGTTCTTAACTTGGTATTGTTAAATTAATTATAAAAAGAATTGTGTAGTTCTGATACATTTATAAGTATAATATATCAGTGTAAATTCATATTTTATTTTTAGTATATCAGAATGTATCTTGTTTTACTTTCAGTAAATTAATATTTTTTTCAATAATCTTTGGTTTTCGACTTTTCAATATGCTCGCGCCCCCCTCGTAGAGTTGTCACGCCCCTCAAGGTGGGTCCACCCCCACAGTTTGAGAAACACTGCTTTATTTATTAAAAATCAATTAAAAAATTCCTGTGAGAGTGGAACTCTTGTTAAGAGAGTATACTTAGATTTAATATTGGCCTTAACATAACTTTTTCAGCACACAACGTTTTAATCTTGTATAAGGTATTGAACGTGTTGATGGATTGCAGTAACTTTTTTATAATTTTTTTCATAGCTTGGAAATCAATCAATGCCAAACTTGTTTCATGTTTAAACTAACAAGAAATATTGAAAATTTATAAATGTTAATTATTTTATATAACCCTCATTTTAATTTTATTTTCAATAAATTTTCATCACAATGGTTTTGGCTCACACATTAACGTAATTTCTAAAACTTGTATGTCACTATAAAATCATTTATCACAACCACATGTAACATACTACAAAAGTGTTTCAAAAAATAACTGCGCAATGCTTTAAAAAGTTCTGTTCAATTTAATATTTTAGAAAGGTTTCGAATTAGATTTTGGAAATTAAAAACAACTAATATCCTAAACACTTCGTTTTATAGCATAATAAAATGTAGTATTCGTTTAGCATATACATTAAGTAATTACCTCCAGGTTCTCTGACGAATTAAACTTTTAAAGCTTTTTTTAAAATCACAGCTGAATAGCAATACAATATAGAATAGTCATTGATAACAGAAAAAAATAAGTATGAGAAATAGTTGACTATGTTTAAAATGTACAGTTTGGATTTTAACCCGGCACTTCTCGCGCAGGGTATGTCATACCCACCGTCCTAAAAACCTCCACCTCCTTCTAAACCTCTTTTGGAAAATGAATAGCTTTATCTACCGAATGGAAAAATTCATATTATTTTCAGAGTTACCACCAATTGAAATAATTTTTCGCGTTTATTTCTTTAAATTGCTCCCGTCTGTTGTCGTAAAATGTGAATAAACCCACTTCTAAGTTATATATTTCAAAAATTCCTGTTGAGCCTCTGAAAAGAATTCTGAGCTATAATCAGGCAAAATATTATTCTAATAGAAGCATTTTTCACAAAAGGAGAACATTTGGAAAATGGATTATTCTAAGTTAATTTTTTGCCAAAATATTGTATTTAAATTTTTTTTTGTCAAAATGTTCTTAAAACAATTTTATGTATATATTCTAATCTAAGTGACATTAAATATCATGAAAATTATCCATTTATGCGCTTTTGAAAAGCATGGTTCCGAACGTAGTCGGATACCTTAACATAAAAAAAATAAGACCCTTACCTTTGGCATTAACTATTTTTTCTGGACAAAAATGATAATCTTCGCAATCCGCTGAGAACGCCATATTTCTGCTATAAAACTATCCACCTTCCCCGCTAAAATACTCATTATAGAACCCATGCTGCCATATATCTTGGAAGAGTGAATTTCAGCGAATATTCCTGCTAAGTATCGTCAATGGTTATTCTATGTAAATTTAAAGTAAGTAATACTTAATTAAAAGATAAATTTTAGAGTGAGATAAAGGATTGAGGTCATAGCCTTTGAGGGATCTTAGCTTGTAGGTGAATTCTAAATGTATATTTTTGAATACCGCCACATCGAGTATGTAATACCCTGCGTGTGAATCACAGTTACAGTTCTGAATACATGAGCACATTTTAAATCTTCCTTATGCTATGGCGTATTATTGTAGTTAGTTATGATGAAGATACATGATGTTTAAGTAATGTAATGGATGTAGTACAGTAGTATTTTCAGATGAAGAAATTCTCTTCGCGGTTATGATGAGGAAGATTCAAATGATGAAGAGTATAACTTCAAGTATGATTTTTCCTCTGAAATCGATCCAGATTTAGAAGAGGAAGACACTGTTGAAAATAAATGTTTTATATGATGATACAAAAACATTTAGGAAGAACGTAATTTTGAAAGAGATAACTGGTACACACCTTATTCACGTTCAGGTGAACTGTAAAAAACTATTGCTGGAACAATAAGAGAAAAAAAAAGTTCCAAAATCTTTGAATTTAAATGGAGAAGTTTACTCATATATATGTTTAGATTTAAAAAGAAACAAATTTTAAAAAAATTAAGATTCAGTTAAAGTATCACACACACTCACGACGAGATTAAAAGAGTGCATAAACAATGTACTGAATGCCCTTAATACAAAGAACAGAAAAACTAAGTTTACGTCTGAAAAATGTAATAAACATATTGGAATTTCCTACTTTTCTTCCTTTTTAACTTTTGTATACGAATTTTACGGTAAAAAACAGGATTTAAACTCCCTTGGTTATGAGATACCCTGCGCGAGAACTTTCGGTATCAGCATTACAAAAATATTCCATTAGTCATGTCAGATAGTTGTGTGTGGGGGGAGTTTTCCTTAAAAATTATTCAAAAAAAATCACAAAATAAATCAATAATTATAAAATAAACATTTAGAAAAAAGTCGGAAAGCGATTTTGTTCTTGCAATAATAATATTATACTTGAAAAACTAGATTTTAAAAGAAAATACAGAATTCTTTCATTACCCTTTTTATATAAAGAAAAATAACTTCTTTTATGAAAAAAATACTATTCTCTCTCTCCTCTGTCTTATTTCATAGATTTCCATACTACTTACGCATTATCGCAATCTATTGACGACTTTATATGAAAGGAAGCATAGAGTTGCTAATTCAGTGTGTACGACACATAGGAAATCGGGGTTGCACTTAGCGAGGTATTAATAGAGTTGGCGATTGTTGCGATAATACGTAAGCACCAATATTTCTTATGTAACATATTCATTTTAATGAATCCATTAGAAGTCTGTTACTTTTCTAATGCTGGGTATATTTAGAATAAGCTCGTGGCCATAAAAACTGTCCATACATAAAAAAAATGTGTTCACTTTTTATTTCTCTGTTTTAAAATCAATCAAAAATAATTCTAACATTTCGCATGCATCAGTTTAGAAATAATACAAAATAATTATAAACTATTAAATGCAATATTACTTTATGTACAAAACCAAAATAATCGTTTAAAGAATGCAATGGAATAATGTACGCTTAAGCGTTGTGTAGTGTTCAGCACTTTCATATGTCGGACGCAACGCCGCCGAATCAATAAATTGTATTTTTTCTGTGACATTTTCGATGAGTTTCTTCAGCTCTCGAACGTCTTTAGCCAATTTTGTGCCTATGAGTTCCTCTTCCAAAAGAGCTCTGCGCTCTTTCGAAGACGAAGATTTCGATTTTAAAGGATTCGACCAAATGCTATTGGCATACAACTGAAATGGATGTCCATTTTTAGTGTAACGCTTTAATATAACTACATATAACTGAAAGACTAGAGTAACGGCAATTAAAATAACTATCCCACAAGTCATAAAGATGTAAATATGCCTCATTCTAATTCGAGTTCTATTATTTGAACGATTATAATGGGGAATTTTAATTCTGTTTTTCCTTAATCGTGGCCTCTTTTTTCTCTGACTTTTCATTTGTGGAATTGCCTTGGATTTGTGTGTCTTTACCTGAATCTTTCTGTTTGAATTGGAGGACGGGTGAGATCCACGTGGAAGAGTATGTAAGAATCTATTAAACGCTCTTAAGTGATTATTTTTGGTGAGGCGTCGTTTCTCAGCCCCATTAATTTTTTTACCTTTACCTGTTTGAGGTTTTGACTGAGATTTCTGAATCTGCTTTAACTTCATTTTTTGCACTTGAAATTTCCAGTCTCTACTATCTTTAATTCCGTTGTTATGTTTATGTAACTTATGGCTTTTCTCAGCACCTTTATTTTTTTTATCTTTACCCGTTTGAGATTTTGAGTGTGGTTTCTGAATATGCTTCAGCTTAACTTTTTGCACTCGAAATTTCCTGCCTCTATTATCTTTATTTCCATTGTTATGTTTATGTAATTTATTCCCTGTTAAGTTTTTCTTTTTCAATGTTTTCAGAGCCACTAATCTATTTTCTGATATCGACGTTTCATGACCATTGTTTTTGATCACAACATTTTCAATGGAGCTTTCTGATTCAAACTCTGCTTCTTCCTCGGTTAATCCACCTTCAACTGGCGTTGTAAGAATGTGCACATCCTTAGAATCATCATAAGTCTTACTTTGATATTTCTGATTCTTTCCGGCGTAGTCTTCTTCTGTTTCAGTTTCTACAGAATCTTGAACAAGGGAAACTTTTTCAATGGACTTACTGTCTACATTGTTCTTACCATCAATTTTCACTTCTGCGAATTTCTCAGTTTCTTCAGCAGAGGAATATTCATCTGGTAAATCACTTTGATTGCTTTTTGGATTGTATGCGGATTTAGGTATCCGTTTCAAAAGATCACTAGCATATTCATTAAATATTGTTTGAATTTCGTAATATGTGGAATAATGAGAAGCTCTATCCCACTGTTCTTGTCTCATACTGGTATCTTCTACCGCAAGGAAATTAGTTACGGGTTCTTGACTTTGGTGAATTATGTAATCTTCACTTAAATCAACTAGAGCTGTGGTATATTTATATTGGGTCACGTAATATTCGTTATCACTGATGTTGCCATTATCTGTCTCTTGACCTGTTTCTAATATTTTATTTGAATTATTCTGTTCCAATTTATTTTCATCATCTTCGGATCCTATTCGAGAATAAATAATATAATCATCATTATTCTCTGCGTTATCATCTTCAATATCAGTGGCGTCAGCTGTTTTTGAATCATCTTTCACTGAATTACTTTCCACCAAGATTGCCACTGGATTTTCTTTCTTTTTCTGCATATAAGTATCCCTATCAAAATATAAGGAAGTGACCATGGCTTCGTTTTCTTCGGTGCTTTCTGCCAGATGTGCCAAGTATCCTTTTTTTGATAGTTCACCACTCGATGTTTTTGACTTTGTTGGGTCTATTTTAAGAGGGTTCTTATCATCACCTGTTTCAGTTACAACTGAAGACACTTTTTTGAGCCTTTTGTTATTAGGAGCAATTACTTTTTGCTTACTGTCTTTTGAATTTCTATTTAAATGTAATGCATGTTTCATTTTGCTTTTAACTTTGTTCTTACGTTCATATTGAGTACCTTCAGAAAATACGACAGTTAAAAGCAAACTTAAAAGGAAAAAACTAGCATTAAGACTATATGTGACGGTAGAATAAGTATTGCATTGAGTTCTGAACATTACGTTTCTACAAACATGAACAAAACATGCTGATAGGACAATCTAACTATTTATAAAAAATATATAACTGTTTTGTTTTCAGTGGCATTAAGCTTTTCTTGCAGGTTTTTCAAAGCTTTGTTGGAAACAACAATGTGTGTCACTGAAAAAACTTTTGTTTGTTGCAGAAACTTCTTGCGTTTTTAAGTTGAGTTGAGTTGTCAAATAATAAAATGCTTTTGTAACAATTGAATTCTTATCTGTTTACAGTCGTCATAAACAGAATGAAATATTTCAAAAAATGTAAACTACAAAAGGAATATTTTAGAAGATGGTTTAATCAATTACTTGGCATTCAGTTTCTTAGGTTATAAGGCACCGATCATGACACTTTTTACATTTAACAGTATTTATGTATCATTGCAACAATCGTTAACTTTATTAATAACTGGCCAAGTTGGCAAACAGGATTTCCTATGTGTCGTACGAGCAGAATTGACAACCATGTGCTTCATTCCATACAATGTCGCCAATAGGTTGTGATAATACGTAAGTACCCATTTATTTTTTTAAAATTATGCATTCTTTTTGTATGCCCCATAGTATCTTATAAAGGAATACAGTTTGTTTTTCTGCATCAATCATTTTGAATAATAGTTGTGATGGCAAAAACCTGTTTTATCCCACACTTCTGGAAAAGAAAAACAAATTATGCTAAATTGTGCCAGCAGCTGATTTTTGTGCATTGAACTTCAATCCAATATAAGAATAATAATTCGCCAAGTTGGTAATAAATAAAGGTGTGGATTAAAATATGATTCAACCACTTTTTTACCTATTTATTTAAAATTAAGAAAATTGTTCGAACACCCTTTGTATCGAAATAAAACATGCGTTCAAGGAACGAAAAACCAAGGTGGCTGAATGCAGGAATGTAAAATACCTGTCTATATTACTATCCTAACAGGGCTTTTGAGAGCTTCTTGGCTGTATTTTTATGTATTTTATTTTAAAGTTGGAGCCAGCTGACTGGCGTGGTTGGTTTGTCGCTGGTCTTCTGCTCCTAAGGCTGTGGATTCGACCCTGGCTCAAGTCGGTGGATTTTCATGATGCAGAAAATCGACAGTGGCCATGTCGTATGATTATGGGACATGTCAGAGATCCCTAGAGTGTCTGTTTGGCTTAGGTGCTCTTGGCAAAATTAAATTCTAGTACAGGAACACATCGTCAGAGCTCAAGTGCCTCCTAGGGAGGAAACTGAGGGTCAAAATTACCTGCGGCGATTGGTATCCGCCTATAGGGTGCCGCACTAAAGAGAGAGACCAGCTTCTGGGAGATGTACTATGTTTGCAAAGGTAAAACACCAAGTCCATTAGAAATTAAAAAAAACAATTTTAAAGATTGGTAACGGATTTAATTTTATGTTGGATTTTGCGTAATGACAACAGTTAGTATCGTAGTAAATGGCGGCTTGCTGAACAAACTTTGATAGTTAAATATGAGACAATTATCCATACATTTAATATAAACTGCTATTGTTTTATAAGAATTTTGCTAAAATAAATACTCAGGAACTCGCACCATATATATAATAGAAAAATAGATATTCGAAACAACAAATTTACATATATTTGGAGATTAATTGCAAAGTATTTTGTTATTATTTACACTTAATGGTACTGTTGCTTCCATTGAATATCAATGTGGTCCTAGTTGAGCCCCCTGATTTTATAGCACCAAAAAATTTCGCCAAATAGTGTTAACCATTTAAATCGATTGTTTAACTAAAACTAACCACTCTCTGTAACAAGTGAAAATGCTAGTCCTGGGAAGGAAGCTATTTCCTTCCAATTGGCAAAACTTCTAACTTGGAGCGAAAACCCGACACCAAATTTTTGTCAACGAATTAAGGTATTCAAGTGGAATTCAACCGAACAAAAATTTTCTGACTTTTTTTAAATATTTAAGGTATCCGACTACGTTCGGAACCGTGATTTTAAAAAGGCGCATAAATGAATAATTTTCATGTTATTTATGGTCAGTTAGATTACAATACATGTATAAAATTGTTTTAAGGATATTTTGACAAAAAAAGTTATTTAAATATAATATTTCGGCAAAAAATTAAATTAGAATAACCTTTTTTCAAAATGTTCTCCTTTTGTGAAAAAGACTTCTATTATAATAATATTTTGCTTGTATATAGCTCAGACCTCTGTACAGAGGCTCAACTATGAGTTTTGAAAAATTCACATTATTTCCAGAGTTACAACCCATTGAACTAATTATCAGCGTTCTTTTCTTAAACTTTCTCCCCCTCTGTTGTCGTAAAACATAGATAAACCCACTTCCAAGTTAAATATTTCAAAAATTCTAGTTGAGCCTCTGTACAGAGGTCTGAGCTTTATATAGAGGCAAAATATTATTATAATAGAAGCATTTTTCACAAAAGGAGAATATTTTGAAAATGGGTCATTTCTATGTTCATTTTTTAAAATATTGTACTTAAATAATTTTTTATTGTAATACTATTCTTAAAACAATTTTATATACATCTTCTAATCTAAGTGACACTAAATATCATAAATATTATCCATTTATACGATTTTGCAAAATCAAGGTTCCGTACGTAGTCAGATACCTTAAGGTACATACGATACATTTTTGGGACTTACTTAATATCGGTATGCTACTCATTTTTGGCATCATTTTGAAATCGCGCCAAATAAATCTCCAGCGTTCAATGTCCTACTTGGCCAACTCTCTCTAATAGTTGGCGGAAAAATCCGTAGCGTAATAATGTCAAATTAGTACCAGTTTTTTATATATACTCTATTTAAAAATATAATTCACCTTCAAATTAACGAATATTTTATATGAGGGTATTTACGTATTGTTGCAACCTATTATCAACATTATATGAAACGTAGCAAATGTTTGCCAATTCAGCACCTACGGCACATAGGATTTCGGGGTGTTATGAATAGAGTTGGCGATTGTTGCGATAATATTTAAGTACCCATCTGCTGATTAATGAATGAATTAATAATTCATTTACGAATTATCATACTGTATACTTTTTTCGCTTGTTTCTCTGTAATGTATAAGTATACTCGTAATTAAATTTCCTTTCTTTTCTGGGGATTTAAGAAGTAAAAATAGGGGTTAACAAGAATACAAAAGCGATTTATATTTTCTTGTAAATTTCTGGAATTTTTTTAAAAATTAGAATACATGATATTCATAGTAAAAATGTTACACCTTAGAATTTTCATCTTTTTTAATAGAGTACAAAATGTTCAGAATATTTTTGTGACAAATTTTGTTAGACTTCTCTCGCCTAATTGTTTTTAAAATACATATTAATATTTCATTCAAATGTAAATTTTCATTACCTGACTTACAAAAGAATGACTTTGAAGAATTTACAGAAGCTCAAATTCAATTAAACAGACAACTCTAATTACGTGCTTCGAGCGATTAATTGTTCTGCAAAACTAATTTATAAATGAAAGAAAACCATTAACTGCCAAAATTGGAAGATAGAAAGAACTGATTAAAAACGAAATAAATTCATGAAATTGTGGCTAACATTCCTATAATTTCGAAATCCTCCCATTATAATTCCAAAGGAACACAATTTATATTTAATAATAAATGACAAAAAATATATACTCGTAATTATTTTCTTAAATACCTTCAGATGAAAATTCGAAACAAAAGAAATTAATTAGAATATCAACGAAGAAAATAATTATGCTTCGTTAACTCGCAATTTGACAAATTGTCGTAATTCGTTTCAAAGAATTTACCCTTTATTTATCTGAACTTTTCACGACACTTTTGTTAGATATAAAAATTAAAAAAATGTGTAAAAGTAACTGATGACAAAATAAGAAAAGTAGCACACAAAAGGATATTAAATTAAATAAACTGAGGCAAGTCTTTTTTTAAAAATAATAACGGAAAGTATTATCTACACTATTTTAATCCGAAGAGAAATGTATGTATGAATATACTTATATATATATATATAACTATGTTAGGCTATCTTCCTACGAACCGCTGAACCCAGAAACGCGCCAACAGCGCCAACAAAATAAAAAAATGGCCAGAGGAACATATTTTGATCATTCAAATTCCTAAATTACAATTAATTGAAAAATATTAATTAAAAACGTTTCAAAAACGGTTTTCGACACCAAATGCGATTCATTTACATTGTTGTAACAATGTAACTGTTAAGAGAAGGACAGAAGTTGACTTTAAAAACTGGTTTTCAGACATACCGAAATTTTACGACGTAGCCGTTTTTATTTACTTCATTCCCTCACATCACGCATACACCCTCACCTCCAAAAGTGGTGGTGTTGGAAGGGAAAGAGGAAATTTCCACAGGGGATTTCAAAAACGCACGTGCAACGACGGGCTAAGCGATGAGGAAACAAGAGACGGAAGAAATTTCAAAAATGGGAATTTTAAAGACATTAATATAGAAATCACACACACATACCAAGAAGTGCTAATAGTGAGGCGGGAAGGGAAATTTTTATGGGCGAATTGTTGTACACACGAAAACGCCCGTGCAACACCGGATCATGTAGTTAGTATACTTATAAAATTATAAATAAATCGATGAAGTTACTATTCATGCAAAGTACAAAAAAAAAAGATTACTAACTTTTAATGTACCAAAACATACGATGAAACTAAGACGTTCAAAAAAGGATTTTGTAGCAGAGGCTGTAAAAAATGCTCAAAAAGTTTAAAGAAATTAATATATTCATTTTAGAGTTGTTTTGCCTATAACGACGCCTAACACGTTTTAACTCCTTAATTGCCGCCGGCGTATAGACACGCCTTTCCGATGTACGATCCCTTGCATTGCGCTGCTAACAGAAAACTGCTCCTGTGGCCATGTGGCATGCCATAAAATGACCTTGACAATGTTAGAAACGCCTTTTCTTATTTCAGAGAAGAGGGATAGGGTATTGATAAAGGGAATGTTTCTGAAACGGTGAAAGTCATAGATGTGCAGTTTTTGTTTCTGTTTGAGTAGTTCGTGCTTTTTTTTTTATTCTTTTGCTTCAGTTTTCGTTTATTGTACGAAATGGAAGATCTTTTTACGGAAATGTCTGACAGTGATGAGAGTAATTGGATGACTATTTTCCGTCATCATGTTTCAGGATATATCACAGGGCAGATAATTTATTTTTTATCATATTGTAACTCTAGAGATTTTTAAAAAATTTTCTTTTTATTATTTTATCCTTTTTTTTCCCTTTTTTTTCTAAAGAAAAAATAAGCAGTTTTTGGGAGGACATTCCTTATCTTTTTCCTCAACAAAACGCGTAACAACGTGCGCCTTTAGGAAAAACGGTGGCAATGGGAGATGAATTTCGTAACTTTTCCACGGCGGTTAAAGGGTTAATTTAAATATAGTGCAGAGAAGTTTTGTTTTCTATTTGTATTATTTTTTGGATATTATTAAAGAATATAATGGTCTGAAGGTTTTCATTACATAATAAATAATCAAAGAACTCAAACAATATTTTAAATTTAGTATTTCTCTCCTTTCACATGTATAAATAGTCACAAGACATGATGTCCGCAACTCGAATAATGAGGTTTGTTTGTCTTAAACGTAGATTTGTAATGCTGTATGTACTAAGCAAACTATATTATACTCGTATATAGTTTGCTTGAAAAAGACTCTCCAACGTTTAAGTTGTATAACAGTAAAAAATGATAAATAAAGAGTAAATTAAGTAGTTTGCTTAGTGAATACATTGTAAAATGGAATGCAAGGATAATCAAAAATGAAAAAACCAGTAATATAAAAAACAAATTTAAGTCAATTCCTACTTCGATCCCCAAAGAAAAATTTTATTTTATCTACTTTTTATTACATAGTAACAATTAGTATAAATATGTATATACATAGGACAGAATCATAACATTAAGTGGTAATTCATTTTTATTAATTATCATTGATGTATCGTATTGTCATCCAAAACAATCGTGTATATAAATTTCAGTTCAACTGAATACTTTAACAAGTGAGAAAAAACCTTTTCGAGTTTTGACACAAGTCGCCAAAAATGATGCTAACGTGGTTGTATTTGTAATTCTTTAAATAATTAGTTTTAATCAATTACTTTTTCTTAATTATTATTATATTATTGTATTGTCATCCAAAATAATCCTGTATATAAAATGTCAGCACAAATGAACGTTTTGAAATGTATTTTAGTAACGATTGAAAATGCCACCAAGATAAATAATTATATAGAGAGAGTGAGCTAATAGTAGGAATGGAAGAAACAACTTCCACCTAATAAATTATGTTGTAGTTATCCCTTTTTATTACAAGAAAGAGGTTAGTGCTGTATTTAAATCTAATTTAGTAATTTAACGAAAAATAAAATATTGTTATACGAAAGATTATCAAAATATGAAACCAAATCACACAGTATTCTACAGACTTACTATATATACAAGTTATATATATAGTAAGAAGTGAAAAATATGAGAGTATGAAATGATAAATAAAGCCATTATCTGCAACCATTATCTTTTGCTAATCCATTATATGAGATTTTAAAGATCACACATCTAGATTATGTTTGCTAATTTGGTAGTAATATCTGTAAATTTTTTACCAGTCTATTACTTTGTATTTCAAATTGACAAACGGCTTTGCCTTGGGACTCCTTTTAAAGTTTTGTTTTGAAGAAAATTGGGTACTTACGTATTATCGCAACCTATTGGGGACATTATATGAAACGAAGCCCCTAGTTGTCAATTCAGCACGTACGACACATAGAAAATCGGTATTTCCAAATTTGCGTTATTAACCCTTTCAGGACCAAGCGGAAGGTGTAGAAGTGCATCTCCAGGCCCGTACATTCAGAAAGGATACCCGCACACGGGACCGAGCGAATTTCCCTGTTAAGCCTAATTCCATTTAAAAATTCATATAAAATTTTAAATGCATTCAAATACGCTAAAACTTACAATTTACTATCATTGACAATATCTGAACATTGAGTACAAAAATTTTCGCTATATTTAAAAAAAAACAATTGCGAATTTTAAAGAAAACATTTTCATTATAATAAAAAAAAACTTACATACACTTTCAAAAAAAAATTGACAAGTATCCAATACATTTTGCGTATGAATGTAGAAAATATTAGAAAACTTAACTAACTTATTCAAAATATAGACCGAAATACAAACAGAAATAGATAACGAACCATTAAATTGTTAATTCTCTCGAAAAATTTAAACATGTGCAGTTGCTTATATTCATAAATATCTCGGATTTAATTAAAAAAACACGAAGCCGAAAACACATATGGAAGTTTAAAGTTTTGTGAAACATTATTCGAAAAATTGGCCCGCCTACGAGCAGGGAAAGCTCAATCACATATATGATACCGTGGGCCGTGGAGGGAGAAACGCGTGATAACGTATATGTGATCATGGTCTGGAACGGGCTAATGTATATGGCGATTGTTGCGATAATGCGTAAGTACCGAAAATTTCATTCAAAAACACTTGCATAAAAACTTGGAAATGTACATATCTTATTTGATCGAATCTAAGCAGTACCCACAATTCTCTACACATGTTTGAGAAAAAAATTTAAAAGTTGCGTAAAAGGGGTTCCTCGATATCCGATACTTAAGAATTTTTTTTTACAAATTATAATGAGAAATAATAAGAAGTGTTAATAATTCATTTATTTTACCAATATTAAAACTTTCAAATACATATATGATCGTATAATTACTCTAACCATCAGTATCATGTTTCGAAAAACATTCGTTACAACCGTTGTCACATTTGACTTCGGAATGGGTGTTGGTGTTGCCATTTTCCCACACGATGTCGTCTTCCATTCAACATTGTTTTTAAAAGAATGTGTTATAGAAGAATACTAAAGGATTATATATTACAGACTTTTGAACATTTACAAGGAAGAAATATATCATTTGGTCTACGCTTTCGACATATATTAGTTTCATCCATGTCAAATTTTCAGTGGCCCCTGCTCTGTTGTCTTCCTGCATATAAAATTACTTCTCTCGTCATAGGGAACTCTTCTTGATGATATTACCGATATGTTTGATGTTGATGTGATTAAAAGAAAGCGTATACAAAAAAAAATTTCCGTAAGTACGAGCAGACAACAATTTTTAAGATAGACTGAACACCGGACATAAGCCGAGGAATGGGATAAATCATGGCTGCAAGTGGCTAAAGAGGAAGGTAACATTTTTCCTTATGAAAGGGGTGAGAACTCAATTTCCCTCATCCAACAAATCTTTTGCATTCGAATCTAAGCCGCACCCGATTTTAAGTAGTATTAACACTGGAAAAATAGTATGGCTTATATTCGAGTAAGAACGGTATATCTCTAATACTATGACATTTCGGCACTAACATATTATACTGTTTATCAATTTCACTAAACGCAAAGAAGTCGTTAATTCAAAAAATGTCGCCAAATGCTGTCAACGTTTTCATGGGTGTTTCAACGTGAGAGTGAAAGGTATTGGCAAGCCAGAAAGGCATGCAACAATTGGCTGCATATCGTGGCATTTGGCGAGACATTGGACGACAGTATAACACCCAGTAAGTGTACCAAAATTTCTTATTACCTCTATCTAAAAATAGTAAGACCTTAATAACTTTAATCATTGAAATAAAGATTAATTCGTATTATTTTTTAAAATATTTTGAAATACCGAGATTTTAATTATTTCTTTCCGGAAGCATTTTATTGCATTTAAAAACTTATGTTCTATTATGATAAATCAGCCAAATAATAAGAAAACTGATATTAAATAATAAGCATTTATGGTACTTGGTACTTATCGCAACAATCGCCAACTCTATTAATAACTCGCCAAGTTGGCAGCCACGATTTCTTATGTGTCGTATGCGCTGAATTGACAACCAGTTGCTTCGTTACATATAATGTTGCCAAAAGGTTCCAATAATACATAAGTACCGCTTTTATTTCGCTGGATCTCAATGCTCTGAAGAAAATTAAATTAAAACAAAGCATGATTCCGACGGCGTATAATATACACTGCTGGACAATTGCTAAGGACAGATCACAAATTGCTATGTAGCATAACATTAAGCGAGACATGAGTCCTAGTAGGATAAAATATAGTTGCCACACTGTTCAGACATTAGAATAAAGAATATTTATTGTTCAGGAAAGTACAAAAGCTGTGAAACATCTGAAAGAAAAAAAATTGTTCATTTGATCTGCGTACGGAGAAATGAAACAATGCATCTAAAAGTCAGCAAGCACCTTAAAGAAAGGTATCAGTACGGGATATGTCCACCGTGGAGTGCGATGCAACATTCCACACTTCGTACCATTATCCAGCACTGTTTAGGCAATTTATCCCATTCCTCTGTGAGTGCACGGATGAGGGTGTTC
Source organism: Trichonephila clavipes (assembly GCA_019973935.1). Classification (NCBI taxonomy): domain Eukaryota; kingdom Metazoa; phylum Arthropoda; class Arachnida; order Araneae; family Nephilidae; genus Trichonephila; species Trichonephila clavipes. Next base: position 233,151 of record BMAU01017873.1, read on the forward strand.
TTGTTTGTCGGAGGATAGTTTCGACCAGCAACTTGCCTCCCCAAAGCATCCCACACATTTTCAATGGGGTTTAGATCTGGAGAAGGCGCTGGCCATACGAGACGTTGAATACCCTCGCTGTCTAGACAATCCTGAACAGCGAGTGTTCGATGACATGTTGCGTTGTCGTCCATAAAAAATTTATCACCGACAGCACCACGGAAAAGACGAACATAAGGAAGTAGAACTTCATCAATGTATCGTTGGCCCGTCATAGTCCCATTCGCAACCACATGTAGGCGCGTGCGGCCATTGACCATGATGCCGGCCCACACCATGATACTGCATGTCGGATATTGGTCATTTTCCTGGATATTTTCTGGACGATAAGCAGTACCACTCTCGCGCCAGATCAGTTGGCGTCTACAATCCGATGACAGACTGAACCTACTCTCATCTGAGAATAGTAAGCATCCCCAGTCCTGCTCAGTCCAATTGGGATGCTCACGACACCATTGCAAACGGGAGTACGGTGCTGTCTAGTCAATGGGACACACACAACAGGTCTGCGTGCGTATAGTCCTCCTCCCCTCAAACGTCTGGCAACAGTTTTTCGGGAGATCTGCTTTCCTGAGGCAGCAAGAAACTGATTTGCCACCTGCTGAGCTGTGGTGCGCCTGTTCCTTTTTGCTGATAGGACGATATATCTGTCTTCTGCAGGCGTCGTACTTCTAACACGACCTCCCCCGTGCCGTCTACTACACATTCCAGTAGTTTTAAATGACTTCCACAGCCGTGAAACAACGCTGTGAGCGATGTCGAACTCCCTGGCAACATCTGTTATTTTTCGCCCTTCTTCGATCTTTCCAATAATTCGGCCACGCATAAAATCATCTATGTGATGTCGGGAAGACATGCCAAAAATTTTAAGTTCGTCTATTAAATCTTTCCTGTAAAACTTTGACTTGAAACAACAACTGTACACACGCGTCAAAACCTTTAAAGCTCTTATGAACGCTATCCCGTGATGAACAGACGTGGGGAAAAAAATTGCATACTCATACTTCTTCTTACTAATATCCCGCACTTATTCTAATTTCCCACATTTTGCTTCCTTTCATTTTGTGGTTGCTATGGATGATAGTGTTATCCGTCCTTAGCAATTGTCCAGCAGTTTAATAGTCTGGCTAGCATTGTCATGCTTTGACAAAACAAAAGAGCTGCTACCGGTAGATATTACCAGATCTATTGTTCTGGATTGATTGAACTGGTTGAATTCCTTGCTAGAACTCTCACAATATAACTGCTACACTATTTTACGTTTGAGCGGGTAAGTAGAAATCCTAAAGGATTAATGTCACATTCACGTATTCAAAATGGCTGGCAGACGGGAAACTCAATGCCACTCAAGAGAAAAAAAATAGACGCCCTTATTTTATAAAAGAGAAAACTCAAAAATGAAAACTGAACCAGAAATCTTAAACTCACTACCGTCGGCTGTCTAAAAATATAAACAAACAAATGTTGTTTACTCTTATTTTATACAGAAAACATATTTTTTCAAACAATTCGCCCACATATTTCTTTGAAAAGTCCTCAACATATTCGTCCATTGAATTTTTTTAACAAAATTCTCACGAAAGCAAGCAACAATCTAAAAACCACAAAAAAGTCGTATTTCATTTTTTTATGCTGAATGTCTAACTTCTTTTTCTTATCGTGTTTGCTGTAGAAATCATGTGCCTTGGATATTAAATTGTTTTCTGAGCTGTCAGAAAATATCGATAAGAATAATTTTATTATATGGTTACGCGATTTCTCTGGCAGTATTTGATAAAGATTAAATTTGATTTAGATGCCGCAGAATTATTCACTGAAAATTCTATTTTTCGAGAATTTAGGAAGATAGTTCAGAAATTTTGAATAATGTTCAAACAAACAAACTCACATTATATTACACACACACACGTATATATATATATATCCTAACTTAAATTAATGTCTACTCAAAATTTATTCGAATCTTCTTTATTTGTAACAGCTATGTCGTAAGTTCAAATACCCGATTTTGAGACGCGTCTCATTTTATCTTTTTTTCTAAAGCAATAAAAACATTACGTTAATATATTTATTACTGATTCTTTAGATCTTGAATTTCTGATAGATTTATTGGTGATTCCAAGAAATACAAGATCCTTATTAACAGGGCTTCACTATTTCCTATACAATGATATCATTTCTGTAAATAACTAATTATTCCCTTCGTCTAAACACTTTCTTTTATTCCTGATGGGCTGCAGATAGGTGTTTTACCATTGAAGACCTAGTATACTCCCCAGAAGCTGGTCTCTCTTTTTACTGCGGCACCCTATAGGCGGATATTTGAACTGAACGTACTTGGAAAAAATAAGTAAAATGGTATGGCATAAAAAAAACTCATTGGCAATTTCATTGTTGCTTTTTATGCTTTTTCTGGCTCAAAGATAATTAAAAACCAGTTTTTCCCTTCTAGTGTGGTTCAATCTTGCCGTGGTGAATGGGTTATTTAACAAACACTACTACAAGTGATTTTTTTCCGTCAGAAAACCGGAACAATCATGCAATTGGTTTTTGGAACTCATATCGATGTCGCGATTCGATTAAAAATGCCATTTCTGGACGAATCTTTCTTTATGCCACCTAAAGTGCCATCTATTGATACACATTGGAACTTCTTCCTTATGCCATACCGTTTTTCCTTTCTTCATGTACAATCTGTTCAATTTTGAAGTCGTTTTGACCGATGGTTCTTTTTCACATCATTTTGAAAGTGGAACTTTAATTATAATCTCCTTGTATGTATATATACTTCCTAGTAGGCGACTTGATTTTTCCTTTCTTGTGAAGATTAGTTTTTTGTCAACTGATGCATCTCCAGTTCGAAGGTGGTGTGGCTACAGTGGACGTAGTCAGAGAGGACACATAAGATTTCGTGGTTAGAGTGGACACTCAGAAACTCAACGTGGTTAGAGCGGACACATTTCTTCCCCATCTTAGAACAGATAAAAGGTGCAGATAAGTAAGTGAATAAACACTTTTAAAAAATCGCAAATATAATTTTAAACAGTATTTTAAGTGGCAGATCTCTTTCATGTCGGATAACGTTTATATAAACTCCTGTTTGTGAAAATTGCAACACCATGAAGGAAGCATCATAGTTGAATGAAATTTAATACACAGTTGAGTGGTAATGGTACAAATAAATGATTACACTTTCAAACCAAACAAACAATTAAAAGAGACAGAAATTAGTATTTGTGTGGCCACCACGCGCCGCAATAAGAGCTGCTACACGACGCGGCATGGAGTGAAACAAATTTTGAATATCTGTCTGCGGAAGAGTATTCCATATTGTTTGTATGCGAAACCAAAGTTCGTCTGTCGAAGCAACAGGACGAAGATCACGAGCGATACGCCGCCCAACGATATCCCACTCATGTTCAATCGGTGACATATCCGGCGAATACGCAGGCCAAGGAAGAAGCTGTACCTGCTGCGAATCAAGATAGGATTTGACAGTCTTGGCGACGTGTGGACGTGCATTATCCTGCTGGAATACAGCCCCTGGCAATCCTTGCAGGAAAGGAATATCTTAGGGCTGTAAAACTTCGTTTATGTATCGAGTACTGTTCAAATTTCCCACAATTCGTAGCAATTGTGATCATCCATGATATGCTATGGCACCCCAAACCATAACTCCGGGTGTTCGTCCACTGTGGCGTTCGATAATGCACTCCGGAATGCGCCGTTCACCGGCATAGAGCCTGACTCGAATTCGTCCATCATGGTGTCACAAATTGAAGCGGGATTTGTCAGAAAAGACGACCTGCTGCCAATCAGCACGCCAGCTCCTATGCACATTGGCTCATTGTAGCCACAGGTGGCGATGGTTTTTTGCGTGAGAGGAATCCTGCATAAAGGAATCCTTGCGCGCAGCCCACGCTGCAGAAGACGTCTCCGAATTGATGAAGCACACAATGAAACACGTGTAGCTGTTGACCACTGGGCTGCCAGTTGTCTAGAAAAAGCTGTGCGGTCCGTCTGAGCCATTCGCACCAGGTGTCTGTCTTCGCGAGCTGACGTCACATTTCGGGGTCCACTCCCGGATTTCCGAGCTGTCCGACCCTCGTCCGTCCACTGCTTCGAAGCACGCATGATTGTGCTGCTGTTACACTGCACACGAGCGGCTACTGCACGATAAGACAATCCAGCTTCACGAAGGCCGACGATTCTGCCCCGTTCAAACACGGAAATTTGCTCAAATTTCACTCTTTCATCGACGAGGCATAGTAAAGATTCAGTTAACGTTTACACTAGCATATAACCACCGATAATAATACATGCCTCGCGCTACAGCTGTCTATTTATATTCGGTTTGATCTACCCTTCAGAGGGCGCTGCTCAGCATACGCATGCGCTACCGGTCTGCAATTCTAATCATTTGCATATCATGCCCTACTTTACATTTCCTGAAAATTTCAGCTCACTCGCGTAGGTCCTTCGTGGTGTTGCAATTTTCACAAACAGGAGTATATATATATACATATATATATATGTGTGTGTTGTGTGTGGGGGGGAGAGTCTAGAACTTCTTCACTTTTATTTTATTATACTATATATATATACCGTCTGTTTTTGCGCTTTATTATTGAATTGCAAGGATAAATACATTTTTGTCAATTAAAACTAATTATTTATATTAGATTGTAAAGATATCATATTGTGGATGTAATATTATATCTAGATAAATGTGATATCTAGAAACATAGATAAATGTTATAAGAATAAATACTTTCAGAGAAATATTTAAAAATTAATATTAAGTACCGGTATAATGAAGGAAGGGTATGAACGAATTTCGGGGATTTTGTGAAAGCTGTATTTTTAGAGTCAAATAAATATTAGAACAAGTGCAATTACCATAAAATTAATTAATTTTACTAATGTAAGTAAAAATAAATACTAGGAGTAAAATACATAAAAAGATACAAGTAAATAACAAAATAGAAGTAAATAAATACTAACTAACCTTTTTTTGTAAAGGCTTAAATATCATTTACCATTGAATTTATATATATATAGTCCATCCTAATTACAAAACTTAAAGATTTTAGACATTTTTTCTAATTTGTTTGATATTTTGAATCCTTTTAGGATGTTTTCAATTCTTTCATCCAATTTTACTTATGGAAACACCACATAGGTGCAAGAATGTCCACTCTGCCCACCTAATCCCCTCATGTGTCCGTTGTAGCCTCTGTCCATAACCAGTTGGATACTTAATATGATTTAAGCAAGTTTTGTAATCACTGTGTTCAATCGAAACTACTTGCATAATTTATATACACAGTGGTGCACACAAGGGGGGTCCGGACCCTCCCAAAGCCCTTGATTTTTTTTCAGATTGATTATAATTCTAAGTATATAGTACGTAAAATTTAATTAATTACTTGTTATTTATGATTAATTTTATTAATTAATGCTAATTATTTATTCAAAAATTAGTTTTTCACCGTGTTTTGTTCCCGAAAATCAACAAAATCAAAAGGAGCATGATACAAGAATGGTGAACTTTCAACCCCGCCCCCCTTGAAAAATTCCTGTGTGCGCCACTGTATATACATAATTCAGGAGTGTTTTCTTGGGGACTTTCTTTCTTTGTTTTCTCGTTAAACGATTCCAATGCGGTCTCGAGAAAAACTTCAGAACAACATATAACTTACAAGTACAATTCATACATCGAATGAAAGAGTAACTGAAACAGTTTTACCTACAAGCTTACAAATGTCCCATGTGAGCCCCATTTGTCACACGGCACACCATCAAATCGATAGGCGAGTTCATTCCAAATTTTGTTCAGTGTGTCTGAGGTAATTCTTGTAACAGCTGCTTCAATCCTGTGTCTTAAGTCTGGAGGGTCAGCTGGTAGCGTTGGTACGTACACACAATCCTTAATGAACTTCCATAAATAAAAGTCACATGACGTCAGATCAGGTGAACGTGGAGGCTAAGCGAAGCAGGCTTTATCGTGAGGCCCTTTGCGGAAAATCCATTGGTCGAGTGCAGTGATGTTCAACCAATCCCGTACTGAGAGATGTCAGTGAGGCGGTGCGCCATCTTGTTACCAAATGAAGTTATCTGGATCACTTTCTTTCAATTGAGGAAATAGTCATAGGTGTAGAGCAGCGGTCGCCAAACTTTTGACCTCACGGATTAGTAAATTGCGATTTAGTGTAATTTAGTGATCTAAGAACACATTAAAAAAATGTTCCGACTTAATAAAATGAAACTATTAATTGTAACCAAATTATGAAAGCTTTATAAATAAACCATAACAAAATAAACAAAGCAAACAAAAACTTTTTAAAAAATTAAAAAGTGGTTTAAATATATCAAACTTTTAGCATTATACATTCCTGGTGTGATATATTCCTTTTTTTTTACCTTGGCGTTATTCTGTGAAGTAGCATTTTTATACATTTTCACGTATTGCTATGAATTGAATTTATGTTTCAATGCATCTTAAAACATAACGTGGTGAGTAAGTATATTCCACACGCACATTTTTCCGGGGACCAGCGAACCACCCCTTTGGCGACCGCTAGTGTAGAGCACCAAGATAGGCAGAACCAGTAACAATTGGATCTTCGGAAACGAAAGGCCCATACACTCTCCCCCGAGACAACAAAAAATAATCAATTAAGGTGATTTTCGTTGCGATTCTAGCACCTCGTGAGGATTTTCTAAGCTTCAGATACACGCATTATGAGTGTTCGCATGTCCACCGAGCTGTTCACCGGAACGCTCGTTGCAGAGTTATGGGAGATTGTCTTTGCAAACTGGGGAACACAAAACGCTTTCTGTTCACTAATCACCATTTTTCTATAGCGCGCTGATCGACGCGGAAAGAGGAAAAATTAACATACGTTTCACGCGCATGTGCATACAGACCAGGAACCAAAACTGTTTCAATTGGTCTTTCATTCGATGTATGAGTTATATTAATAAATTAAATGTAATAGTTATTATTAAGCGTTACAACTTCGATATTCATTTACAAACACCCTGTATCACCCCTTGCCACTATCAAGTTCACAAATAAACTACGCTCATATGATTTGGACCACATCTCTAGAAGAGTTTTTAATAAATGGAAGCATTCTATAAGGCTCAAAAGATCTTCGACTCTCCAACTTGAGAGTGAAATCAGAAAAGAACTCAATTTGGAACATTCCTCCTTGGAGTTCCTTCAGGAGCCCCTCATTCCAAAAAACCCACCAAAGAACACCTGTTTCGAATTGGAATTGCTGCGGCCATGTTCCAAAAAAGAAGACCCTGCAACTCTCAGACAAAAAGGACTTGAAACGATAGAAATACTCTCTCAAGATAACTTTGCAATCGCCAACACAGATGGTTCCTCAGACAGATCCCTCAGCAATGGAGGTGCCGGAATCATCTTACTCCTCCCAGATGGTAATAACTACAAACACAAAATTCACACAGGCATAATCGCCTCAAACTTCACAAGTGAACTCATGGCGATTAGAGAGGTTCTTATATTATACCAACAAGACCCACATGTTATTGATTCTACAGAAGGATTAGTAATCTTCTCAGATTCTAAATCAGCTATAGAAGCCATAAGAAACGGAGAGACCATCTCCTGTGATATTATTACCCTTCTAGAACAGCTGCACAGCAAAAGAAAATCCTGTATCCTGCAATGGATACCCGCACATGTCAACATTGAGGGTAATGCAGATGTATATATATATATATATATATATATATATATATATATATAGCCTCGCCAAAGAAGCTAGAGACATCGATCATAAGTGCACCACCATCACTTGACGATGCTAACGCAGTAGCCAAACATAGAATTATGAATCACACTTTTAAAAAAAACCCTAGTTACGGAATTTGACTGTCCCCGAATTATAACATCCACAATGGCCAAATTGAGAACTGAACACCTTAAGGGCATGAAAATTCACCCAGACAAGACAAGATCATATGTTCAATGCAAACACTGCCCAGGTCTTCAACTGACGCCTAATCACATCTTGGAATGCCCAACCGTCGCAGCAAAGTTACTAAAAATGGGAATGGTCCCTCTGAGGGACTCTTTGCGGGAAATCCTGTACAGCCCTGATGCTCCTAGAATAGCAGAGACAGTGATCAAGGCTTTCGACGAAATTTAGTGTTATCTACTGCATTTATTCATGGACACGAGAACAACAACAGCACTCTGTATTTAATTTATATTTTTTCAGCGAAAGTAATAATTGAAAAATGTACAAAATCTTCTTTTGTACGATATAGTGCAACACATAGCCCAACGTGGCAATTATTACACATGTACCAACTCTCTTTACGTTCTTTTTGAATTCCTACTATTAGGTCACACTCTCTATATATTTATTTATTTGTTTATTTATTTATGTTGGTGGAATTATCATTCTTTAGCAAAATACATTTTAAAGCGCTCAATTGAGCTCTAATTTTAAATACAGAATTATTTTGGATGACAATACAATAATTTAATTAATAAAAATTGATTGATTAAAACTAATTATTGAAAGAATTACAAATACAGCCACGTTGTCAACTTAGCGAATATTTTGGCGACTTGTGTCAAAACTTGAAAAGGTTTTTTTCTCACGTTTTAAAGCATTCAGTTGAACTGAAATTTTACATACACGATTGTTTGGGATGACAATACGATACTTTAATGATAATTAATAAAATTTGATTATTACTTAATTTTGTGATTCTGTCCTTTGTATAAACATATTCATATTAATTGTAAGTATATAATAAAAAGTAGCTAAAATAAAATTTTTCTTTGTTGATCGAAGTAGGAATTGATGTAAAAAATTTCTATTCATACTACTTGTTTTTTTTTTTTTTTTTTTTTTTTGCTTTGTTATAACTTTTAGCACAATTTCAGAAGATTTTGATCTAGCTAATTTTTTAACAAAAATTAATTGTATCACTATGATGATTTTTATACGAGTCTTTCTAATAATTTGCCTCTGAAATTAAAATTTTTTTTCTCCTCCAATTTTTTACACGAAACATATGTGTTCCAAATGCTAAAATGTCTAGCAAATGAAAGAATATCTTGTTAAAATATTTGTGGTGCCGCGGCTTCTATTGCCAAGCCACGTCTGTTCTACTCTGCACATATCTAATGACCTACAGCTTGTTGTTGAAGGGAGATAGAGACGCTCGAAGACGTCTGAATATAGACGCTGGAAGAAGACGCCATGATATGACGAAAAAGCAGACGATACATTGTGTCCACGAGCAAGAATGAAATTCATTTAAATAATATGTAAATAATTTGTGAATATGTTAATCGCGAGCAATTAAATTCAAAGTTTATTGAAAACTTTCTTGCTTTTAACGGTTTTCTCTGGCGAGTGTCATGTATATACATATATGTCATAAAATTGATCTAAATTTAAGAAGTCAGAGATGGGTGGCAATCAGTGGCGCGAGTGCAGATGGCACTAGCTTATGCTCGAGTGGGAAATTTGCAGCAACATAAAATACGATCCCGCTCGAATTGTCTCGAGTGTGCATAGTTAGGCCTGTTTATAGTCCTCGAATTAACTCGAGCACACATATTTAGGGGTATAGAATATTTTTAAAAATCTTAAAAGAGCACGTGTTACAAATTCTCATTTAAAATAAAATACAATTACATCTTTAATATTTAAATTGGTTCTATGGTAATGCATTTCAAAGTTTTTTTTTTTTAATTTTAGAAATTTACCGCGTAAGAATTCCGAACGCAACCCCACTCGGACTAATCTATCTAATTATCTGTAAAAAGATTACAAGATAACCCGTTTTATTAATATTAGTAAGAACTATTGGAAGTTTCACTATTTAATGCCTGTGCTAAATATTTACCATTAAATCCAACCAACCTTAATACTTTAATGTCTATGTACAGGCTTAAAATTTCCAAGTACTAATTCTAACAACAGAACCCTTTTTCGCTCCACTATCAACAAATCTCCAAATTGATCTAGAGCTAATAAAACAACCACAAATGATCCATATTTCTTTTCTTTTGAGACGCATCCCCAAATAGAACCCGAACTTTTACGAGGCATAGCCATGAAGCAATTCTTATGTAGGGATTCCCCTAATCTATTATCACCGATTTTTCGCTGAGAAAAGAAGGTTGTTTATAGTCTAGACTGACGATGCCGAGTATAAAGAACAGTCATAAAACAGTCTGTAAGTAATTTGTAAGTTTAGGATACGTAAAACGGTGACATAAAAGAGAATGAATTTTTCCGCTTCTAAGCGCTATGTTTAGATGAGGTTTCGTAACTTATCCCTTTGACAAGTTAATTGAGTGGATGTAACTGCTACTTATGAAGAAATAATTTACAAATAATTTAAAATTAATTAAATTTAATTTATTATTTATGTTTTTTGATCACTCAAAAAGCTATTGTCTTGGACACTGTATAAAATAAGTCCCTTGACACCTTTTTAAAAATCATGTATTGTGTCTGTTATTTCTGATGCCACCTGATTGACAGTGTCAGATGGAGGCGAGGGGATAGTTGAATGGATGTTATTAGCTGTGGCTTTAAGAACCATGCAAGTGACAATAAGTTTTAGCTCGTTTCCACCCAATTTTTGAAACAGAGCAGCCTAGGTAGCAGTTAGGGGCCTGCCACCTCTTTTACCCTTCCACCAACTTCCCGAGATGACTTTTGGATCAACGAATATTTAGAATGTCTACATGCTACGAAGGCATTGCATGCATTTAGAGATACTCATACCCTCTCTGGGATTTGAAATCCGGCCCTATGGCATAGCACTCAGCGTCACTAACAACTATACAGGATGGGCTGCCGTTAATTATATGATGATTTCCTTGTTGCTTAGGATGTTACAGCGGCACCTCCTTCCGCAAATTGGAAACAACAAAGAAAAAAGCCCTTAACGACTGGCCTGGATAGGGATTCCATTCGTTTCAGTCGTCTAAGGCACGCAAGGAAGGCGTGCACTTCGGACCCGAAGGTGGCCATTTCAAACAACACTACTCCCAAGCAGCACTCAAGATCACCTTGGATCTTCCTCCTCCGCCGCCACCAACAGTTTGTCGCTGAAGTGGTGACACAGGAATTGAACACTAGATGGCAGCACAGCTTAACTATACTGGTTGAGTATGCATTCATTCCATGGAGAGCCTAACTAAGAAATTCTCAATAAATCACGACTAGTGATTCAAAAACGACAACGGTGCAAGCGTCAACTAGACCCGCCATCTCAGCAAGAGATTGTCCACAACGTCAAATGAGAAAACGTTCCAACAACAATCAAACTTACTGGAGGTGTACAGCAATTGTAATAATTTGCTGAAAAACAACCTTCTCAGAATCGATCGGAAAGTCAAACTGTAGAAACAACTTTCTTGTCTAGGAAAGGGGTATACAGCAGTGCCTCTTTCTACAAGTCTCAAACTACAAAGGACAGGAATGAAAACCCTTAACGAATGGCCCGAATAGGGATTCCTTTCTTCTCAATGGTCTAAGGCATGCACGGTGTAGCTGCGGGCCAGTAGGTGAGTGGCTCAAATAAACACTCCGGCCAAAGTCAACAGCTTGTCGCCAAAATGTTATAGTCATAGCAAGAGAAAAATTCTTGTAGTTATTAAAACAGGAATTTATTTCGGTCGTTTTAACATGAGGAGTGAGAATGGAGCGACTCCCAGGCTTAAGTGCCAAGCAATAAGAGACAGGACCACCCCCTTCTAAAACAGATTTTGTACGATGACACATTTAAGAAGCTTTGAGCCAAGTGTATGCTCTCCAATATTTTCATCGCAGTTGACCGGTCAACGTTTGATCATTTTATCACTACCCACTGAAGGGAAAGGGAATCGTGTTGATTGCTTATATTTTAGATTTAGATTTAATAATTTTAACTTAATTGTATTTGAATAGGCCTTCAGAATAAATTACAGTTACCCTAAAAAGGTATATAAAGTGATTTTCAAGGAAAGTGGTACAAACCTGAGAGAAATACACCACGGTTAATAAAATGGAAATAATATTCTACCCGGTACCATTTGATCCACGGACCAATTCGCGTACTGGGGTGTCTGATCTATGGCAACTGAAAATTATTTTTAATTAATTCCTAAAATGAAACATTTTAATCTATTTGCGCCTTAAAAAATATATATGATTTCTAAGAACAGAACAATTTATTTTAAATTTAATTTTAAAATTAAATATAGACGTAAAATGGCTATTAAATATAATTTTATTGTAAATAGTAAATAAAAAAATATATTAATTCACTGTTGATATAATTAAAAAAGAAAGTAGAAAAAAATGAAATAGTATAAAAAAAGTTATTTTGGGAAGAACTTTATAAATCTTTAGCCATTGAAAATATTTTACACAAAAATCTGACGGAAAAATGAAAGCAATATATTTTTTTTTCATTGTTTGAAGGGAGTAAAGATGAAATTGGGAATACCCACATGTCATGTTTTCAAGTATATTTTTTCAAATAAAGGAAAGCCAAATAAAAAAAGAAAAAGAACTCCAATCTGATGGGCTTCATTTTTCCTTCTCTCCAAAAAGAACGAAAAAATATCTCCTCGTTCTCGAAATTTATTTCAACACTATCTGTAAAAATGCGCAGTATTTCTTCGTTTTCCAAAAAAAATTGTTTTTATATGTTTATGAATACACTTGAAATGTGTGGATCAAAAAAGGAAAAAAAAGCTTACAAATAACATAATTTATAGGAAAAACATTAGAATTTTAATAATTAATCATTTCAAAGAAATATCCGTATTAGTAACGTTGTGTTAATGGCAAAACTTTGCAATGAGCAAATTATACAGCTTTATTTGAAAAGGAAAACGGTATTTCTGATATGGTATTTGATCTTCATATACATATACAGGAAGTTCCGATATGCCGTGTACAAACTTGGAAGGGAAGTAGTAATATCGTGAGGAGCCATAATTATATAGGAAAGCACTGTACGCGATAAGTACTGTACATGAGTTCGAAAGGTCGGCGCATGAGATTTCCTCATTTCAGACATGGACAGCGTGCCACGAACTTGAATCGTTAGACGAACGCCGAGTTGGTGGATGTTCATCTGCGGCCTAGCTAACGGAAATGGACGTGCTGCTGCTCGGTTGTATGGGAAAAGATATCTAGCGAGGTGGCGACCATATTATCAAACGTTCTCTTGAGTGCAGCTGAATCTGGCGGAATGCGGATCTTTCAGAACCGCGGTTGAAGGTACTGGACGGCCATAAACAGCACGAGCACCTATATCCGAAGAGAATGTGTTGCATCATGTGGGCCCAAAATCCCGGTTCTACTTAACCCGCGGTCACTCACGCCTGTGTTTTCTACCGTCGTTACTCGCGGGGTGTAGAGAACACCCCAAACTCTTAACACGTGTATTTAAATATGAAAAACTTTTTAAGTCAACTATGATATATATTTATGAAGTACAAGATGTTTTTTGTATTATACAAATAAAACTATTAAATTTATTGCATACAAATTAGATCAACATTAATTTAAACTAAATCTACAAAATTTTCATTTTAAAATACTTTCATTTTTTTTTTTTTAAAAAGCACAAGTAAAACGTATATACCAGTAAAAAACTTACTTTGCAATTGATGTTAAGGATAGTAGAAAGTAGAAAACAAATATTTTATTTCTTTTTCAAACATTCAGAGCAGACTGTAGTCATATGCTTCAAGCACACATATATTTTTTTTTTACACTGAAGGCAAAAACAACTAGTTTTTACATCATTTACTCGTGGACAAACAGTTCAACGTCCCTTTTTTGGTGTATCAATTCTCTTTTTAATATCTTTTGTGTCAGTAAAGCTTCTTCTGAGTGTTTTGTTAAGCTTTGGGAGTTCCGATCTCATATCCCACTGTGGCTGCACAAGATCCATTCTAATCTCCTCTAATAATCTTGAAAGTCTCATTTTTTTCTGGAAGAACCGATTGATAGACAATGAAAGCATTAATTTCTGCAGTATTAAGTAGATGATAAAATATTCGCAATTGCCAACAGTTACATATTCGCGATACATCATATATACTGCATATTTTATCAGTGATATCAACACCGCAAGTATAATAAAAATTCACAATTTCAAGTTTCATCTCTCCAAGTTTGGTTCCGAAATTACACAGCCATCGAATTCACTTAGTTCATCTTGACAATCTGTTGGTACAATATCTAATAAACGATGAAGTTGCTGTTTCTCCCTTTCCCATGGAGTTTTTGACATAATTTACGGAAACTGTTTTGAAATTTTTTTAAAAAAATTGTATTCTACAATTATTGTGTATGGAATTATATTATTTTTATGCAACATTTTTTGAAATTTTAAATAAAATATGCATGCATAATAATATATTTGAAAAAAATGTAAATGCGGAAAGATTAAAACTTATTCTTCCGTAGATGCTTCGAGTACGAAAATATAACTGAATCACTCTCCGTGTGTTCTCAGCACCCTAGATAAACTTTTGAAGATCATTACATTCTAGTCATCCAAGCGAGATTGAATGCATAAGGCCTGAAGGTTGAATGACCTAAAATGTGCAGCTACAGAAAAAATCGTGATTCTGCACATTCTTTTTAGAATCCTAGGAGGCCTTCTTTGTAGCTGGGGTGTGGAGAACACCCCACGCGAGTGATCGTGGGTTAACGGAAGCTTGTCATTTCAACTTAAAGATCTTGAACAACTGTGGATCGAGCACTGCTGGACAAAGCATTTCTTCCATTCCGTGTACAAAGAGTGCAGTTACAAGTATTATAGCTAGAAGAACTTCCACGACGTGTCATGTTTGTGCAGTGGTTTGTTAATCAAAGTGTGACAGGCATACCAATCCATGCCACGTCAGTGTTGTGCATACATACATACCAATGACTGCAATTTCGAACACCTCTTTTGTCTCTTTATCTCGTTAGGGCAGTGTTTCTCAAACTGTGGGGCGCGCCCCCTGGGGGCGGTAACCCTGCGAGGGGGGCGCGAGCATATTGAAAATAAAAGGTATAAAAAATAATTTTTTGGAATGAAGTAAAACAAGATGCTTTCTGACATAATAAAAAATACACATTTACACTGATATAATTTATTTTTATCATCTGGTGATCATCAAAAATAAAAGATTCCACTTCAAACGCTCATTAGCCATATTTGATATTATAACCAAATTAAACAAATACTTTGTTTGCTTTGCGGTCAATATGAGAACGATGAGAGATTTTTTTTACGTTTCTTTTAACGATATCAAACGATGAGAGATTTTTTATTACGTTTCTTTTAACCTAAAATATTACTTTAGCTGACCTTCGAACTTACTGGTATGGTTATGTCCGTCTTTTTTTAGAAAAGTTGTAAATATATAATATATTTCTGTTTCATCTTTTTTCCATGGGAAAGAGTTTTATGATATATGGATAAGCATGAATATTCTGAAACATATAATGCATAATGAAAAACGTTTTACACAATTATTTTTTAGAACATGCTACACTTTCCCCATGAGCAATTTTGTAGTTTTGATTGCTGTGTTGTACGACTTATTATGGTTTATAAATATAAATAAGCAGAATATTAAAAAAAATGGGCATCTGTGATCCCTATTAAAGGAAGTTGAAACTGATCAAGCAATTGAAGAACCTACTGAAATAATGCATATTAATCAAGATATATATAGCGAAAGTAAATATCAGAAAAGCGTGAGACATGAAACGTTTGAGTTGATTTGAGTTTAGCTGGAAAATAACGTTCCTGTGTTGTTAGCGAAAAGTGTCTGTAATTTATGTCCTCTATTCAGGGCACGCACATTTGGAACATTTTCTTCAGTTTTATTGGATTTTTTCTCAAATTTTCTAAGAAAATTTGAAAGGTCCTTGAAAGTAGGTAAGTATATTTTCTCTTAACAAAATTATTCACTGGAATTGTGATTATTATAGTGTATAGTAAAAATAACTATAAAATAAATTATAGTTTTAAAACAAACTAAAAAAATACGCTTTTATAGTGAATCGAACTAAAAGCAAAAAAAAAAAAAAAAAAAAAAAAAAAATAAATAAATATATTGCTTAAAATTAAGATATACGAAATTTATTACTTATCTTGTTAATTTGTACGGTTTATAATTATGAGCGTATTGTAGCCTTAACATCAAAGTGCATTATTATTGCATTCAGTACATTATTAATGTATAAGGGGGAGGGCGCGATAAAAATTGTGATTGAAAAGGGGGGCGCCAGTAGTGAAAGTTTGAGAACCACTGCGTTAGGGTTACGTTTCCGCCCATGCTTTCCTATGCAGTTAGGGCTCCTCAGTGTGTTCACTATCTCTCCTCCAAGTTTGTGCATGGCATTCGGGGACACCCTGTATATTGTAACATGTTTTATTTTAAAACAATAGCTTCATGTCCTTCCTTATTTTTAATTTATGATAAAAAAGATGAATTATTGCTCATGTTAATAAATGGATAAAGCATATTTTAAACAAAGTATCTATTTAGAATTGAAGAATTAGAAATTTTGATTTTCCATACCAAAAATGAAATACTTTTCACAATTCGATTTCATCAATACTTCGAAAAACTGCTCCAAATCGAGATATTGTATAATTCATAAGTTTTTCGAAATCCTATTCATTTTAAGCTTTAAATTCTTAGCATGAGAGTTTCATCACACAATCTTAAATAAACCTACTTTTACGAAATAGTGACTCAATTATTACACGAAATCTAATAATTTTTGATAGTGCTTTCAAAAAGTGAAGGTTATTAGTATTCTTAAAAGAACTAATTTCTGCGTAATTTTTTAGCTGTTATAATATTTTCAAAATTTACTCTGTCCATTTTCTTTTGTTTTATTGCCTGTATCATTCTGCATTATCTGTTTGAAAAATAACGCTAATTTAAAAGAATTATTTTTAAGTGGGATGTGTGAAATAGTAAATATGATACAAGATTTCACACACAAACACACTTGCAAATAAAAAAATAAATGGGCTTACAACTACCTTTTTATTCAGAAAACGAGATAAAATAAGAAGAAAATAAGAATTTCGTGAATAGAAAAAAATTTAAAGTCCTCCCAAGTGAAAACATCGGCATCTTAAACAAGAATTAAGTGAACAGAGGAGGATTGCTTTTACAAAATGTCTTTCATGAATCTCTTACGCATGTTTGAACCAATCACAATATGATGACGATATCTGCATCGAATTAGAAATTAGCGATTTAAAGTACGAAATAGGGGTTGAACAAATCTGATAATTTATCTTTATGTTTCCTTTATAGCGTATTATTCAGCTGAATAGCTATGTACAGGGGAAAGTAAAAAGTAATGGAACTTTCACAATTTCTCTTTCTAAGGTTTGGCAACAGTGCTAGTATCCAGCCCTGAAGGAGGGGTAGTTGGCAACATTCCAATATAACGTGTCACTCGTCTTCCCTCGTAGTTGTGGGAGTATAACAGACCACTGAACATGGCAGCTCCATTGTTTATATGCACCAAGGAGGAAAGGAGAGCAGTAATTCGGTTTTTATTTGCGGAAATTATTCGTCTCATACAAGCGCAAAATTGTGACAGCTGTTTTTCACGAAGCAAGATCTATGAATGGATACTGTGCTTCAAACAAGAAAAAACTTCTTAATGTGACGACAAAAAAATCAGGCAGTCTATCAACGTCAACCACTGAGATCAATATGCAAGACCATATCTTAAGAATCGAGAGGAGAAATCCAGATGGTTACTCGGTTTTTCGCAGTGAGCTAATAGTCATTGATGAGGCTCTTAGTTCTCTTGCATCCCTTCCAAATGGAAAGGAGATTTAGATACTGTCTGATAGTAGAAGTGCAATACATCACTTGTCCAATTGGCAAAGTGTGAGAGATAATGTTGGAGTGCCAATACTCACCAAGTTAAAACGACTTTTTACATCGCATCAAATTCATCTGCAGTGGATCCCCTCGCACATAGATCTAGAGGGAAATGAGAATGCGGACACTTTAATCAAGGCTGGTGCTTGCGAGGTACAAGAGCCGTCAGCACCCCTCACTTTTTTGGAGATTTTCTCTAGAACTAAACACCAGAATAAGACCGCTTGGATTACCCCCCCCTCCAGAGCACCATTGGTATCAATGTTCTCGTTCTGGAGGCTCACTGGCTCACGGTTTTACAAAACAGGATCAAACTCTTCTAGCCCGCTTTCGAAGTGGCCATATCAAATCAATGAAATTTTCCGAATGATGCAAGAGCTTTGAACTGTGCACGAACTGTTCTTCTGAGCCGGCCACTCCTGCTCACATCCTCGAGTGCCTAGAGCTCACCAAGCAGGATTTAGCAGACGATCCCTTGCTGGTGTTGGACTTTCTGAAAGTGTACGATGTCATGGACCTGGTCTAGCACTGCTGACCAATGGGGGCGTGCAACAACAGCATATGCAAGTTTTTAAGGTATGGTGAGGGAAGGTATGTCTAGTGTCCAGCGCAAGTTTCACAATTTACGCAAGCAAAAAGTGAATCACGGTCCTCCTTTCCTCCTTAGTGCAAATCGACAATGGAGCTACAACATTGAACGGCTGCTATACTCCAACTACGACGAGGAAGGGTGAGTGACTCGTTGTATAGAGGTGTTGCCGATTACCCCTCCTTCAGCGCTGGATACTAGTGTTGTTACCAAACCTTGGAAAAAGGAATTTCAGAAGTTCCTTTACCTTTGTGAGGCATGAGTCCGTGGATGCCCCATTTCTACATTATCTACGCGACCTGTTTCTGTCGAAAATAATGAAGAGAGAACCAGACATATCATTCATCTTAATATCTGTTTATTAAGATCTTAACTTATTCAATATACACAATGATAATAATTATAGAAAGCAAATCTGGTATGAGAACACACAATTTGCATTACCAAATAATCGCGTATAATTGACCACTATATCTAACTTTACAGACAATGGCTAATCTCCTTAATACACGTAGTTCCTTATATCTTAATTGAAGACGCTTTTCGCTAAATCCTATATAACAGCTACTTTCTTGGTCGTACTGACGTGGCTTTAATCCCTGTGGAATGGTATCCACCTTTATCTTTAAGACACAGGTACAGGTAGATTAATTCTTGAACTTGTAATTTTCTCTCTCTAACTTAAGCGTTTCAAATCACAAGCATAGACCTCATATAGCAACTTCACATAGCCACCTAGTGAACACTAAACTTCTACTATTTATAAGATTCATAATTTACATACACACGTTCTTCTTCTGGAGTTGGTTGGAAATATTTGCCATTCTAGCCCCAAGGAACCCCCAAGAGGACATTAATGGAAATCGCGATGAAACCCGTCACACCTTTTGGCTTTCCTTCGTATATCATGAAATAACAAACCAAGTCAGTAAAAAAGTGTGTAATAGGTCAATAATTTCCCATTTTACCTAGTTATCTACAAAATAACACTGTATTCTGTAAATTAAGTAATGATAGACCTTTAAAATGGAAAGAAAATAATAACCATTTTATCATTAAGACAAATTTTTATTCAATTACCTGATGATAAATAGTTTAAGACTCTCGGAAAAATACATTTCATACATATTATGGATATATTAATTGATAAATAGTAAAGAAAAATGGAATATATGTTAAAATATTTTTGACTAATCAGTAAAGCCCTAATAAGAAGTAACAGAATATAGTGCAGAACAAGTAATATAAAAAAATTAAGTCAATTCCTACGTCAAGTTTTGCTTTTCAAGTTTTGACACAAGTCACCAAAAGGATCGCTAAGTCGCCAAAATGATGCCAACGTCACTGTACTTGTAATTTTTTAAATAATTAGTTTTAATCAATTAATTTTTATTAATCTTAATTAAAATTATTCTATTGCCTTCCAAAATCATGTACATAAAATTTCAGCTCAATGGAGCGCATTAAAATGTATTTTATTAACGATTGAAAATTCCACCAAGATAAATAAATAAGTATATAGAGAGTATGAGCTAATAATAGGAATTGAAAAACAGCTATATTTAAATTATTACAACTTACATTTATGTAAATTGTTACGTTACTTAGTCCTGCTCTGGCAAAAAAAATTACGCTGTTTAAGAAACGTTACTAACATTTTATACAAAATAAAATACATGCCGTACTTATGTTAATATAATTATAGGTAAATTCTGTAAAATAACAAATTAATGCGAAGATTCTAATTATTTTGTATATTTTAACTGACTTGATTAGTTACTTCATGAATGCGTATGGCGCAATTAAAGCGTACATTTTTCTAAAATAACGTACTTTACGCTTCAATAGTAACGTGTTTAACCAAATTTTTAGTTTCAAATAAGTACGATATAGTTTCGAAATTAACATAGCTAAACAGATCTTTTACAAGATATTTTACCAAGCTTTGGATAAAATTTTTGCAAACGATATTTTCCTTCAACTTATCGAAGCAAGTCTAAGGAAAATTAATAACAAACAAACATGTGTAGAGTATCAAATTTCGAAAAACGAAAATCTATTTGCAAGCTTAAAAGGAAAAGAATGATTTATATTAGTTTATTTTATCATTAAGTACATAAAAATTTTTCCCCGCGTGTTTATTATTTAAATTCTTTCAACACCAATATAAAAATTGAGATTTCCATAAAATCTTTCTAATTTTCAAACAAAGATTCATTTTAATACTAAATTAATGCATTAAAAATGCTATTTACTAAAAAAGGTGTAAGGTCATTGAAGACCTTT
The DNA here is from genome assembly GCA_019973935.1 of Trichonephila clavipes. Classification (NCBI taxonomy): domain Eukaryota; kingdom Metazoa; phylum Arthropoda; class Arachnida; order Araneae; family Nephilidae; genus Trichonephila; species Trichonephila clavipes. The sequence continues at coordinate 253,997 of BMAU01017873.1, forward strand.
TTTAAACACACAGCTTGCATTTTTAATGAAATAAATCTTTTTCTCTCTTTTCTTTTGCCCTAGAGGGATAAAAGAATCTATTTGGAAAAGACATTTAAAATTGATATTTTAGTAAAACAAAATATTCCATGCTTTTATGTTCTTTGAAAATTCTACAAACACCGATTTAACATTCAAATCCAATTAAATGGCAAATCCATTCAGTTTTTTTTAGAAATCTTTGGAAAGCAAAATTCTAAAAACCTGCTGAAATTAATTATAAAATCCCTGTTTTTAAACCCTCGGGGCCCCAAATCATTAGGTATGTTTAGTTACAAACATTTCAAACGATAGAAACATATCAATATTCGAAATAATGCCTTTTGCTTGAGGATTCATCCTATAAATTCAATCCTAATTTCTTCTTTAGAATAGCTTTAATGGGTAAGAAGATGGTTCTTTTTATTACTTGTATTTTCCGTGAATTTAATTTTTTAAGGTCATAACAGAAGTACATATTTGCAAAATGGGTGAGGGATCTCGAAATTTTGAGCCAAGATCTCGTTAGTTGATGAATACAAGGTTGTACTGCGCAAAATTGTATTCCATTGACCATCTTGCCTCATGTTAGAAGCTTATTAATTTAAAATACGTATAAACTTCCATTATTCATAACAGAGAGGGATTTCCAAATTAGCTCAGCGAAATCACCACAATACTTTCTGTGGCTTTTTTAATGTTTCTGATTTTTATTTATTTTTAAAATATAACTGTTTTATTGGTTATAGAATTTTTTATAAGCTCCGCACTTTGAAGCGACGTAAAAACTTTGGACGACGAACCTCATTATTTTGAACTTCCTTTAAGGAACGAAGACGTCATCTGAGAAACAATTCTTCGAAAAGAGTTTATTGTCAACCAAAAAAATAAACAATATTTTTATGAATTTTGTGTAAATAGTGTACATTTATATTTGGGTGTTTAATGCATATATATATAACTCTATGTTATACTTATTTCATGTTAAAATTGTACTATTCACAAGAAATGCCGATCCTTACGTTAAAATGGCGATTCAATGAGAACTTGGCGAAATTTTGGCGGTAGAGCCAAGTTGGCATCATTTTCGGCGACCATTTTGGCGTCATTGCCGATCATGTTGGCGAGTTCGGAACCCTCTGGATTCTTCTAGAAAGTAGTGGATCTCTCCATTATAACGTCACGCTCGATGACACGAGCGGTTATATTTCTGGAAGTTTCTGCCGCGCCTATAAATATGAGTGCCAGCCGCAGGCAGTCAGTCTTGATTAAACCAGCGAGTAGTGAGGATTGTTTTGACTAGCGATTCTCTCGGCTGTGCTTGTTAATAATCTTTACTTACGTGTGTTCTTAAGCACTGATGATTGTGTTTGATTGTTGTTGAAGGTGTGAAGATCTTCGGATATTTACCCTGTGACTATTGCCGCTGAATCCTGTATTTAAAGGATTGGATTTTTGAAAATAAATTTGCATCGCTTTTAAAGAACTGTTTATTTTCTTCGTGATTGTTTTGCATAAAATCATCGAACCCGGATCTACGTAACAATATTCTAGCAGATTTCATAACGGTAACTGATGAAAATAGTTAGGAGGATTAAGCATTCGCGCGGTTTATACAATTCCGATAAAACTATGCTAAAAATTGTGAAATCTCAAAAAGGATAATAAACTATAATAAATGCAAAAGTTTAAAAAATTCCACTCGCAAAATAACTACTCAGTGACTTTTATAATGTGACCATTTCTTTTATAAGATATTTAGAAATACAGAGATTAAAGAAACACATATGAAATACATATGAATTTTATACATGTATCATCTCCTGCACGATTATCACTGCATTACTTTTGTGAAAAAATATAATCAAAATTTAAAGATTATATATAAACATAAATAATTTTTTGACCGTATCATTTTTTTTATTTCTCTCTCTCTCTCTCTCTCTCTCTATATATATATATAAAACGTTTTATGCAAGGCTGTAATAAAGTTGTAATACATGAAGTCGTTGAATTTATCTGGAGAGCAAGCACCAAGAACGATTTGCCTGGAGGTTCTCCCCTTCTTTCCTGTGGTTTCTCGAAAAATCCGCTGATGTCATAGATCGTGATGTAAAAGATTTCTCCAGTAATTTCTAGAAACATCCTAAAGGTCGTCATGTCACCAAAAATAGACACCAATTCATCAAACTTGGTCACCAAAAAAGGATGCCAGCTTAGCTGTATCGCCAATATTTTGTCAAGTTTCCGTTTAAACACCATCGAGGGCGTTGCTTCCTAATATGACAGTTTTTAACGTGACAACTGGGACATATTTTGAAAAAGTCGGTTTGTGTGTAACGTTGAAGGAAACAATATTTACTTATAGACACTTGTATGTGGCTCAGTTAAGGTGCAAAAGCAAAGACTTAATAAAAAGTCAGCACCATTTAAAGGAAAATGTGATTAGAAACATAGTTTTTGAGGAGGCACTAAATTGAAATACAAATTAATATACGGAGAGGAAGCTTTGAAATTGATTTTTTTTCCTGTTTACAATATGTTGAAAAATAGAACTTCATAATGAATGTAAATTACAGTTGTAAAATTTGAGTAATGAGTATGAATAGTTGTAAAAATTGTACAAGGGGTCAAATTAGTCAAAAATAAGCCGGAGTCAAAAATAAAACTACTTTTAATCAGAACATTCCAGAAATTTTAATATAGCCTACCCCTATATACCTATAAACCTAAAACTTTACTAAGGTTACTAATAAAAAATCACTCTTTAGAGTCTCAAAAACAGAAATAAATGAATTTCGTCAGGAGAGTTCCATTTATCTTGAAAATACCAATATACCAATAAAAATACCAATGGTAAAAAAATAAAATGACTAAAATGTTTTTTTAAATGAATTACATGTAAATATCGAGAGGAAATATCCTATAGTGTAGAAAATTAAATATAATTTTACCTTTCTTAAAAAAAAACTCTGAAATCGCAATTATGTCGAAATCATTCATCGTTAATTATGCATTCCTCGAAATTATAGAAGCAACTAGTATACTTTCTTTTAATTCCAAGAATTTTTGATGAATTAGAAAATATTCTCTAAGTCTTTTCAAAATTCCGTTTCGTCAAAATATCAAACATAAAAAAAATATTTTAAAAAGAAATTAATAATGAGGAATGGAATTTTTAATGAAGAAATAAGTAAAATATTTTTATTTAGTGTATGAATTAAATGACAAAGAGCTAGCTGAAGGCACAAAACTTTATTTTATTATCTATGGTACTGCGATTATAAACATTAAAAACATTCTTTTATGCATTATTCGGCATGATGGTTAAGACGAAATGCATTTAAAATCATATGTCTTTTAAGGTATTCGACTACGTTCAGAACCGTGATTTTTCAAAAGCATATAAATGGATAATATTTATGATATTTAGTGTCACTTAGATTAGAAAATGTATATAAAATTGTTTTAAGAATAGTATTACAATAAAAAACTATTTAAGTACAATAATTTGACAAAAAATGAAAACAGAATGAACCACTTTCAAAATATTCTCCTTTTGTGAAAAATGCTTCTATTATAACAATATTTTGCCTGTATTTAGTTCAGACCTCTGTACAGTGGCTCAACTAGAATTTTTGAAATATATAACTTAGAAGAGGGTTTATCCATTTTTTACGATAACAGAGGGGAGAAATTTTAAGAAAAAAACGCCGATAATTATTTCAATGGGTTTTTACTCTGAAATTAATGTGAATTTATCAAAAATCATAGTTGAGGCTCTGTAACGAGGTTAGAGCCATCTACAGGCAAAATATTGTTATAATAGAATCATTTTTCAGAAAAGGAGAGCATTTTGAAAAATGGTTATTCTAAGTTAATTTTTTCCCGAAATATTGTATTTAAATAATTTTGTTTCGTCAAAATGTTCCTAAAACAATATTATACATGTATTCTAATCTAAGTGACACTTAATATCAGGAAAGTTATTCATTTATGCGCTTTTTTAAAATCACGGTTCCGAACGTAGAATGATACTTTAATGGTTTAAATCAGGGGTTGGCAACCTTTTAGCTATGGCGTGCCAACCCAATCTACCTATATGATTCAATGGGCCACACATTAGGACATGTCTGAAACATCCCGATTCCAGCGATAGTGCATGCAGTATTAGAGAATAGAGGTCAATAATGAAGATTTGCAGTTTTATAACACATCAATTTTGAATCATTTAAGGATATTTCTTTGACATAAAAATAAACAACATAAAATATATTTATTACTTCAACCCTATTTTAAAAAATGTACATATATTGAGTACTTTTAATTATATCTATTAAAATAAGAAATAGACAACGTAAAAAAATATATGTATTTCTCTTTATTATATATAAATAAAAAGATAAATAAAAATTTTAATGTGAACCTTGTACTTGCATCACTCTCTTTTCATATTTCAAAAACAGTGGTATAATGTATGACTTTCAATCTGACACTATTTTAAGCATTTAGTTGTTAAACAATTTTTTGAGAACTTTTTTTTCACAGGAGAAAGGATTTTTTCTGCTATATGTAGAACCAAAAGTAGAAAGCAGAATGCATGCAATTTTCTCTCTTCAAATATAATTAAAACTCTCCAACAAAAACATTCAACAAAACAGCTTTAATTTATCTTTACAGTTATCTTTGAAGATTTTTGGCAGTTCAGTAAATGTCCATAATTCTGAAGATGTTAAAAAAGGTCTATTACAAATTTATCAACTTCCATCCACTCAAAAATTGACACATTTGTAGAGTTGTGCATATCGTCCCTGAGAGTTTTTACATGGGTCACATGTGGCAAATGCGTCATAGGTTGCCGACCACGCGTTTAAATATTTCACACTCGAAAAATTGTAGGTATCAAAAGAAAATACTTGAAACACTGCTTTTTAAACGTTTATATTTCCAAAGAAAAATAAATTTATCTTAAAAAAAAGTATCTCAGAAAAACATTAAACGCATATTTATTCACCAAATTAAGAATAATCTCTTGGTACTTTTTCAAAGAATTTTCTTCATAATAAAATCTTCAAAGCCCTCGGAAATAATTATCTTATCCACATTCTTCTCTTTGGGGATTCAAGAGTCTAATACGTATTTAGGTAAGAATGTTTCTAACTTCGCATATATAAATGCACAATGTGTGGATAAATGTAAGAGCGAGAACTGTTATAAAAGAATTTTGGAAGAAAATTCGAACACTATATCGCTTACATCTCTCTTGAGAATTGAGTACCAACGAAGAAAATGAGATTTGCAGTACCTTTCCTTGCTTTAAATGGCTATATTTGGAATAGAATGTTAAAAAAAACAGTATGCCGGAATTTTTATTGGAGTTAATTTGGATTATTTCCCTTAGGACAGATAAACGTAAAGATGTGTGATAAATAAAGATTTATAAATTTTAAGTCTAAATAAAGTGATCATGCATATTCACGACCATAGATTCCTTACTAATTGAAATAGAATGATTTGAGATATTTCGAAATAAGGATGAAAGGTACGCAAAATCATTCAATAAAATTTCTTCAATTGGTATGGTTTTATTTGGTTCTTTTAGTTCTCCGATATAGGATTCAAAAGTTCCTGGACTGAGTCTATAACGTGGAATATCTGTGCAGAAAAGTGACTACAATAGCATTTCTGTGTTATTACATTCTTACCCTTTTCTAAAAAGGTTTGTTCCAAATAATTCGGTCGATGGGTCACCAAGGCGTCGTATTTTGTAGGCGGAAGTATTTAGTCGTTGCCGATTTGAAAGAAATTGCGTTTGTTGATCGGATAATGGAATTTAATTTTTGTGTTTGTTTTGGAAAAAGTGCTAAGGTGACCTACGAAATTTTAAAGCAGGTGTAAGGCTGCGATACATTATCGCGAACGCAAGCTTTTGAGAGTCATCGACGTGTCGGAGAGGACAGGTAAAGTGTCGAAGACGAAAAACGACCTGGACGTCTGCAGACTTCTCACACTGCTAAAAATATGTAAAATGTTTCTGAGGCCGTACGTAAGAACAGGCTTCAAACAATAGCAGAATCAGTTGGAATAACCTGGGCAACAATCCCAAGGATACAAGCTAAATATTTTAACATGTAAAGGATGTGTCAACATATCGTTCCCCGCAAGTTTAACGAAGACCAATCTGCAGATGAAGTTATAAGTGCATCGCAGGCTTATTTAAAGGACATGGCTGAAAATCGATTCCAAAAATGTTTCGATGACCGTTATAATCCATGGCAAAAGTTTGTTGTTACTCAAGAGTGATATTTCGAAAGGATGTGTTTCAGCAGTTTAAATGGTAATATTTTTTTAATTTATAGATTCAGTCCTGGAACTTTTGAATCTTACTACCTGTTTCTTCCAGCCAGCCACATTCCAATGTTTATGACTCATAAGAGTGGTTGGCAGGTTTATACACAAATTACAACTAAGATGCAGTATCGTGTTGTAATATAAACTGATGGGGAGGGGGGAGGAAACCCAACACCAAGAAAAAATTACTGTAGAGTAATGAAACTCGGACAATATATTTATCTATAAATAACATATTTAACTGATTCAAGTTTCAAGATCGCAGGTTAACCTAAGTGTGAGAAGAATCATTTCGATAAATGGCCCAATTATGGTAAATTAATAACTGGTGTAACAGCCAGAATTTGGAGAGCACAAAATTTAAATTACGTCATCTTTCACACGTATATTAAGATGTATGTTGAATTTCGCTTATCTAGCACAGTTCCTTTTGGCATTGGATTTTTTCCTTTAGTTTATAATCCTGTTTCTGGATGCAGTTTTCAGGAGAAATAAAAAAAATAATTACTCTACGACAATATATAACTTAATTTTTTTCAAAAAACTAGGATTAATTTAAATTACTAATGTCTGTAAATTTATTGGATCTAATTAAATATTTACAAATGTCCACTAATTTGATAATTATTTAATCTCAAATATTTGGTCCCTTATCTAAGTAAGTATTAAAATCTCTCTTCAGCTTAACACCGTTCTTTATCGATAATTTGGGGACCGAAAATCCCAATCCCCAACCAAGCTGTAGCAAAAGCAATTCGCAGAAAAAAGAGCATTTTTTTATCACTAAAATATTTAAATCTGTATATTTCTCTTTCTTCCTCTTCATCCTCAGATAGTTTTAAGTGTACTATCAATGTAAAGTCAACCGTATTCTAAAACTGTTTCAAGAAACGCATAACAGAGGTGACTGTGGAATTGTTTTGGACCCGAAGCACGTCACCATCAAATGGTCTAAAACTGCTGTTTTATTTAAAATGATCACGTTCTCTTTGTACAAGAAAAGTGCTTCCCATTTCTTCCGGAAATGTCTGGGGAACGTATCGTTTCTGTGTGTGAATATTCTAGTCTTCCGTAGTCGCATGCAATGGTTTCTTACAGTTTTGATGTCATGCCTTGTAAGAATTTTTATGGGCTCACATAACAGATGGATTCTTTCGTAGAAAAAGCAAACCAATGCCGAGTTTAAACGTGCGTTTTTTCATTTAAAAATATAAGTGTGACATTTTTCGTTAACATCATTTTTTCCCTTCAAAATATGTCTTTTAAAATATTGTTATTTTGTCACGAAATTTCTGTAAAGAATATTTAAAAGTGTAAATAATTATTTATATTTGGATATATAATACTGTAACTTTACTCTATGCGGTATTTACTTTATGTTAAAACTGTAATATTCGCAATTAACGCCGTTCCTTACATTATAATGAGGATTCAATGGAAACTTGGCAAAATCTTGGCATATAGCCAAAGTGGCGACTTAGTGACCAATTTGGCGACTTGACAACCTATTGGTGACCCTTTTTGAGGAGTTTGGTGCTCTATGGATTCTTTTGGAAATTAGTGGAGAAATAAAATAATTTCACGATCTATGACGCAAGCGGATGTTTCTCGAGGGTTCCGCGACACCTATAAAACTAGAGACACTCGCCGAAACTAATTCAGTATTGTTTTGACTATCGATTAGTAGTCTTGCTTTGACCGTGAAGAGTCGACTAGCGATTAGCTCGGCTGACGAGTGGTGCTCGTGAATAATATTTCATATACTTGTATTTTAGACACTAATAGTTGTGTCTGAGCGTTGTTGAAGTTGTGAAGACCTTCTGAGAGTTATTCTGCGAATATTTCTATTGAATTCTGTATTTCAAATATTGAATTTCGACAATACATTTCCATCGCTCCTGAAGAACTACCTTGTTTTTTGCGACTGATTTACAAAAATCCTCGAGCCCCGATCAATGTAACAATATAATAAATTTATTTTAAACGTTGAATTAATATCGAAGTAAAGCTTCATCAACACTAATGGCGATTCTTGAATTTAAATCCTGAACAAGTTAAAAGTCCTGACATTTGTACTATGTAAAACTCCATACTAAACAATTGTGCGGAATCAGGATTAGAATACGTAACTCGATTTTTTAGAGCGTTTTCTTTTCTTTTTCCCATGCTCACCGGCAGCAAATTATTTCTTGCATATAAATATGTAAGCAAACATTTCTGTAGACTTATGTTCAAAGTGATTTTCTGAAAGTTATTTTAATTTTTGCTAGGACCTGTTTATAATATATAAATCATTTGAATACTTTAAATGCATTCGGAGGAAGGAAAACAAATCCTCTATGAAGCATTTTTGTAGTGCAACAATTGTTAATTAATTTAGGTAAGGTTTCACACAGACAACACATATCATAAACAAAATTTAAGGGTAAATAACATGGATGGTTTTCATATTGGCCATATTCCTTCCTCACTTGGCCCGTACTGATGTCGAATAGTCGCTAGAGGGTGCTTCTGCAACATTGGGCATTTAGTTAAGAGTTATAGGAGTGGTTATAGCAATACAAAAAAAGATTAAAACACTAATAATCATTCCTTTATAAAATAATAATTGAACGTCTGCTTTAAGATTTATTTTTGCATACACTTGATTGATTGATTGAATATTAACGTCGCCCTGTTCAGCTACACGAGGGCTTTTGGCGACGGACCACGTAATTTTGAACCATAGTCAAGTGACGTTCACGACACCTGAGCTGGCACCCCCTCTCCTAACTACCACACCACACCAACGGGAGGACGTTTCAGCTCTCGACAGATTTAACGTGCATCGCTGCCCTACACGGCGGGTCTTTAGTGGTACTGGGCTCGAACCCGTGACAAAGCAAGCCACGGTCCGATACCTATACCACTCGGCTACCGCGGCCACTTTGCATACACTTAGGAGGAGGGGGGGGGAATTTGTACCTGTCAAATAGAAGTGTTACATCATTAATTGAAAATAACGTCTAAAAATTGGTTAAATAACTTTATATCGAGTGGCCGATTTTTAAAAAACCACTGTTTTTATTCCGTTAGTGAGAAATTCATAGGAATTTTTAATTTTTTTCTCTATTTTATAATGAACAAAGTTTTTCAAAAGAATTCATTGCTATATATTCATATTAATGAAATCCCTTGTGTGGTTTGCATGGGGAAAAACCAGTTTAATTATTTATAAGAAATAATTTAGAATAACAACTTTCCAATGGTTGAAACTCGTGTATTATATGTACAAATATATTTGCATCAAGTTTGTTTTTTTAAAGAACCGTTGAATTATTTTAGCTTCTATATATAAATATTTAATATCTTTCTCAACACAAAAATAAGGTTTAGTTCTTTCTTTTATGATCCAGAACCTTCCTTTAAATGAAAACAGGATTTATTTAAAATTGAAATGAGCTCCATATACATGCATTAAACCATTAGAACATCTGATTAGATAGCGCTATTTTAAAAATTCAAAAATATAAAGGGAAATAAATTGAGCGTGAAGGCGATCTTAATCACAAAAAGGCTTTTGCAAATATGGTAAATCCTTTTCCATTTCGAAACTTCTCTGGAGAATAAAAATAAATTATTTTTGAATATATCTGTGACCTTTTTTAATAAGTTATTTCAATAATGATATTACTGAGGCAAGAGTTTTATAAACATTGATTTGAATTCTAAATTATATTAAAATACGCGTCTACTTCAGTTTTATATTTTTCACGTTTTTAAAATATTGTAATCCTAAAAGCTTTCCATATATAATTATTGTATCTACAATCGGCCTCAGGGATTTTGAATTAAATAACCATTTAGCCATATCTATTGCAAAATATAGGTGTGTATTAATATTTAAAAACATGATTTTTGCGATTTTTTTTCTTTCAGAACTCAAATATAATACCTTTTCCCCTCGAGGTTAGATTATGAAAATATTCTTTACAAAAGCAACGCTTATATTTACATAAGCTTATTTTGTTTGTTTAATAGTTTAAATATTGTGTGTAGAATTATACACGCAGCAAACATTTATTACATGGGTGAAATTATTCTCAAATCAATAAGTATAAATTAAAAATGGAAGGTAAATAAATTAGGATTTAAATCGAACACTTACTAAATAAATTATTTGTATGCCTTTTTATTCATGGAGCAGCAGATTTTTACAGCTTTTCAGTACATGAAGAATAATTACATTAAGAGCAAGCTTTTAACGAATATAAAAGGCATATGTGTTGAGATAAATGTTACTTTAAATGTGTCATATTAATGACTAGCTGGTATATCCGTTTTCACACGGGTGTGATTTGAAAATTTAAACAATACAGATTGAAGTATAAAGAAGTTTTTAATGTAATTTTACGTGAATTTCACATTAAACAAAAAAAAAGCTTTTTGCATATCTCAGCTGAACAAAAAAAACCATGTCTGTTAGATTTTATGTCTGTAGATCTAATAGCTGATAAAAAGGATTTTTTTTTTTATTTATAACTCCCCGTAACTCTCTTGAGGGTCGATTTTTGAAAACACCTCCTTACGCTGATCTCTGCTGAGCAAAAGAAGCACATTGTTCCAAATTTTGTGTAATTAACGCTTAAAATAGTGTAAATAATTTATATCTAGAAATGTAATACATTAATATTACTTTGTGTTGTATTTATTTTATGTTAAAATAATAATCTGCCTCATGCTCTGCCTGTTCAAGCCTTCGCAGTTCCTGGAGCCTGGCGTAACAAAACAAAATGGGAAAATTTTTGCTTCATAAAAGATAGATATATCCTGTCGCGGGATTTTATTACAGATGGCAGAATTTTTCCCAATTTACTTGACATATATCGTTATATTTTGGAGACTTCACACATTATCGTTATACATTATAGCATATGTGTTATTCTTATGTATAAGCTATTTCATTGTAAAGTTTCATTAAAATCCATTCAGTAGTTTTTGCGTGAAAGAGGAACAAACATCCAAACATACTTTCACATTTATAATATTAGTAAGGATTTGCGCTTCTAGTAATAACGTTTCATATCGTAGACCAATTTTGCCAAACGAAAAAAAATCGCCAAATAAAATGTGTCACCAAATGCTGTCATCGTTGTTATTACTGTGTTCAAATCTACGTGGGAACGGTATTAGCTATTGGCTGTTTATCGCGCATCTGGCGGCGTCTTTTGATTCGACGAAATAGGTCGATGGTATAATACGTAAGTATTATACATCATTATGTTATTGGAAAAGGGCAGTTAATTTGTATTTCTCAAGTAAACAAAGAAAATTTTAAAAAAACCTTTATTTTATAAGAAACATGTAACTAAATTTTAATCACATCTTATTTACATTTAAAGTTAGAGAATTACAACCCGAGTTTCATAAATGCCAATTTTTATTCTATTTAATGATATTACATCAATAATTACAAGAATTAACAAGAAATAGGATACTTAAAAATGTATACTTTGCTATACCACGCACTTATTTCTTGAGAAAAGTCCTTATTTTTCAGGAGAAGCTAACTACAAATAACTCCATTTTTAGGATATTTTGTACATTGTAGCTCATAACCACCAATTTTTAGCAGAAATTAACTCTCCCTTTAGTAATATAACATTTTTTGTTATGGCGTGTTTAAAAACAGCCATTCTTTACTCTAAATACATTTTAGAAAAATATACTTTGATATACAAGTAAAGAGCATAAATTATTTTTAATTACTTTCGAGAAGGTTGTCAAGATCATATATATTTTACAGCAAATAATATTCTCTTACAAAGAACCCAATTCCTTTAAAGCTAGAATTACAAGAACAACATATCTATTTTTGTAGGACAAAGAACACATGGGAAATACTTATAAAAGTAAACTACGTGTGTGTACATAAATTGTTAGAGACAGTTAAACTATCGCTTAGCGCGTGAATTGTTTCCTGTTAGAAGAATATGTACTGCAATTACTGGGGAATTCTAGAATAAATTGAGAATTACTTCAAAAGGACTTGGCAGCGCGTGGCGTAATCTCGCGTTGACTTTTACATTTGAAAGACGATTAACCCAATAATATTTTGATTCTTATAAAAGAATTATATATATCTCGCATTTTTGTGGTAGGGGTGGATATTAAGTCGCACAATCGATGGGTGGACCATCAAGACATTTTGAAGTGACAGCCTGAAGATTAGTCGTTAGTAATTATACATCGAGATATTCAAGATTAGCAGACAGTATACGAGGGCTCTGATCAGAAAGTATCGAGACTGAATTTATTATGCAAAAACATACATACGAAACATCTCCTTCGAAATATGTTCCATTGGCAGTAACACACTTGAGCCAATGATGTTTCCAGTCCTCGAAACCTTTCTGGAACTCAGACTTTGGAATGGCCTGAAGCTGCTGTGTCGAATTCTATTTTATGGTTTCAATGTCCTGAAACCGGTGTCCTTTTAAGGTGTTCTTGATCTTGGGAAAGAGGAAAAAATCAGGAGGTGACATATCTGGCGAGTAGGGAGGATGTGCTACTTGGATTGTTCCGTGTTTTGTCAGGAACTGCTGCACAAGATTGGCGGTGTGCTCTGGGGCTCCGTCATGATGAAGCATTCAGCGAGAGGACGCCCACAACACCGGTCGTTTTCTGCGAACAGCCTCTCGTAATCTCCTCATGACGTCCAAGTAGAATTCCTTGTTCACTGTCTGGTCCTGGGGAGCGTACTCAGGATGAACAATTCCATCTGCCTCAAAAAACACAATCAACATGACTTTGATCTTTGATCGCACCTGCCGTGCTTTCTTTGGCCGAGGAGAACCGGGGGTCTTCCATTGTGACCTTTGCTGCTTTGTTTCGGGATCGTATCCGTAAACCCACGACTCATCCCCAGTAATGATGAACTTCATGGACTCCGGATCGTCGCTTTCACTTTGAAACAAATCAGATGATGTTGCCAGCCGTTGGAATTGCTGATCCTCAGTGAGGAGACGCGGCAAAAACTTTGCAGACACTCGGCGCATGTCCAAGTCCTTTCTCAAAATTTCATCACATCATCCTACGGAAATGTGACCCTCCTGTGCAATTTCTCGGACTGTTAAACGGCGATCTAAGCGCACCACAGCCTTCGCTTGTGCAATCTTGTCCTCATTGCGAGAGGTGGACGGTTGTCTAGATTGATTGATTGATCGAATATTAACGTCGCACTGTTCAGCTACACGAGGGCCTTTCACGACGGACCACGTAATTTTGAACCATGGTCAAGGGATGTGGACGGCACCTGAGCTGGCACCCCCCTCTCCTAACTACCACACCACACCAACGGGAGGACGCTTCAGCTCTCGACAGATTTAACGTGCATCGCTGCCCTATACGGCGGGTCTTTAGTGGTACTGGGCTCGAACACGTGACAAGGCAAGCCACGGTCTGATACCTATACCACTCGGCTACCGCGGCCTCGACGGTTGTCCAGAACGGGGATCACTGTTCACTGATTGACGACCCTCCTTGAATCGCCGGTGCCTCTCGAAAATCCGAGCACGACTCATCTCCGAATGCTGTTTTCATCATCTCGTAGTTTTTGGTGCCCTTTTACCGAGTTTTGTCGCTGATCCGTGTTTTCACACATTTTCTTTTTTAGATGAACTTACGCAAACACTTCATGTGAAAGAAGTCAGTGCGACTGAACGGCGCGCTGTACAGACCTGCCGATTTTTGCGAGACAAGGTGAAATATGCTCGCGCATGATGCACACAGTCCCTCCGCTAGGGGTTTTCTGAAATAAATAGAATAAATTCAGTCTCGATACTTTCTGAACGAACAGCCCTCGTTTGCAGACTAAGTCTTTTACGGACTTCAGTTAAATGACGCATGTATTATCACAAATAATTCAAAATACATTAAAAATAAATCCTTTTCTCCTAATGTTTAACTACCAAAAACATTAGAAGAATAGGATTTATTTTTAATGTATTTTGAATTATTTGTGATAATACATGCGTCATTTGATATTGCGACGTTGATTGGGGTTCGGGAATTTTTTTTAAAACAGACACAAAAACACAAGACAACTCTTCAGAGATGATGGAATTGTATTGTCGAAAATCAATCCTTGAAATACAGGATTCAACAGCAATATCCGCAGAATTAATCTCAGAAATTCTTCAAAACCTTCAACACGACTATCAGTGTCTAAAATACAAGTATGCGAAAGATTATTCACAAACACTCGCTCGTTCAACAGCCGAAGTAATCACTAATCGGTGGTCGACTCTTCAACCTTTAAGGCAAAACTACTAACCACTAATCAAAACAATGCTAACTTAGTTTCAGTGAGCGTCTCCCTATTTATAGGTCTCGAGGATCTTTCGAGAAAGACCCGCTTGCGTCATAGATCGTGAAATTAAATTATTTCTCCACTGATTTCCAGAAGAATCCATAGGGTCTCGAACTCCCCAACATGGTCACCAAAGTCACAAAAATTGCCAAGTTGGTTGCAAATTCACCAAATTGGTCGCCAAAAATAATGCCAACTTGGCTCTATCACCAAGATTTCGCCAAGTTTCCATTGAAACGCAATTATAATGCAAGGAACGTCGTTTTTTGCGATTACAATTTTAACATATAGTAAATACCACATAGAGTAATATAACAGTATTATACATCAAAATATAAATTATTTACACTATTTTAAATATTCTTTACGTAAAATTCGTAACAATATTATATTCGTGGCTCTTATTATGCTAGTATCTTGCGTTTTGCTTTAAACGTGGTTTTAGAAGAGTAAGTATTTTTTATTGTAGTTATGTAACAAAGTACATATATATTTCGTATTTATTATTTAGTTTTATAAATATGTCGCCCATCCGGTAGGGGTAAGCGACGCTGACTGCTGTGCCGTTGGGACTGGGTTCGAATCCCGGAGAAGACATGGATGTTTGTGAATGTATATTGCCTTCGCGGCATGGGGGTACTTTAAATAGCCGCCGAGCCGCAAGTACTCTCGTGAGGCTGATGGAAGAGAAAGAGAGGTGGGAGGTCCCTGATCACCTCCAGGGTGTTCTCCCTCTAAATCGGGGTGAAACCAAGCTAAATCGTTCTGTCACATGTATGGTGCTCAAAGCTACGGCTACCGACAGGCGTCACTTAGCCCATTGCCATGATGAATTTCGTAGGCCTTGATCTGGCCTTTGCCGATCAGGTGGCCTGAGTATCAACAACAACACTTTTATAAATATTGAAATTCTCTTTTTTTTCACTCACCACACTTACGCCACTAAGTGGACTACAACACCTTGAAATATAATTTGAAGTAGACCTTACCCTGGAAAAGTCTGCTCACCTCTGATTTAAGGGATCCATTTATATTTAAACAACCACAACAATTTTGAGAGAAATAACTCTAAGATAATTGGTATTTATTAAATGATTCAAAAGGGCTAGTCGAGATCTCACCAGAAGCAACACAAGAACTTTGCGGAAAATTTAATAATTTAGAATCCTCGTCAAGTCAAAACGGTGCTACATGAGCTGTCATTTCATCTACCACAATCAGAAGTGTGGAATTTGAACATTGACTGATTTGACAGAGGCATCAGCCCCAATGTGTAATAATTGTTGGAATTATGAGACCAGAATTCACTATTCCTCGATTTTAAGTCCTTTGTACTATGCATAAGAATGCTTAAAATGTTTGATAAGACAGGAATTTGAGTAAAATTGAACAAAGGAATTTAAGAAGTATTTTGCTCACAAATTTGCAATTCCGAATATTGGATCTGAATTGAAAAAGCAAGGCTTTTTTGTATATTTTTGCTTACTTTTATTAATTATTTTAAATTTTCAAAACAATCGCAAAGTTCATTTTTTTTTCATATTGTTACATAAAAGAAAAAATTTTAATAATAAACTTCATAACTTTTAAATTCAAATGCTGCTCAATTTTTATTAATTTTAAGTTTAATGTATAATTTAAGTTCATTCTCAACCTTTGAGAGAGAGAACAATATAAAAATATCTACTACAATAAACTAAGATAAGTAGAGGGAAATTTAAATTCTATAATATTTAGAATTTTCTACTCGAAGGATCTGAATTCTCGACAGATTATTAAGTACGAAAAAATCTTGAATCATATATAAAATATGTTTATTTCGTTGTAGAAGCATTACATTTTCTGCGAGTTTATAATGAACTCATTTTTCATTAATTATTTTGTCTTATTAATAGATGACGCAACAATTGATTCTGCCTTTAATTATTTTATTTTACATTTCTATTTAAAAAGAATAAAAAAATATGTATTGACGTCAGAATTTCTATCATATTAAGAAAGAAAACAATGAATATATTTTAGAAATTATTTATGTATTAAAATAAAGATGTCGCTATCTGCTTAAAAGTCTTGGCTTTGCCTAAATATTGTTTTAACAATGTGAAGCTTTTGTGATGTGTTTTGACTTTTTTCTGGGATACTATTGGCTCCATATCGATATTTATCCCCTGTGGTATGAACTGATTATAAGAAAAATAACATAACATGAGGATAATAACCCCCCCATTAATGTCTTTAGTATAATAAGTAGAGAACTCGGAATATACTTGTGCATTGGTATTTTAATCTTAAATGCTTTGTCAACACAGGCAATACAATTACAAATGCTTTAACTTCATATATTTGAAGGTGGAAATATATATATTAATGAATGACTGTTTAATTCTTAAATCTGTGCAGTATGTCTTACTGTTAATCCACAATAGCATTGATCCAAAAATTACGCTAACATAGAACACAACTCAAGTCTGTAATCGCAATAACGCAAAACGCAAATGAAACGCACAATCGCTTTCAAGTATTCAACTTCAGCAATGTTGTGTTCCTTGTATAGTCTTTGTTTAGGCTGGGCAGAATTTTCCAGAAATTTCTAAATTTACACCGTCAAATATTCATCCTGAACTCTTCAAGATTTTTGTAAAAGCTTATGTTTTTGGCAACATATTTGTCAATTTAGCTACATTGGGTAGCCAAATGTACACCAACGTTAACTCTGCTCAGTATAATAGAAAAATATTCTCACTCATGTCGTGAAAACCATCTTTCCAGCTACACTACTCTTACAACAGAGAAATGAAACAATCCAAATTTTCGGCAAAATTCACAATAAAAAAGAAGCAGAATTTTTAATTGTTATTCTTAATACTTAAATCACATTTTATACATATATTAATGCTATTTGGAAAGGCCATTATAAGTTCTCCATAATACTAATATCGTGTTTAGAAAATCTAAACTACAAAATGGGCTCAATTCATGTGACATCATAGTTGCATGATAATGAAAGCCACGTGATTCTAGCCAATCAATTCAAAAACTCCTGCGACGTCATAGTCACACGATAAAAACTATCTAGTGTTTCCAGCTAATCAGTTCACGCGCTCCGGTGTTGCCAAGTTTTGCTCTTTGCAGAAACTTTCTCTTAAAAAGTACATATGTATACAAAATGCATTTTATTTAAAAGTATAAACATAAAAAAATACGATTTTTTTTTAATTTAAAAAAATCTTTTGGAAGAAAATTTTTTCCGTAACATTTAAACATCTTTACCCAAATATAAAATTTGAAATTTTATCTGAGCTTTACAAACAGAACAAGAACAATTAGTTTAATATCTGTTATGAATTCAATGGAAAACACGTTTATTTTTATCATATGACTTCAAGAATTGAGCGCATTGCCTTAACCGAGTAAACATTACATACAAATAAATTCTGTTTAGTCGCCAATTTTATTTTTGACGTTCGAGAAATTAGAGACTCAAATTTGATTATAAATTAAAAAAAAAAAAAAAATCTGCAATTTCAAAATTTTTTAAATACTCGTAAAATCCAGTCTTGAATTCTCTAATTTTTTTTGTGTGTCTGTTTTTTTTATGTAAAACACTACTTAAAACATAAAAATATTCAAATTGCTTAAGAAATTTTATTTTAATTTGCCGAAGAACTTCCCCCCCCCAGACAAGTTATATCTTAAAAGCAGGTCATATTTTGTAGAAGAAAAATTGTGTAATTCGAATTTCTTTTTTATTACATAATAAAAATATTGCTGTGAAACAAATCTTTACATGTTTTCCAGAAGAACACAGTCTGCCGAGTAGAAAAACACGAAACCTTTCATCGAAATAACATTCACATTTTATGCAAAGCATTTAATGCTGAAATTAATTATGTTTTGATCTCATAACATTAAATATTTAACCCTCGTATACAGTTTATATAATCCCTCTCATTCCATAACAACCCTTCCCATTCAATAACACATAATCCTTTCGAGTTCGGACATAGCAATCTGAACAGTCAATATGATCCAAATGCAACTCGAACACGACCGGAAACCCGTATATTCGCTTCAATTAAAATTCAATCAAGCTCCTGTTTTGATGGTCAGTACAAGTGCAATCTGTAATGCGGCTCACTTAACAGAAGTATCTCATTGTAATTCTCTAAATCGTTTAGAATGTTATAGTCGCTGTGTGCGAACAGGTAATGAACGCTTCTCATCGTGGTCCCATGAGATGGATTTAGCTTAATATGCAATTTAAATGGAAGTTTCAAGAGGATTAGTCACTTATGAAATGATTGAAACAGTAGTCTAAGTAAGAAGGCATGTTTTTGTGTTTGTGTTTGTGTGTGTGTGTAATTAATGTGTTAATAGCATGCTACTACTTTCTAAAACGTTTTACAAAACATGTTTAATATGAACAAAGAACAACTTGATTCGACCATTCGTAAGTTTTTATGAAATCAATTTGTAAATGTAAGGGAATTAGAGTTAGGGCTTATGGCACTAGTGTCAATTCCGATCATGATGATCCATCATTTTTAAAGAATACACAATACATGTGTATGCGTCTGCTGTGTATTTGTTTTGTGTGCGTTTTTGTGTACATGTTTTGTATACATGAGAGTGCTATGTACATGAGAGTGCTGCGTACATGAGTGTGTTGTGTGTGTTATGTGTTGTGGGTTGTGTGCGTGCTCTATGTATGTGTGTTACGTGAGTGTGTGCTATGTATGCATTTTGTGTGTTTTCTATGAATGTGTTTCGGGTGTTGTATGTTCTATATATATGTTTTGCGTGTGATATGTATGTATTTTGTGTGTGTATGTGTTCTATGTATGTATTTTGTGTGTATGTGTTCTATGTATGTATTTTGTGTGTGTATGTGTTCTATGTATGTATTTTGTGTGTGTATGTGTGTGATGTATATTGTGTGCTGTGTGTGATGTATGTTGTGTGCTGTGTGTGGTGTATGTTGTGTGCGGTGTATGTTGTGTGCGGTGTATGTTGTGTGTGGTGTATGTTGTGTGCTGTGTGTGCCGTGTGTGGTGTGTGTGCCGTGTGTGGTGTGCTGTGTAGGCCGTGCTGTGTAGGCCGTGCTGTGTTGTGATGTATGTATTGTCCTGTGTTTGTTGTGCTGTGTTTGTTGTGCTGTGTTTGTTGTGTTGTGTTTGTTGTGCTGTGTTTGTTGTGCTGTGTGTGTATGCTGCTGGTGTTGTGTGTACTACATATAGATTGTTTGTGTATTTTCTGAGTATTATTTGTGTGTTGTATGTATCAGCTTCTACCTAACATATCTATTACCTTAAAATTGCAAATACAATTTTAGCTAGATAAGTAAAACAATGTGGACTTCCTATTTTTCAACCTGAAGAAACGACACTAAGTAATATATTTTAATAAGTAAAAAGTCGTTTCAAAAAATCTCACTTTTTATTTCCAAAACGTCAACAGACTTCGAACTCAATAATTGAAACCAAAACAGTTTATCATGTTGCCACAATCTGAATGCAAAATACCATTTTGGTAATATGAAATAAGTACCAATACACTTCTAAATGTTAAAAGTAAATATTGTATGAATATAAGCAACAGAATCAACAATAAAATATTTTATTAAAGACAAATTGAAATAACATTTTAAAATATTTAGCGAGAGAATGCATTCAAAAGTTCTAAATATATTTTAAAGTTAACTTGATAATTATTAATATTCTCTGAGTAACTAAAAACAACATTTCAGAATAAACTTTTTGTAAAAATGTTGCACTAAAAAGCGCAAAGGTGCCGAATATGAAAACCATACCTTGTGACGAATCTGTACGGAACCTTTCCACTAATCTTCTTAGGCGTCTTTCTGGGGAATATAAATTCGCATTTATTTCCAATCAACTCCAAAAAGAGGTATGGGATATTTAAATTAGATAATGTATTTAAGTCGAGCGTTGCGAGATAGCAAGACAGATGATGATAGGCTATTGAACCAATAACTTTAAACGCATTACTAGAAGATTCAAGGAGATTAGATTCGTGAAGACGTCGTGCTGCTAGACGTACCAGAAAGCTGATATAAGCCAGCGGTAAATATAATTCACGTACGCTTAAAGTAAGCGTCAGTTTGAGTGACTTAGTTAAAGTTAATGAAAGTTAAGAATTTGAATACGTGTGTTTCTCGGATTTCCTATTTCGGTAAACCTTGCTTGAGTTTGAGCTAGATTATTAATTAATTGTATTCTTAGTAATTTAATTTAATATAAAGGCAAATCCCTTCAAACGACGTAACATTATTGTATTATATGTTATCAGAGATTTTTGAGGAAATTATAATAAATAAATATTATTATTCAAAATGTGGCTCTTGGTGGTTCTTTGCCTCAAATTAATCTTGGTGTTCAAGGTGTGACCCAAGGGGGTCATCACAACCTGAAAGATATACCACTTAGATACTTTTAAATAAACAATTTCGACTTTGCAATTTAGTTTTTAAAAAAATTCTTTTAACGCTACAAAAACTCTGAGAGAGAATTCCTCATATCTTCCTTAATTGTTGACTAAATAATAAGCAACTGGTAATATTTCGCATTAGAAAAATTGTAAAATTATTTAAATTATACCATTTTTAGCAGTTTTTCTCTAACATAACAATACTGTATTCTCAAAATTTAAGTTATTTATTTTTAATTTTGAACGAAATACTCTTGCTGGATGTAGCCATAGTAATAAAAACAAATATAAGATATTATATTATGTACAATATATATATCTTAGAAGACTATTTTTTTCAATGTGAAATTTTTTTCAGAATAAAATATTTTTAAATAAGTTTACAAATTATTACATACAGCAGACGATTTTACTAAAAGTTTTTCACACTTCGCGTGATATTTTACTTGTTCGAAAATATTATTTTTTAGGATCTTTATAAATCTTGGAAACCGTTAAGCACTAAATTATAAAATGAGATAAATTTATTTTAAGTCATAAATAAATATATAAGCTTTTGCCTAGCGTTAGGAAAGTCTGCGTTTCAAAATCTTCGATTAATATATCAATATATTGAAATAAACGGTTTCATGTAGATAAAATCATATGATTTGCGTATTCTTAATATTTTTTTTAAATTTTTCTGTTAACTTATTTACTTCTTTTTGAACTGATTGTTATCAAATTATTTAAATTACGTGGATAAATAACAATCGAAGAGGAAAATGTCAGATTTGAATCTTTTACGAAAGCAATTAATATTAATGATTTTGGCAGTATTTTAGCTATCCAAAATAAAATATTTTCGAAACAATTTTCTTAATTAAAAATTGGTGGCATCATTCTCGCGTTATTATGGAAACGAATGGTAAATTAAAAATGCGTGTAAAAAATAATTAAGAGAGTGTGGGAAGATAATTCGAATTCCATTTTTTTCGTTCATTATTAATTATGGAGAAATTTGAAATGGACTTAATGAACGTTAAATATTTATAAAGTTAATTAAATGTTGAAAGAAAGTTTGATATAACTTCTGTGGCTTAAACTGTTATAGCTAAAAAAGCCAATAAATACATTTCGAATAAGCCGTAAATACTGAATTGTAATTTTGTATATATTGATCAAAACTTCTCTAAAACTGAAACGACATGGCCCAGTTTGAACCTTCTAGAGTACTTGAAAAGTGAGAGAATTTATATTTCATTGCATTATTTTAATGATTTTTAATTATTCTTTTTTACATAAAATGCATATAAATATTAATTATTTAATCCATTTTATTTATAGTGCTATAGGAATTGACAATGAACAACAGTATGTTGAAATTGGATCAAACACTTACTTGGGAACGAAAGATGGAATACGATATGCTCTTTTTCCAACATCGGATAATAAAGTTAGACTATGTGAAATTCCGAGCGATCCTCCAAGTATGAGCTTAAATACTTCTAAAAGGTAAGTTTAGAAATAATAACTCTTATTGGCGTATTTGTTGTCATGTAAAAAAATGTGATAGTCATGAATACCAATGCCTTTAAGCCTAATCAGTCCTTTTGCAGAAAATATTAGTAATCAGTGCATTGGCATTTCACCAAATATTTTTACTCTGCATTAAATATAACATTAAATTTTTCTTCATATCATTTTAATCACACTTTTTTCACGTTTATTTCTCATGTTTTAAAACAGCAAGCATTTAAAACGCATTCCGCTTGCACGGTACCAGTCTAATATAAATGCAAACACGCCAAATGTCGTGACTCGTGATTTTGATACCTCGATTTTCATATTTTCATAGAACTCTTTGGGAATAATTTGACTAGTGTAATAGATTACACAATTTCATTACTACTAAGTGGATGAAGAAGCTACTGTCAAATTAATTCAAAATGAAAATTGTTTTTAAGGGTAAATTTTTCCCCGGAATTATCCGATGAGATGTTGAGCTTTGGTTCAATGAACGCTGAATGAATCCCATGAACGCTTCAATATATATATCATGTATGAAACATATGTATCATGTACGCTTTATGCTGAAAAAGAAAAGCATTGATATCGAAAATGGGTGATAATATTTCTTTCCAAAGTGTAGTTAGGTTCATTTTCCATGTGGTGTCAATATTTGACTTCAAATGACCTACGTAATAGTTGTATGAATAAGGTACGTGTTAACTCTTTGATGTTTCACAAAAATTAATATCGGTTTAGTCAACAAAAATCGTGGAAGCAGACAAAATCTATTCACAAAGGAACATAATTTGACGCGTTCTTTCGTCAAATATTGCATTATTTACTGCTGTGAAACCAAAGAATATTTTCTGGTCACTGTCTGTGGTATCTGTGATAAGAGCTTGATGACAGCAGGATATTTTTATCAACTGTTCGAAAGCATACAAGACAAATGAAATTCTGGGACTAGGAACAGTTAGCTTTCAATTCTAACTACAATATCGTACAACCTGACACTAGGTGCCATATCCAAAACATAAAGCTGTCGGCACTTACGTATTATCTCAAACTATTGGCGACATTATAGGTAACGAAGCACAAGATTATCAATTCAGAGCATACGATGCGTATGAAATTCGGGTTGCCAACTTGGAGTTATCTTGAACGTTGATGATTGTTGAGATAATAAGTAAAAGTACTAAGTGGAGCAATAAACGCCATTGAGGGTCGATGGGGGGACTTTTCAACATCATTTACATTTACACTTGATAGAATTTACATGGTGCCTTTGATGTCCTTTAACTGACATGTCTTCAACAACTCTAGACAATACTTCGAATTTATAGCCCTTGTTTATATAGAAAGAATTTTTTTTAAAAATGTTTTTAGTTAGCTCCGTACCAAAATATTTGATCCTGGTGGACATTTATTGCGATAACACATTGGTTGAATCCTACTTTAATTCACACTTTTGTTTATCGCCAACTTGGAGAATTATTATCCTGATATTGGATAGAAATTCAATACAGAAAAATGAGATGCTGGCGTAATTGGTACAATTTAGTTTTCTTCTTTGCCAACGGCGTGCGTCACTTGACCATGGTTCAAAATTACGTGGTCCAACGCCAAAAACCCTCGTGTAGCTGAACAGTGCGACGTTAATATTCAATCAATAAATTACCAACAGTGTGAGCTAAAATAAGGTTTTATCGTAAAATAATTTTATATTTCTTAAACTTCAAAGTTGGGGTTTTTAGCTTATCTAACGAATAAGTATACTGGTGTCCAAAAGTTAAGCATAAATCGTAAAAATGCGAAGAACATGGAGTAAACATTCGTAAAATTATTCCAAATTTCTTGCGGATATTAATTGGGGGAAGAAGAAACATTTGGGTTAATGCAAAACTTTTCAGTCGACTACGTCCTGCGCGAAACACCGGCGCATGTCGGAACGCGGAGAAACCGATTCACGGAGCATAGGGAGTTCAGACAAGTTTCATGCAACTGCTGTGCGAAGAAACGTTGTTAACCATCAAACAAGGTGAATGATGGCACATGGAGGCCAATTGGACATGTTTACGAAAAGAAGAATCGTTGGAATGCTGGAATCCTCACGATCACAAACCGAAGTGTCTCGAATTCTGAATGTGGACCAGTCTGTGATCTCAAGACTGTGGCAGAGGTTTCAAAGAACGGAAGATGTTACCCTACAACCAGTATCAGGTCGACCAAGAGTCACAACCCCTCGCCAAGACCGATATCTGGTAATAAGTGCGCGACATCAGAGGAGCAGTACTGCCAGAGCTACGGGTTTGGCGCTCACAGTCGCCACAGGAATACGCGAATTTCGAGACAAACTGTTTACAGGAGACTCAATCATGCTGGCCTGTATGCCAGAAGACCAGCATTTTGCATTCCCGTCACGTCTGCGCATAAATGGGCTTGTTTGAACTGGAGTTTGAAACATCAACATTAGAGTGTGGGAGAGTGTGGGCCAATGTGATATTCAGTGACGAGTACCGGTTTAGTCTGAGTAGTGATTTTCGGTAGGTAACGATATGGAGAGAACGTGGAACACGTTTTGAACCAAGAAACATAACGGAAAGACAACATTTTCCATCAAGGGGAGTAATGGCATGGACAGGCATCTTGATGGACGGCCGCACAGACCTCCATTTCTTTGACACGGGGTCAGTGACTGCTCAAAGATACAGAGACGAAGTTTTTGAGCCTTATGTTTGCTTGTTTCGAGGTGCTGTCGGTCCTGACTTCATATTCCTGGATGATAATGCACCATGTTGCCGAGCGGTGCTGATTGATGTTTTCCTTGAAATGGAAAACATCCAGCTCATGTCGTGGCCTGCGAACTCCCCTGATTTAAATCCTATCGAGCATGTATGGGATATGCTCGAGAGACAAATTGCAGCCCTTTCGCATCCACCAAGCTCCGTTACAGAACTGAAGAGTGCTCTCCAAGAAGCTTGGAACCGTTTGAGCCCACAACTCATTCATCATTTCATAGTAAGTATGGTAAATCACTGTGCAGAGTGCCTGGCTGTCAGAGGTGACCACACGCCTTATTAAACTGCAGCATCAGTATTTTATTTAATGTTTGCTTTCACTTTTTCTTTAAAGTGTGAATCCTTGCTATGATCAGTTTTCTTTCAAACTGCTACTTTGGATAATAAAATTAATTATCATACTTTTGATTTGCTTCCTTATTTTATAACCATTTTACACTCGCATATCACGTTTCCCGCCATTATGATTTACTGTTCCTTTTTATTCACATAATTATCAATTATGCTTCACTTTTGGACACCAGTATAACTTGTTTGAACTTGTCTCTTTTCATATTTTGTGTGTGTGCCTTCTGAACTTATTTCATATTATTATTCTTGGCGACACTTCGCGATATAAAGCTCAGCGCTAAAAGAATTATAAACATTTAAATTATAAGAAATCTAAGCTATAAGAGTTGACGGCTTTATCCATTAATTACTATTAAATCTTTGTTTCTGCAATGAATGTCATCTAAAAGCGATAACAAAAGCAATCTTTATAAAGGGGGATAAAAATGAAAGTGATACTCTTCGCCAGTTATCGATTTTTTTTTTTCGGTTTCTGCCCACATAAAACTGAAACTTACTGTATCAAGCGAAGGATGGCGTAAAAGTAAATACAACTTAATCAAAACTAGCCAATTTTTTAAAAAAGGTCTTTAAAGATTATATGTGTGTTCAATATATATTAGTATCTAAGCTAATTTGTATACTTATGTATTAGCGTCACAGCAACAAAATTTTCGCCAAGTGAATAGCGCCATATTTAGAAAACAAAAGATTATTATCTGTTTTGTTTGAAAAAAGTAAGATTTTGGTGCAAAATAACACGATTTTCGTGGTTTAAATTTGGCAGCGATGACACTAATACGTAAAAACCCTAATTTAATATTGGTACGCTATTCGCGTTCTTGGCGTGTGTTTGTGGGATTTTGGTATTACGCTAAATAGACCTTTGGAGTTCAGTCTAACGTCATCGTTTTGATTTTACAACTGTTAGGTGGAAAATTCCTTAGCGTACCGATATCAAATTGTAGAGCAAATATTCAAAGTGTGAATTATTACTAAGCGTCTCAGCCTAGGTAAAAGCTTGGATTACTTATGCGTTATCGTAACATATTGGCGACATTATATAAAACGAAGCACCTGGTTGCCAATTCAGCGCTTACGAAACTTAGGAAATCGGGATTGCTAACGTCGAGTTATTACTACAGTTGGCGATTGTTGCGATAATACGTAAGTACCAAGCTTGGTTTAATGTTTCGAAATAATGATAGCACTCACACATTAAAGATTACATATTTATTTATTGGAAATAACAAGTATGAGCAAAAGAGGAACATTAACTCAGATTTCGCTTTTAAGGAATTATAATTTGCTGAAAAAGATGTCGTTTTCCCCTCTAGCTGCCCAGCTGATTAGGTCTAATTTTTTGGAGCCAAAAAACAATATAACAATCTTTTCCCGATAGAAAATCGATAGAAAAACCGGTATGTACCAATTGCCGACTTTCGCAGATCTCTTGCCAAGATTTGGCGACAATTTTTCTCGCAAAATATGGGGTTCAAACTGCGACTTAACCGACTTCTTGCAATAAAATTAAAAGTGAATGCAACTTAAGGTTCTGAAGGACTGAAAGGTTCATTATTGGTTCATTTTCATTAAATATGTTGTTTTAGAATTTCTGTTGTTAAACTTGTCCAAAATCAAAGAACAAAACTTTATTCTATTCACCTCAAAGGTTATTCACACCAAAACAGCAATTAGCAAGCTGCGAAGAGATAGTGGCATACAATGGACTAAATTCAAGTGATAACTGAGCCACGTGTTTTCGGCCAATCAGTTCATAAATTAATGCGACGTCATAATTGTATCATAAATATAATCACGCGTTTCCACGCAATTAGTTCATGTGTTTCAATGTTGCCAACTTTTGCTTTTTGCAGGAACTTTCTTTTAGAAAGTACATATTTGTCAACAATAAAATAATGCACATAGTTAAACAAATGCTCCTAATTTAAATGTATTCGTATAATGCAGTGTTTCTCAAACTGTGGGGCGCGCCCCCCTGGGGGGGCGTTATAATCCTACGAGGGGGGCGCGAGCATATTGAAAATAAAATATTTAAAAATAATTAATAAAGTATTTAAAAATAATTAATAAAATATTTAAAAATAAGTAATGTACTGGAATGAATTAAAACAAAATATATTCAGAGATAATAAAAAATGCACTTTTACTCTGATATAATTTATAGGCTCGCGCGCGCGATATTAAGTCAACAAAAATAAAAACTTCTTATACCTAATTAGCTATCTTTGATCCTATAACCAAATAAAAAAACTTTTATTTAATTTGCTGTAATCGCATGATGAAAGATTTTTTTACTACGCTTTCTGTTTAAACCTAACATATAATTCTTTCAGAGAGAAAACAGATCCCAGACGCAGAATCGAAAAAATTTAGGTACATAAAAAATTCATCACTGTCATTATTTTTGAAATACTGCACATTATAGCTGTAATCTGTTTAACCTTCTAAGTTATTGGTACAGTTAGTTATGACCCCTCTTTTATGTGTTTGTTTCTCATTTATGGAAGTTGTAAGTAATGTATTTCTCTCTGTTACGCTTTTTTCCATGCAAAAGAGTTTTATTATATTTGGAAAACCATGGAGAGCACACTTTGAAGAATTACTTGGCCAAGACTTATTTTTACGAGTACTCTATACATATAAAGCATAACGCGAATAACGTTTTACACAATTTCATATAATCATAATGAATATTTTTTTTACCCGGAAATGGTCGCGCGGGACGCACAGATTACGAAATCGTTAATTCTGGCAAAACTGTTTAATTGTTACCAAAGAGAAATTGAAAAGTCCTTGAAAGAAGGTAAGTATACTTTCTATAAATTAAAATATTCACTAGAATTCCGATTTGTATCGTGTACAGTAAAAATAATTATAAACAAATGAGTGGGGCGACTGAGTCCCCCGCACTACCATTAGCGTTAGTATCGAGTACGCGCCTGCTCCCGGGTTAAAACATTTTGAAGTCTTCTCGCTTTAAATGTTAAAAAGTAACACAATTATTCTTCATCGGAATTTTATATTATTGTTCATTATTTAACATCAAATATAAATGCTAATTCTGTGAGGCTTAAAATTACCATTCGCTTAAAACTAATTATAATTTGAGCAACCATTTTAAAAAATCATTATACATTTTTTGTAAACATTGTCGAGCATTTGGCTTTGCACTCCTTACAATTCAGCTATTATATCAATAATGTTTTATTTTCTTATAAATGAACTCGGGCAAAGAGCGGGCACTTCAGCCGGTATACTTTTAATGTATCAATGCTGCACAGAGTATTTTATAACTAATTAATTAATACTAAATTAAGAACAAGTTTAATAAGTATTAACGACTTCCATGGCCTTGTCTTGCAAAGCAAAGTTTTTATAAGGAATGCTTATGATTAGAAATTCACCCTCTGAGTTCCTTTTGTATATTTAGCAGATATCTATATTTTGTCTTCTAAGCAGTCACCGCATTTTACAATATGTTCCAATTTAAAAATTAGAGAAAGGAAAAATAACATAATAATTATCCTATTATTTTATTTATTTATTTTTTGCTTAAAAGTAGTATACAAAATTTTAATACTTATGTTACTAATTTGTATGGTTTATAATTATGATCGCCTATTGTAGCTTTAGCGTCAAAGTGCATTATTATTGCATTCAGTACATGATTAATGTATAAGGGGGCCGCGATAAAAATTGTGATCGAAAAGGGGGCGCAAGTATTGAAAGTTTGAGAAGCACTGGTATAATGTAAGTATTTTTTTTAATTTTGAAAACTGTTTGAAGAATTTTAACACTCGTGAACTCTTTAACCAATCATCAAATTTTAAATGTTATCTAAACTTTACGAGTTGAACAACTTAAGGCTGAATCACACGTACACGTTTCAAGCAATTTTTCGTCCAATTTTTACTCAGTTGCCATACCAACGGCTTTAGAACAATTTTTTGCTAGCGAGCTCAAAAAGTTGTTCCAAATAAAATTGCTTGAAATTTTAGCCAATGGAGTTCTTCGGCGCCCTACGTCATAAACAAGATGGTGGCTTCAGTTTCGTCTAACACTTCAGATATGC
Organism: Trichonephila clavipes; assembly: GCA_019973935.1. Lineage (NCBI taxonomy): Eukaryota > Metazoa > Arthropoda > Arachnida > Araneae > Nephilidae > Trichonephila > Trichonephila clavipes. The sequence goes on from BMAU01017873.1 coordinate 283,878, forward strand.
CGTATAATATTTAAATGGTGTATAGTATTTTTACGGCGTATAATATTTTAAATAGAATGGTGCTCCATTCCTGTTCACACCCATCAACAAAAGCGCAAGCGAAATGAAAGAAATAATTTTGGATTTTCGTTTTCCGAAGCAGAAAAATTTGCGAATAATTTTTCAATGTGGAGATAGAGCGCGGCTGACGTCAGAGCATGTCGTTTTGTTTGCGGCAACCCTTCCCCCTCAGATTCGGCCAAAAATCGCATAGAAAATGTACGTGTGATAAGGCCTTTAGTATGTCAATTTTTAATGAATGGTGAACACGTAATTGGCGTTATCATGTGACCATCATGAATTTAGTCCATTGAATCATATTTGATACTTAAGTACTATCACAACAATCACCAACTTTCAAGATCACTTGCTAAGTTGGCAACCCCAATTTTGCTTGTGTCGTATGTGTTGAATTGACAATCATGTGCTTCGTTTCATATAATGTCTCCAATAGGTTGCGATAACACGTATTTACGTTCTATTTTGATGTTCCCCTTTATTTATCCTTAACTCGGTGAATTAAATCGTTGTTACCATATTTAAAAGAAATGGAACTTACGTAATATCGCAACACAATTTGCGCTAATAACTCGCAAAATTCGCAACCGCAATTTCCTCTGTGTCGTACGCACTGAATTGTCATCCATGGGCTTCGTTTTGTATAATGTCGCCAATAGGGGGTGATAGGTGGCCAATAGGTGGTCATCAATAGGCAAGTACCATAGAAATACATTACTGTTGTAGCTATTATTATCAAACCCGTTTTAAAAGCAAGTTTTTCTCGCCAACATCAGATGCTGTACTGTACCATAAAATTTCATACATGCATTGTATTAAATGTAATACAATTACAGATTAGCGTCAATGTAGGCTAATAAAGCCATGATATCAAAACAACAAAGAAGGAGACAGATTCTTACGAGATTTATTTGAAAAAAAAAGAAAAATTTTGGTGGGAAAATACCACTATTCACGCGTTGAAAATTTTGCTGCGGTGACGGTAATACATAATTACCAATATAATAAAATAAAGAACATAAGTATGTTAAAACAAAGGTTTCAGTTTTATTATACCGTCGACCAATTTCGTCAAATCAAAAGACTGTGCCAAATGCTGCAATACGCAGCTAAAAATAAAAACCTTTCCAAGCTCAAATTCAAACAAAATAACGTTGACAGCATTTGGCGACTTTTTCTGGTTTGGCGATGTTATTTGATTTGATGGAATTAGTTGACGTGATTATACTTCACTACCTTCAAACATAAATATTATAATTCTCAAAATAATCGAAAAACATCGTAAAAGAAAAATATATGTGCATTTTTTATCACGATTCAAGTGTTTTTGGATCCCAATTACGTTTTTCAATCCATTATCAATGAAATAGCTGTTAGTGTAAGTTTTTTGCATTGGTTGCATCAATGTGTCATTAGCGACAAGGTCTTCATAACGAGTAACTGCCTTTGTATCAATACGATAAAATTCTTTAAGTTATTAAATGATAAATATTTACATGTATGTTGATTATTCTTAATGTTTTTAGCAGCAGCTCATGGGGAAGTCAGCTACAGGATGAAATTAAAAATGATACTAACGTTACACCTAGGACCATTAAAGTATGTGAACTATTTATCCTAAATTATCCAATATAAATTTGTGTATTGCTTAATCAAATGAGGGGAACATTTAAACAATTGTACTGAAATGGGAGAAATAATCAAATGAGTGAAATATTATAAAAGGTAATGCAAATTAATTTATATTAAAAAATTTGGTATTATTCAATTAAACAGAGTGATGGCCAAAAGGCCGATAGGTAATTATACCGAAGTGCATAAGTATTATAACATCGACCAATTTGATTAATGAAAATATGTCGCCAAATGCAACATTATGCAGTTTCAGGACACCCTGCATAACGGGTAAATAAACTATATTTCTCATGCTTTGCTAAAACTGAATCATTACTCTTTCGATTATTGAGATCTAACACATATTGTTCATTTAGTATTTTCTAATTGATTTACAGATATTTCTTTATATGCTTTCAAAATCACAAATGAAAATTATCTTGATTCTGAAAATTAATTATTATTCATTCAATTTAAATGTATTCGTTAATACAAGTATTTCGTTAATACTTACCATTAGAACTGGTAATATTACATAGAATATTCTAAAACAATTTTACGTTCATGACAAAATTTTAAATAAGCACACTTTTCTTCCTAACAAAATATCAAAATTTGAATTCACTTACCTGTACCATCATGAAATGTTCTTTATTTTATTATTGTTTTTAAAAACCATTTTAGTTTAAATGAAAGAGGTTACTTCCAAATCTATTTCATAATTTTTTTACCCAAGCTAACACTCAAAAACATATTGAAGGCAAATCCATAATAAATATGGATATATTGGTACAGTACTTGTGATTCTATAAGGACTTTTATTTTCAATAAAAATTATGCTCAGTCATAATAGTTTAGATGTTTAACAAGAAATGTTTTCAGGAACGTTCAGAACACAAAAAATTATAGATCTTGTCTGCACATTAACGGATAGAGTATTTGTATTTTATAACTTTTTTGTTGTATTTTCCCCCCGAATGAGATGAAAAACTGGAAATTATAATTTTTGAACTAAAATGGAATTTTTTAATTTTAGTTAAAGAAAGTTAGTTTCATAAATATACACTGAAGAAGCTCTAATTAGTTAAAATTCGTATTAACTGTTTAATGGTTTATGAAGGGGAGAGGAAAAGGGAAAGGTGTGTTATTGTTCAAAAATATGTAATTAGTCTGAAAAATGCCACGATTCATAAACATACCCATTACATTTTCTAAACTTGTAACTTGAAAGGAACTCACATGTAATTCATTTTAATCATGAATTTAAAAAAACATCTTCGGCTAAAATAAAAATGTTATGGCGAGAGTAAAACTAAACAGTATTTGCAAGCAAAATTTTTTATTGTTATCAATATAAATTACTTAAAAGGTTCTGTAAAATAAATGTTTAAGTGTCTCTGTAGCAGATTTATTTTTTTAAAAAAAATTCAAGACTTTTATTTCTTTTAGGAAATATTTATCATAATATATTTTAATAGTTTAAACCTTAAAAATTCGCTTGTGAATGAAATGTTTTAAATTTGAAACATTTCTTTCAGTCATCTTAAGTCTATTCGAAAGTATGAGTTTTAAAACTTGCCTTTTATCTTTAAAGTAACGAAATTAAAAGATAGTTTCATTAAAAGAAGGTATAATTTCATTTAGTATTAAATTTCTTTTAATTTTTTTAGAATTATTTCTAAATGTAACGCTATAGATTATAGGATATTGTAACATTATTATTCATATTTTCAAGCTAGTGTTTGTTATTTACGAGGTAGGATTAAAAGTTCCCGGACTGAACCTGTAACTTGAAAAATTTTTGCAGTAGAGCGACTACGATAACATTTCTAAAAATGACAAGTCCCAATTCTAGGGCTCGGTGGCTCGGTACGATGTCGTATTTTGAAGGCGGATGCAATTAGTAACCGGCGATTGAAACAAATGGCACTTGTTGAGCAGAGAATGAAAATCAATTGTTTTGTTCGCTTGGTTAAGAGTGCTACGGAGATTTACGAAATGTTGGAGCATGTGTACGGTACGAGGATGCTTTACCGCGAAAGCAAGCTTTTGAGTAGCATCGACGTTTCAGAGGAAGCAGGGAAAGTGTCGAAAACGACAAAAGTTTTGGACGTCTGCAGACTTCCCTCACCGCTGTGAATGGCAGAACGTAAGAAGAGGCTTCAGACAATAGCGCAAATAAAAGAATCAGTTGGGATATTCGAGACCACATGTGAACGGATACTGGATAGGTATCTTAACATGCTTAGGGTGTGTTAACATGCCATTCTCCGCATGTTAAACGGAGACCAAAGGGCAATTAGAATGGAAATGACGGGAAACTCAATCTCGGCTGTTAACAAATATCCTTCCGTACTTGACAGAATTTTTACTGGAGACGAAAAATGGTGTTTTTATATACGACCTGCAATCCGAAAGAGCATCTGCAACTTGGAAACACCACAATCTTGTCGTCGTTGGTTTCAATCTGCAGATGAAGTTAAAAGTGCATCGCAGTCTGAATTAAAGCACATGGTTCAAAATGGATAAAAATGTTTCGATGGCCTTTACAAGCGATGGCAAACGTATGTTGTTGCTCAAGTATCTTATTTTGAAGGAGGATGCATTTCAGCAATTTAATTAGTAATATTTTTCAATTTATACACTCAATCCGGGAACATTTGAACCCTTCCTCGTATATGATGCATGTCCGGAACTATGTACTGTGTCGCTCTTCTGCAACCGGATTGATCGTATCGGAGTTTCTGGTTGATTGTATGTACAGTGACACCATTAACAATGGATGGTGCTGTTTTTAGACGTGTTAGAGAGCGTTAAGAATGCTTGACTACCGACTGCGAAGTGCATTCTGTAATCTTTTTTTGAATACAGGTAATATTAATCCAGTGTTAAAATTCATCGTCAACTTGTAGCGGTTATTGATGAAAATATAATGATTGATAGAATGGTGAGAAAGTGGGTTTGACAATTCAGTGATGGGCGTACCAATGTTCGTGATGAAACACGGAGAGAGCAGCCTTCTGTTACCAATTACGGTTTGATTCAAAAAGTGAATGAGAAAATTCGTGAAATCAAATGGTTTACGATAAGACTGCTTTGTGCTGAGTTTCCACTAAGAGCTTCTCAGCAATGGCTCTCTTCACTGGCAGCATCTTTGTTTGGAGAAAGTATAGACAGGTTGGTTTCCCGTGAGGACAAATGTCTGAACAATGGTGGTAACGACGTAGAAAAATAGTTTCCGACATGCTCTTTCATGTAAAAATAGATTTTGTTTTGAAAAAGATATTTTTTATGTGAGTTTAAAATTAAATTGCCCGCAATGAAAAAACTCTACTAGAGCATGTTATACCGTTGATCGACAGTATTAGACCAGGTTTTTCTTTTTGTTGTTGTTTTTACTTTTTTAACTACATAGGTATTACTACAGCGTAATATTTTCAAAACATTGTAGAAATAGGATTCATAGCGTGTCAATACAGTAACGATTATATATAAACCACTCAGCCATATGTTGGTAGTCAGGGAGAGGTGTTCACAATCTTGGGAGGTCGCGACGTTAGGTTGGTACATAAAGGGGGGCCGCGGCGATCGGTCCTCTGGGTTAGAGCTACATTTTCGCAACCAATCATCATTCAAGTATACAATATACCTTCTTGGGTAATTTCTACGTAAATTTACACACAAAAATAAGCACAGAATATTTACTATTCATAGAAACGTATGGCATTTTGCTCCACTTCCTAATTATCTTTGCGGAATTTGTAAGGATTTTTAAAAACAAAATGTATTTTATAATAAATCATTTTTTTCATTCCAGTTAGTTGCTGTACGAAAAGACCCAACGATTTGCAAAGGTCAAGGAGATGAATCGGGCAATTCTATTATATCGACACCGGACTCTACTTCGCGGTTTAAAAACGCCGATAACAACATTCCGGAGAAGTACTCGAACGACATAGAAGGACACCCGATTCATTTGGAAGAAAGTCCTAGCCTGACTTACACTACTCTAGTCCCGAAGCAAGAGAAAATAGAAGATGTGGTATGTTCTTCACTTTGTAAATTGATATTCCACAAGAAAAATTTAAGAAATTGTTTTGAGGAGATAGAGCAATTACTTAGAGCGATGTAATTCAATTTTATCCTTTATTTTACCTTCACTTATTTCTCGCTATCATACCATGTCCTATAAGGACATATGCGTTCTTTATAAACGTTATAATACATTGGATATTATGTTCTATAATCGGTGAAATTGATGAAAATAATTTAAGTGTGCATGCTTTTGTCGCGATGTACTCGATTTTTCTTCCAAAATTAAATATTTAGATCTGTGCTTCTCAAACTTTCAATACTGGCGTCCCCCTTTTCAATCACAATTTTTATATCGCCCCTCCTTATACATTTATAATGCATTGAATGCAATAATAATGCTCTTTGACGCTAAAGCAACAATCTTTATTATAAACCGTACAAATTCATGACATAAGTATTAAGTTTTGTATATGTTACTTTTAAGCTTAAAAAAAAAAAAAAAAAAATTAAGTAATATGATAATTATTATGTTATTTTTCCTTTCTCTAATTTTTAAATTGGAACATACTGCAAAATGCGATGGTTGCATAGAAGACAAAATATAGATATCAGCTAAATATAGGAAAAGAACTCAGTGGGTCAATTTCTAATCATAAGCATTCCTTTGAAAAACTTTGCTGTGTAAGACAAAAACATGGAAGTCGCTAATACTTATTAAACTTGTTCTTAAGTTAATATTAATTAAGTTACTTAATTAGTATTATTTTTTCTCGCGTTTTAAAGCATTCAGTTGAACTGAAATTTTATATACACGATTGTTTTGAATGACAATACGGTATTAATATTAATATTTATATTAATTGCAACTATTTAATAAAAAGTAACTAAAATAAATTTTTTTCTTTGTTGATTTAAGTAGGAATTGATTTAAAAAATATTTTTTTGTATTAATTGTTTGTTATTCCTTTTATTTCCGAATTTTGATACATTTTCTCTCTTTTCCCCTTTTAATAGACTTCCGTCACTTATTCCTTGCCACAAAACGCCTTTTTTCAAGTTCCACAACCTCAGCTGACACCGGTATCCAGTAAACCCACAAGATTTGTGAAACCTCGTCAAAGATTACAAATGGTTGGAGGAAATTCGCCATTTCCTCCTTATTCGCCCATACCTCACGCCACCAGAGGTCACAGGCAACGTAGACCAAGACAAGTCTGGTATCAGTACAGGGTAAGATGCTGAACTTTCATACGCAATGCATAGTTTGTTCATTTCTATGATAGCAAAGTGCACATGTAAAGATTAAAAGAGTAAAGTATATGATCTAAATAATGAATGAAGTACATTTCAAATAACCTACTATAAGGAGTGTAAGGACGCCCCTCCCCCTCGGGTGCCCTTCTCCTAGATTATTAGCGTGAGCTAGAGTTGTAGGAATAAATGAAGAACTAGAAGCTGACATAATCTTAATATTACTTTATTAAGATCTTAACTTAAACCTATAACAGATTAGATAATATTAGGATATGTGTGAGAATCTACGGTGGCTAAACACACAATATATAATACCGAAATAACGTAATTGGACCATTATCAATAACTAACTCGCCTAAGCTCAATTTCAATGCGATCACAGATCCGGATATTTAAATAGTGACTCCTACCTTAATGTCCGTCGAAACAACAATCTATCAGATCCTAGTTGAAGTTCACTGACGTGCAATGGTATGCACCTTGACCTAAGGGCTCTCTGTACCGGGTAACCTCTCTTGACTATCACTTGCCACACACTTGCCACAGGAACTAACATAACATTCCCCAAATGCCACCCAGCTTACTCTAAACTTCTGTTATTTAAAAGCTTCCTAATTTGCATCTTTTCTGCACGCTTTACTTCTCGGGTTGGTTGGAAAAGAGTTGCAATTCCTTCTGGCCCCAAAGAACCCAAAAGGACATGTTAATGAAAAAACGCGTGAGCCAGACACAGGGGTGTTAAATTTCTCTAGAGTACTGAAAATATAAACAATTTTCAAACAAGTATAATTCTTTTAACTTTAAATTCCATAATTCGAATATTTTACACATTATTTATAAAGGAATGGAGTTTCAGAAAAGTATAAAATGTTTAAAATATAATCATAATTTTAAAAATTACAAGCATATGAAAATAAGAAACTTTTTATAAGAAATATTTATTAAGTTTTACGTCGCGCATGCTATTTTCTAAAATAATAACTTTAATTACTAGCTATAAGTTGATTTATAAAGTTCAATATATTCTTATTACACTGTAGCTATTTTTATATCAATAAAACAATAACACATATTTTAGTAAATAAAAAAATACATTTTTTAAAAATATTTAAAAATTTGCAATATTTTACAAATACTTTAAAATACAAAAGATATAATATACTAAAATTAGATAGGGTTTAAAAAGAGGGAAGCATTTTATAATTCTATAAAGTTTTATACATCATCGGCTACTATTTTAGAAAATAGCGAGCGCAACGTAAAAAATGCTCAATATTTATTATGTGAATTTTCATATGCTTATGATTTTTAAAATTATTATTATATTTTAAACATTTTATACTTTTCTGAAGATCCATTCCTTTATAAATAATGCGTAAAAGATTCGAATCATTTAATTTAAGTTTAAAAGAATTATACCTGTTTGAAAATCGTTTATATTTTCAGATCTCTAGAGAAATTTAACACCCCAAAGACCCCATAATGCAGTTTATTAATTTTCCATTATTTTATTCAAATTGTTATTAATTTACAATATAATATTATTAAATAAAAGCCATGTGAAAAAGCGACAGCCAACAATTTTACAGAAAAGATTAAAAGTATTATATGCATTTAAAACTACATCAGATATATATTTTGCGTTATCCCAGGAAAGAATTGCATGCGATCCTCGGGTTGCTATTTGCCTTCCCCCGTGCTGAGCAGTTCTTTAATTCAAACCATAGGAAACACTTGTACTTATTAACTTGGTACTGAAACACTGGATCATTTCAAACTACATTTCGCATTGGGGAGATAATACGGTATCAAAGAACAATATTAATGTTCTTTGCATTACCACGAACCGAAAATAAAGTGAAGCTGATAACAAGAGCAAAATATGTCTCAAAAAAATGCTACAGCTAATCTTAATTTCTCTGAAAGATTTTTCCTTCAATAATGATTCACAAAGCAGATAATCCATTTTTTCCTTTAAGATATCCGACTACGATCGGAACCGTGATTTTAAAAAAGCGCATGGATAGATAATTTTCATGATATTTAGGGTCACTTAGATTAGAATACATGCATAAAATTGTTTTAAGAATATTATGACAAAAATAATTATTTAAATACTATATTTTGGCAAAAAATTAACTTAGAATTTCTGTTTTCAAAATGTTCTCCTTTTGTGAAAAATGCTTCTATTATAATAATATTTTGCCTGTATATAGCTCAGACCTCTGTACAGAGGCTCAACTATGATTTTTTGGAAAACCACATTATTTTCAGAGTTACATCCAATTGAAATAATTATCGGCATCTTTTTCTTAAAATTTCTTCCGTCTGTTGTCGTAAAACACATGGATAAACCCACTTCTTAGTTTATATTTCAAAAATTCTAGTTGAGCCTCTGTACAGAGGACTCAGCTATATACAGGCAAAATATTATTATAATAGAAGCATTTTTTACAAAATATAGAATGTTTTGAAAATGGGTCATTCTATGTTCTTTTTTTGTCAAAATATTGTACTTAAATAAATGTTTATTGTAATACTATTCTCAAAACAATTTTATATATATTTTCTAATCTAAGTGACACTAAATATCATAAATATTATCCATTTATACGCTTTTGAAAAATCAGGGTTCCGAACGTAGTCGGATACCTTAAAAAAGCAAACAAAAATCTGACTAATATTCTCTAATTGTAGGCTCCAGTGCTACAATCGACTCCCAATTCTATGTCTGGTTCGAGCTTAAGTTCGTCCTCAACGACTCCTTCCCCATCAATGGACGCATCGGGAAGCTCATCCATAACAAGTGGAGATGAGAGCCAAGTTTCTCTGGAATACCCGAGGTAATTACTTAGAACTCTCTTCAAATGGAATGTTTTGTGGTCATTCATCCGTACGGAGAATTGGGAATCCAATTGGGTGCATTTAATCATATCATTTACGAAATTTCTTTCGAAAAAAAATCATCAGTTTTATTTTTTCCATTTATTGATAATGGGAGGATATGATCTAATGCATCTTATTTTGAATTGTCACGAATTGGGGAAAAATGATACTGGAATATATTTATCTTTTTTGTTAGGGTATTAAATTTGCTTTGAAATATATGAAATTTTTACAAGTACGTTAAATTATTTTCATAAAACAAGGGAGAATTAAATGTTAGAGAGAGTGGGTGCTTTTTATATTTTTAGTTATCTTTATTTTATTTTTAAATAAATTTTAAATGAGCTTGAAACACTATTTTTTTTTCAAATAAATACGAGCTAAAGAAAAATTCTACAAACTATGAAGCATAAGAAATTTTTTAAATATCTGTAGAAAAACTGCATCCTTCTACACTATTAAAATTCGTAGGTAAGAAAACGTACGTGGCGTACGACTGTATCTTCTCACGAACCGCACGTTGCAGAAACTCGCCGAAGGTACCAAAATATCGGGAATGATCCGAGGAAGAATCTGTTTTGACCATTTATATTTCGATAGTGCAATTAGTTAAAAAGATATTAATTAAAAACCTTTAAACGCATAATTATTGCCATTTTTTCCCGCAAGGTGGCGAAGTTCCAAATTTTCGACCTGTTTTTTTTCCAGATGCTTTTAAAATACGATCTGATTTGTTTTACAAGACTCAGACAAAAAATAATTACAGAATCGGAAAGGTCATTTGCTTCGCCACGATACGGTATACTTTGGGCTTTCAAATTTTGTGAGTCATAGAAAAATATATAAATAATAATTTAGGCTAAAAGATTTTGGGTCAAATTTGATTTTTTTAACCAATTTTTGACGATGGAATTGCACTGCATCCTTACGCTGTGTTGTAAATAAAAATTTAAAAACTATAATCTCACAAAAACTTTATTTTCTATTCTGTGATATAAATTTTATAATGTCAAAGTTAAAATTTTGAATTCAGCGAAATTGTTCAAAACAGTTATGTGAAAAATCGAAATTAGCTTCTTAATAATACAATAGTATGATTTTACAACTGATTTAAGCTGTATTATTTACGGTATTTAAGAAAACAATATTTCAAGCTATTTCACTTTTTGCAGAAGTTCACAATTTCGAGTATTTATTTATATTTAGTTTACTAATTAATTTTAACTCAACTTAGCTTTTAGGGGGATTAATTAAATGTCAACTATTTACTTTCAGCTTCCATGATTTCTTATCAAACAACAAAATTTTAACAAAAAAAAAAAAAAACAAAATAGAACACAAATAATAATTTGTATTTAAACTAAAACAACTTGCATAAGCTGAATCAAAATTTTTTAACTTTCTGCACATGCATTTTGTTCGTGAGTGTCGCGAGTTTAAATCATTTGACGCGGACCAAGTCTTTCCCACTAAAATTTTAATCAAAAAGGTGACATAAATTATTGTGGGTTTCGATGTAAAGCAGTTATTACCAATTCAGCAATGCCAAAATCCTTCAGCTTCTCCAAATATACCATCCGGCTGGCATGTGGCGCACGCAAGCATCTTCACACACATGCGTCATACTCGCATGCGTCATTACGCATGCGTCAACACATATAATGAATTTTAAGAATTTATCAGCAACATCTGCTCTATTTAAGTATCCGACTATGTTCGGAACCGTGATTTTGCAAAAGTGTATAAATGGATATTATTTATGATATTTAGTGTCGCTTAGATTAGAAAACGTATATAAAATTGTTTTAAGGATAGTATTACAATAAAAAGTTATTTAAGTACAATATTTTGACAAAAAATGAACATAGAATGACCCATTTTCAAAATATTCTCCTTTTGCGAAAAATGCTTCTATTATAATAATATTTTGCCTGTATTTAGCTCAGAGCTCTGTACAGAGGCTCAACTAGAATTTTTGAAATATTTTACTAATAAGTGGGTTTATCAATGTTTTACGACAACATAGGGGAGAAATTTTAAGGAAAAAACGCCTATAATTATTTTAATGGGTGGTAACTCTGAAAATTATGTGATTTTTTCAAAAATCATAGTTGAGCCTCTGTACAGAGGTCTGCGCTATATAGGAAAATATTATTATAATAGAAGCATCTTTCACAAAAGGAGAACGTTTTGAAAAAGGATTATTCTAAGTTAATTTTTTGCCAAAGTATTGTATTTAAATAATTTTCTTTGTCATAATGTCATTAAAACAATTTTATACATGCATTCTAATCTAAGTGACACTAAATATGATGAGAATTATCCATTTATGCGCTTTTTTAAAATTACTGTTCCGAACGTAGTCGGATACCTTAATTGATATTTTTTGCACAAATTTAGCCCTAGTTCATGAATTAATTAGAATTATCAAATCACTAAATATAAAATCTGTATAAAAATATTTCGTTAATAAATTTTTACTCAAAAACGTTATTCAAGCACTATTGATGTGTATATCAATTAATCCCCAATTCTGCCTTCTTTCCCTAGAGTTCCCAATAATACTCCCACTTCAGAAAACGAAAGTAGTAAAAAGATATTTGATCTGCAGCAATGGATTCCCCAGATTAATTCGAGAGGAGAAAGTTTCGTGCAGATGGATCCTAGAGAGAGCCATAATGAAAAGGAAAGAAAAAGGAGGTGGGTGATTTGATTAGTGATCCGCTGACCAGGCTTTTCTCTTATTAACCATTCATTTCTCCGCTTGCTTAGCCTACCTATCTGATCCACAATGTAATTAAGACGCACTTTAGTTTTTTTTTTTATTTCATCAATAAGTTATTTCATAGATTTATTACATAAATTGTACGTGAAATTCTAATAGTGCGTTCAAAATTAATCAGCATTTTATACTTGTTTGGAATAAATTATATAATATTGGGTATTTTGTAATATATATGACTTTTTTTGGCGAAATGCATAAAAGGCAAAACAAAGTCATTACAATTTAAGAATTCAAAATTATTCATACTTTAAACTTATAATTTATTCTTCGAAAGTAACTACATAATATAGAATACTTCATATATTATAGAATTCGATATTTTATGCGTTTTTATTCATAAATAGATAAAAATTAGCTTTCTAAGAGAAATTTATTTACAACGAGTAGTCCCATAGTTATAATAAAACTGTATTTATACATTACAAGAATTATTTCCAATATTGTTTTGAATGTATTTTATAACATAATGCTAGGACTACATCTTTATTATTGGCACTAAATCTCATAGTTTTAAATGTGGTCAGAAAATGAGGACAATTCTTGAACTGGTACCCTCACTTTCCTATATTTTATACAACACCATGGGAAAGCTTCCTTCATTTAACATATATCAGTGTTAAAAATGATGCTGATGTATTATACACTGCTGGACAATTGCTAAGGACGGATAACACTATCATCCATAGCAACCACAAAATGAAAGGAAGCAAAATGTGGAAAATTAGAATAAGTGCGAGATATTAGCAAGAAGAGAGAAGTATGAGTATGCAAATTTTTCCCACGTCTGTTCATCACGTGATAGCGTTCATAAGAGCTTTAAAGGTTTTGACGCGTGTGGACAGTTGTTGTTTCAAGTCAAAGTTTTACAGGAAAGAGTTGATAGACGAACTTAAAATTTTGGCATGTCTTCCCGACATCACATAGATGATTTTATGCGTGGCCGAATTATTGGAAAGATCGAAGAAGGGCGAAAAATAACAGATGTTACCAGGGAGTTCGCCATCACTCACAGCGTTGTTTCACGGCTGTGGAAGTCATTTAAAACTACTGGAATGTGTAGTAGACGGGACGGGGGAGGTCGTGTTAGAAGTACGACGCCTGCAGAAGACAGATATATCGTCCTATCAGCAAAAGGAACAGACGCACCACAGCTCAGCAGGTGGCAAATCAGTTTCTTGCTGCCTCAAGAAAGCAGATCTCCCGAAAAACTGTTGCCAGACGTTTCAGGGGAGGAGGACTATACGCACGCAGACCTGTTGTGTGTGTCCCATTGACCAGACAGCACCGTACTGCCCGTTTGCAATGGTGTCGTGAGCATCACAATTGGACTGAACAGGACTGGGCATGCGTACTATTCTCAGATGAGAGTAGATTCAGTCTGTCATCGGATTGTAGACGCCAACTGATCTGGCGCGAGAGTGGTACTGCTTATCGTCCAGAAAATATCCAGGAAAAGGACCGATATCCGAAATGCAGTATCATGGTATGGGCTGGCATCATGATCAATGGCCGCGCGCGCCTACATGTGGTTGCGAATGGGACTATGACGGGCCAACGATACATTGATGAAGTTCTACTTCCTCATGTTCGTCTTTTCCGTGGTGCTGTCGGTGATAAATTTGTTTTTATGGACGACCACGCAACATGTCATGGAACACTCGCTGTTCAGGATTGTCTAGACAGCGAGGGTAGTCAACGTCTCGTATGGCCCCCCCCCAGCGCGTTTTTCAGATCTAAACCCCATTTAAAATGTGTGGGATGCTTTGGGGAGGCAAGTTGCTGGTCGAAACTATCCTCCGACAAACAAGAACACCCTCATCCGTGCACTCACAGAGGAATGGGATAAATTGCCTCAACAGCTGCTGGATAATGTTGTGCAAAGTATGGTACGACGTGTGGAATGTTGCATCACACTCCACGGTGGACATATCCCGTACTGATACCTTTCTTTAAGGTGCCTGCTGACTTTTAGATGCATTGTTCCATTTCTCCGTTCGCAGATCAAATGAAATTTTTTTTTCTTTCAGATGTGTTTCACAGCTTTTGTACTTTCCAGGACAATAAATATTCTTTATTCTAATGTCTGAACAGTGTGGCAACTATATTTTATCCTACTAGGCCTCATGTCTCGCTTAATGTTATGCTACATAGCAATTTGTGATCCGTCCTTAGCAATTGTCCAGCAGTGTACCATCGACGATTTTCGCCAAATCAAAAGATGTCGCCAAATGCTATCATAGTTATGTGGGGAAAAGATTGTAATGTTTGTAAATGGATAGCACCAGTTTTTCATTTCTGGCTACATACGTAGACAGAAATTAATGAATACAAAAATAATGAGAATTCAATAATTAAATAATTGATTTTATGATATATTTCAAAGTAAGATAAAAAAATATATTCTATAAGTCAATGACGTAAAACGATCATTAATAGTAATTATGAATAGAACACGGAGCTTATGCAAGGAGTTTTCAGAAATCTGCTAGAAATTTCTGTGCCAGCTAAATTTAGATCTTTTGTCATCTTACATATTAATGTTGATCATGAATCTTAAAATTTAGAATTAGATTTTTTCATTGTTGTTTTTCAGAAAATGGTTTATCTTTCACGTTATTAGGAACTTAAATCTTTTACTTAAAGTTATATTTTTACTAAAAAAAGTCATTTCCAGGTAAAAGATTTAATAATAAGTTAATAAGTTTTTTAATAGCATCACCTTGTACTAAT
Source organism: Trichonephila clavipes (assembly GCA_019973935.1). NCBI lineage: Eukaryota > Metazoa > Arthropoda > Arachnida > Araneae > Nephilidae > Trichonephila > Trichonephila clavipes. Next base: position 299,239 of record BMAU01017873.1, read on the forward strand.
TTCCTTCTATATATGCCCCACGAGTTTTTTTTTCCTTTCTCTCTCTCTTAAATGATTTAGTGATTTAGTGCATTTTAAGAAAAGTAAGCTAAAATTAAGAAGAGAAAAAGAAATTATTATTATTAAAAGGGGAAAAAATTGGTAAAAAGTTACAAAAAAGTACATAAACGGTTCCCATTCTGTAAAAAAAGTTTATGAACAAATTTTCAATTTTGATGTGGCGCTTTGATATTCATTTTTGAAATGACTTTCAGGATACGATATATTTTAATTTTTACGAAAACTAGAGCTTTTTATCTGAGCTATTATATGAAATTGCTTAAAAAACACATAAGGAATTATAAATTTTGTAATGAAACAGTGATTGATAAAGTTGAAGGTTAAAACACTTGTAATATTATATAGAACGTACACAAGAAATTTCAGATAATTATTTTCAAAAGTTTTTTAATATTTGAGGAAAATTTAAGTCTGTAAAAAAAGCCTCCGCCTGCCGATCATTTCCAATGAATAAACGTAATTTTAATCTTATAGAGATTTTGTTATCTTCTAAAAATCTAGACCAAGTATGGCGAACCAGTGGCACGTGTACCATTGATAACACGCGACACAATATTTTTGGCACACCTGTGATCAAATTGTTTTGTATTTCATTTCAAAGTTTACTATGAATTAGTATTACGAACAAATGCGAGTGATCCGTCTAGGTAGGGCGGGGAGCACACTCTTTTGTTGTTGCCTTGCCTTAGTTCGTCGTAGACTAAAATTGCTTATGATGCAACATAGTATGGTCAATTTCGTTGACACATATATCTTTTCAAGTTTATTTGTGTAATGGTTACGATTTTCAACTCTTATTTAACATGGCAAGTTCAGCAAAAGAACAAAAAAGGCAAGATAGTTAAGTGTAACAGAGAATTTCAAATTTGGTGGACCGAGAAACATGGCATTAATAGTAAAGGTGACAAAGCGGTATGTGTTTTATGTTCTGGAATAGTGGTCTGCAGAGCATTGTCTGCAAAACGGTATTTTGAAACAAATCACAAACCTTCTTGTCAAAAAGAGTGGACCACAGCAGAAATAATTAATTGCTTAGAAACATTTGGTAAATGACTCAAATTCAGAATGCATTCTACAAAAGTATCATCTTACAATCCTAATATTAGTTATTTGTCATCCAATCTGCAACAACAAAGTCGCACTAATGTTACTTTAATTTGAATTACACGTATTACTAACATATTTATAACTATACAATACAAAAGGTATTTTTTCGTAGTAAATAGAATTTTGTGTTAATAGTATCTAGCATTATTATTTTCCCCAAATTATTTAACGGCACGTCTATACCTCACAAAACACTTCTTTAGAAAAAATGGCACGTTTATCCATATAGGTTCGCCATCCCTGACCTAGACCAATGCATTTATTTGAAAGCAACAAAGGGAAATTAAAAGAACCAAAAACAATGGAGATTTTTCTAGAATTACATTTTTCTTCTGATTTCTGAAAATGTGCTTGTGTTTCTTATTATCATTTATTTGCAGATTTTTGTATCTTCAAAAATATTTAAGATTTTTTTTTAGAAAAAAAAAGCAATTACAGAGAAACTTGTAAATAATTCTCCCTTTGCATACCTTTTCTTGTATTAAAATCGATTATTGTCTTAAGGGGAAAAGTAGAATTTTCATAAGTTTAGTTATTGCCTTTATGAATTCAAAACGGCCGTTTCAATGGAGACTGAAACACACGTGTCTAAAAAAAAAGAAATTCAAATCTCGTAAAGAAATTTGATATATCTATATAAAAGTTTCCGTGGATACCTGTACGTTTTGCTTTCCTTCAGATAGTTCAAAAATTATTATGAGGTTGATTTCATACCCTTTGCTGCAAAAGTACCTACCTCCCCTTGGAGAAAACTATCCAATATTTTTGGAAGATTTCAGTACGAACTGCGCGTCATTCTTACAAAACAACGGTCAGCTCTGCCACTCGCTTTGCGAATCGTTGGTTAGCTTACAATTGACGTTCTAATTCCTTCTACTGATGCTTTATGAGATTCAGGTATGGACGTAAAGTAGCCCAATCCAATTCCAAAACATCCATGTCAGCAAAACACATCTACATGTGCAGTGCATTATGGATGTGAGCACGATCATGTTGAAAAAGGAATGGATCCTTTCGGAACTGTTGTCACAGACAACGTGGAATTGTACAAAATGTAGAGAGCGGCTTCTGCCTTGACAATTCCTTAAACAGAAACTAAATGTCTCAGCATAAATCGTGAAAATCACCCCTAAACCCATTATGCCACCACCTCTGAACTTCCAATGTGGCCAATACAAACAGTTTCAACTGGGTAATCTCCACACCCAGTCTCTACCATCGGATTGCCGGATAGTATGCATCGATTCGTCTTTCTAAAACACGTGATGACATTGTTCATTGCTCCAGTGTTGTCTACTTCAGCATTTCTGTAACTAAGCTTATTATTGAGTGCGGTAATGTTTGGTTCATAAACAGCAGCTTCGCCATAAAAAAAAAATTCGAAGCTTGTAAGGAATTTTCAGTATGCTGATGTTGTATCCAGAGGTTTTTTTAATCTCCAGAAGAATATTTTCAGCCAAATGTAAACTCCACTAGACTTATACAACTCTTTTTAGTGTTCTGATGGTCCTAACCAGCAGAGGTCACGGTCTACCAAATCGTAGTTGAATACCTATAATCCCTGCCCATTTTCAATTCACTGTAACATTATACACTGCAGAATGGGACACTCTTACCATAGCAGAATAGTCACAGATTTAACAGCAATGACAACTGATCACTTCGACACATTCAAAACCACTTAGATTTCCTCTCATTATACTTTTCTAACTGTAAGAAAACTTGTGATTGTGAACTTTTCTAACTCCTTTTATAATTGCCTTGGAGTTAGCTACTTGATGTCGCACACCGAATTTACCATTTCGAGGAAGTTCGAATAGATTAGATCATATATATAAATGCGATACTAATATTTTAAAATCAGTTTAAACATATTATATAAACCAGATTTTAAATACAAAACTCTACATGTACGAGGTATTAAATAGTTATGAAAACATTTTATGGTTTTCATATTTGAAGTATATTCATTTTAACGCATATTATTATATTTATAATATATAATCTAATTTTTTTTCAATTATATATTCAATTTTGTTGCTTCATTTTTCATTTCTATAACCTACTATCGATATATTTATGTTACCAGTTTAAAAGCATCAACTGACATTGTTTATAACACTAAAGTTAGAACCAAATTTCAATGATTTATAACATAACATTTCCTCAATTTAAAATAAATGATATTTTTTCAATTATTTACAACACATAAAAAATGTAATCATGGAAACTAATATATCAGGGAAGGTATTTTATAAATATTAGCAGTGTTTTTGTAAATATTGTGAGATATCTGTAAACTTCGATTTCTAACATAAAAATATACTTTTAAAGTAAAATACACAGTTCAATATTTTTTTCGCAGAAATCAATTCGAAGTGTAGTTACGTGTATCAAGATTGAATTTCCAAGTTAAAATAACAATTGCCTACTTTGTGACATTTCTTTATCCAATTCCCTTTCCAACCGAAAAGTTCTTAAGTTTCAAATCTTGTTAGAGATAAAATTGTGAAAGTTGTATTGGAAAGAACATTGTGTGTTTGAAAAAAAAATACACGTGACATTTTACTTCGGTTGAATGCCACTTTGATGAGAGAAAATTGACTAGAATGTCAACAGTAAAAAATAAAATAAGCACAACTCGAACTTAATTATTAAAACCACTAATTTAAATGTATAATAACTCAGCATAAATTAATCTATACAGTAATACTTAATGAAAGATTTTATTTTTAAAGTATTTTTGAAATGTGGTTTTTTTCTATCATTTTACGATTGATAAATAAAAAAAATTAATTTCTTAACAGTAAAATCTGAACTCATGTTTGAAGAGTTAACAATTTAAAAGCATAAAGTCTCGGAAAATGTTATTTCAAATTATAATGCCTAAAAAATTACAATTCCGAATGCATTTTAACACTAGAACGTCCGAGATTTTAATTTCCTTAAACGTCCACTGGTGTCGTTTAGACATCCCGCGATATAAAATATATAAAATAATTGCAATAACTGAATTATTGCAGGACTGTTGTTTAGTAGAGTTTAATTTTAAGGCCTTATATTGTTATTTCATGTAATTATCATACATTATGACCCTTTATATCATAAACAAGTAATATAAAAAAAATTAAGCCAATGTCTTCTTAGATCAACAAAGGGTCCGCAGTCTTGTGGGACTGGAGAATATTTCCCTCCCCTTCAGTTTACATGCAGAAATTGTGGAGGTGGAGATAGAGGTCGTGTCACCATCTATCGTCCCTTCGAGGAATTTCGCCGAGCTAAATCGTACTGTCACCTGTATGATGCTCAAGGCCAACGACAGGCGTACCTCTTGCCCATGCCACGATGAATTTCGTGGGCCTCGATCTGACTACGTCAGACAGGTGGCATTAGAAAAACAACAACAACAACAAAGAAAAATTTTATGTTAGATACGTTTTATTAAATAGTTACAATTAATATAAATATGTATATACATATGGCAGAATCACAACATTAAGTGGTCATTAATTTTTATTAATTATCCTTAAAGTATCGTATTGTCATCCAAAATAATCGTGTGTATAAAATTTCAGTTTAGCTGAATGTTTTAGAACGTGAGAAAAAAAATCTTGTGAAGTTTTGACCCAAGTCGCTAAAAATGAAACCAACGTGGAAGTATCTGTAATTCTTTAAAAAATTAGTTTCAGTTAATTAATTTTAATTAAGTTATCGTATTTTTTCGCAAAAGAATAGAGTATAGGACATTGCAGCTCAAATGAATGCTTTCAAATGTGCGAAAAAACCTTTTCCAGTTGTGACACAGGTAGCCAAAAATGATGCCAACGTTGCTGTATTTGTAATTCTTTGAATAATTAGTTTTAATCAATTAACTTTTATTAATTATAATTAAATTACTGTATTGCCATCCAAAATTACCATGTATATAAAATTTCAGCTCAATTGAGTGCTTAAAATGTAATTTATTAACGACTGAAAATTCCACCAAGATAAATAAATAAATGTATATAGAGTATGAGCTAATAGTAGGAATTGAAAAAACTGACCCTAATATTATGTTTCATCAATTATGTTTCATCAAGTTTTCTGACAATTGCTATGTTGCATAGTCACAAATCAGCCAGGAACATTACTATTATGTGGAATCCTTTTTGTGTCATCCCTCATGACATATATATTAGGATTTACTGGAATATTACCAATTTCTTTCTTCACGCCACCATCCGATTCATTCTCAGAAAGCTCTCGCAACAAAGTAGGCAATTTCATCTGGGCTTGGATCTTTTCTACGAGTAATAATTTCAGAGTGCCTGCTCTTTACAAGGTTCGAAAATCGAATGCAATTTTTTTTATGTGCAGATAAGCAAATTTTATGTAACGAAACACTTAGACACTACGATATTTGCACAACTGACTCATTTCCGTTGTGAACCCTATAACACTGCATTCAATGTCAAATAAACGTGCGATATTATTTCCAAAAGTTTGTTTTACTTATAGTATCTACTTCGGGAACCATCTTTTGCTGAACCACAGCTATTTATAAGGATAAATTGCTTTGGTGTCGAAAAGACACCAGTGGACGTTCTATGTATATTTAATTGTAAAACCTCTCCCAATTATAACCTAGAACCACAAAACTATGGAAAATGATTAAAAGTAACGGAAAAATTTCAAATTATCCGCAAAAATGCGGAAAGGAGAACAAATTAAACAAAGTCCGGTGTCCAATCGACACCAATGGACGTTCTAGTATTAAGAGGTCATAGATGAAAGAATCCTACGTATTAATATGTCGCCCAATTTTGCCAAATCAAAAGAGTTGCCAAATACCGCGATATACAGTCAATAATGGAGACCATTCCCGTGCAAGCTCAAATACAATGATAATATTGACAGTATTTGGCGATATTTTTTGGGTAGGTGATGCCTTTTCGTTTGGCTAAATTGCACGATGGTATAACACATAAGCACAGGTAAAAAAAGTTTCTGTTACGATATATTTATTTAAACTACGCATGAGTAATCGAAATTTCAATCATTTATTAGTTAAAGCGTTTTACTTTCTTAACTTGTTACAAGTTCATATACTATTTAAAGACCAGATAATTTAACTTGTTGTAATAACTTACTTAAAAGTTATAAATTGCATACCACAATCTATGCACCAGTAGTTTTAAATAAAAAATCATTTTAATACGCAAAATAATTTTAAATGTGGCATTATAAATTTTTTGCTAATATATATATGTTTCCGATTCTGTAACTTTTTCATTTATTGCTTCATAAGTCTTTAAAGGATGAATAAATTAAATGCACATAAATAAAGCTATACATTTTTACGTAGTAAAATATTTTCGAGATTGATTCTTCCTAAAATTGTTAATGTTGACAAATCAATGAACATAGTGTATTTCTTTTTTTATTAAATGTTTACTCATCCCTTTTTACAGACTCCGCATCAAAATCGCTTGTCAGTACATGAAAAGTCTTTTACCCTGTGTATGTGATAAAACTGACAATGCGACTGTATTCGAAAATGCTGTGCACTTCATCGCTTTCATGAAAGAAACAGTAGGAAGTGATTATGACATGGTAAGTATATTTGAAATGTGCTTAATAATTCCGAAATATTCTTATTTGTTAAGAGTTTAATCACACTTCGTGTGCAAAATGCTGCGCTAGCAAATTTTAAACTCAAATGCGTTGCTTAATTCACTTTTAGTTATAATATGCAGATTAAAAGTTAATTTAACATGAACGTTTAGCGTCGAGCGAATTTTTTTTTTCGTGTTATTTACAACGATTTTTAAGGTAAAAATAACATTCCAAGCAATCCATCGTAACTTTGAAATTATTCCTTATTTATAACATAATGATAATTTTAAGCTGGAATTATTATTCCATAACTTTTATTTCGTATCATTAAACATCGTAAAGAAAAATAAAGATATTTTAGAAAGTGTTATTTGAAGTGGTTTTTGAGTTAGTACTGATAACAGATATGTAATATAAATTACATACAGGTTTTTAATAAAAAATAAATTACAGATCATTGTAGTCCTTCCAACAATAATAAAATTCGGTGCAGATTCTTTTAACAAAAAAAAGAATGATAATTATTCGAGAAGAATATCATATTATAATGAATGATTATTATTTGAGAAAATATATATACTTCCTTTGCTGAATATTTATATCGTCATTGCACATTTATATTCAGTTATTTGATTAATTGATTTATGCAGACTTCACGAAATTAATTGTAAGTGAAACACACACACAAAGATTACACAATTCCTCTTATATTCTCCCTCTCTTACATGCATACCTTCATATTTTAAGTATCATAAGGAAGCTAATGTTTATTTAATATTTGCAACTTAAGTAAATCCTTAAAAAACAGTCAAATATTCAAATATCAACTGAGTTTACATTACACTCTATCTCGTTTGAATTTGCGTGTAACTTTTATATAAGAGTTCTTATTTATAAAAGTTTATGCAATCAAAGTTAGTTCTCATTTTATACATACTTTAATTTATCGCCAATTTGGCGTTTTATTATTGCCACATTGGAGAAAAGTGCAATGCAGAAAAACATGTTGTGTGTGTGTAGGCGCAAAATTCGGTGCATTTCTTTTATTATTATTAATATTATTTCTACAGATTTTAACTAAATAAGTACTTTACCAAACTCTTTCATATATCTAAGAGTAATATAATATATTCTGGAAAACATAAAAAAAAGACATTTTGATGTATTTATGAAATTTATATATAACCGTTATTCCATTGATATACTATCAAACGCCTTCAGACGCTAGACTCGCGCAAAACAAAATAAGAACTAAAATAGCTCTTTTTACTTAACTAAATTACTACATACTTTCTCAGTCTGGGATAAACGTAATAATTTAATAACTTACCAGAAAAAGCAAAAAGAGACAAGTTACAACTAATTCGATAAACCAGACGTCCAAAGAAAGTAAATCAAATCAGTTTAAATCTATATAAAACTACTTTGATGGTTGTCAGAACTAGTTCTACGGATAATTATGTAGTTAGCATCAATATCTTAAATTAACTGCTTACAAGAAATTCATAAGTCGGAAAATTTTAAATTTTGGTTCATTTCAGTTATTAGCAAAAGTAATGTCAGGAAATGAATGTAGGCTTGTTGAAAAAGGATGATAAAGTGTAATAAAATTCCTTAGAAAATGAATAAATAAATATATATCAAAATTAACATAATTCTTTTAATATGACAAATGCAATAATGAAGTTGAAATTTTAAACGTCTGAAACGTTAGAATTGTTAAAATCGTTGGAACACCATTCTATGTAATTTCAAGCCATTCAAACGTTTAATCTTTAAATCAAGAAAACATAACACTAACTAATTAACTTAGAACTGTTAATCAGGAACCCCGTTAGAGCTTTTCAAATTATAAATTTTTGTTATTTTTTTCATTATTTTTTTAACTATAATTATGCTTTAAAACCGTTTGATACATCATCTTGCATGCCAATTAATAATTTTAACGTTATACATTGAGAGTGTGTTTTACATATAATTAATAAATATTGCCTCTCTGTATATATGATCACTTAGAATTCATGCATCAGATTTCGTGATGTATAAATCCATGATTACTGCTATTTTCTTTTATTTCAAATGCATGGTGAAAAGTTTATTACTTAGTTATTGTAAATATACAATTATCGCATTTTAACACTTGGAATGTTTCAAATACTTAACAGGAAACGGTTTATGGGGATAAAGAATTAAAAATTATGTATGACATAAATGCATATGAAATGTGTAGTTGTTTCTAATGCCACCTGATCGGTAGAGCCAGATCGAAATTCACGAAATTCATCACGGTAAAGAGCTAGACTGTACGCATGTCGTTATCCGTAGTTTAGAGCACCATGTAGATGATAATACGGTGTGGCTTGTTTTCATCCCAACTTTTAGGGAGAACACACAGGGGACTACCACCTCTCTTCTCTTCCACTAAACTCACGAGAGGACTTGTGGCTCGACGGCCGTTTAGAGTAACCCCAATGCCGCGAAGGTACTATACATTCACAAATATCCATGCTTTCACCAGGATTCAAATCTAGGCTTTACGCCACACCCCAATCAGCGTCTCTTAACTACTGTACCGAATAAGTGGGATATGAAATATCGTTTAAGGCATCATTCGATCACAAATTTCTCATACTATTAATCCATTCATAAAAAAAAGAGTATCATCAAAAGGACTATAGTTATATTTCATTTAATTTCAAAAACAGGAAACAAGCATCGATGAAAATATTAGCATTTTAACAGCAGTGTTAAGGTATCCGACTATGTTCGGAATCGGGATTTTAAAAAAGCGCATAAATGGATGTTTTTACGATATTTAATGTCACTCAGATTTGAAAACATGCAAAAAACATTTTTAAAGACATTTTGACAAGAAAAAATTTATTTAAATATAATATTTTGGTAAAAAAATTAACTTAGAATAATCTTTTTTTCAAATGTGTTCTCCTTTTGTGAAAAATAACTCTATTATAATAATATTTTGCCTGTATATAGATCAGACCTCTCTACAGCGGCTCAACTAGACTTTTTGAAAAATTTACATTATTTTCAGAGTTACCACCCATTGAAATAATTATTGGCGCTTTTTTCTTAAAATTGCTCCCCTATGTTGTCGTAAAATATGAATAAACCCACTTTTAAGTTATATATTTCAAAAATAATAGTTGAGCCTCAGTAGAGAGGTCTGAGCTATATACAGGCAAAATATAATTATAATAGAAGCATTTTTCACAAAAGGAGAACATTCGGAAAAAAGATTATTCTTTAATTTTTTGCCAAAATATTTTTTTGTCAAAATGTACTTAAAACAATTTTATGCATATATTCTAATCTAAGTGACACTAAATATCATGAAAATTGTTCATTTATGCGATTTTGCAATATCACGGTGCTGAACGTAGTCGGATACCTTAAGAATAAATACTATGGACAGTATTCACTTTTTTGCAGAATTAGCATTGTGACAGAAAAGATTATTTGTAAGGCCAAGAGAAAATAAATACTGTTCAATAATGCTAAATAGAAATAATCTTGGAGCCAAATTAGTTCACCAAATGTCGCCAAATTTGGTGACAAGACTAGGTATTTCGAGACGAAACTGGAAGAACCTAGGATAATTATTTAACAAAATAGTTCGAGAAGCTTTTAGAATGGCTTCACTGTGCACATATGACCCAAAGAAGTAGTATTGGAAGTTCGATAGCGACTGAGCTTTATATTTATCTTATCCGATATTGTAATTACAGATTTGAGTTCCTGTGATCTTAATATGTGTGGATTTCGAATCTTGCTATTGTGTATTTATACAAGTGTGTTGTTTCCAATTAGAAGAAAATTTACTGTACTTACTGGAGAGTTCCGAGATAAGTTAAGAACAATTGCAAAAGAACATACGTATATGAATGAATTTTTCATATTTGGAAAGCGATCAACCTCTTAACATTATAGATAGGTCAAATTAAAGAGCAGAAATTTGGAAACTAAAATGTTAACAATAAAATTTTACAAGTTAATAACTGTCCAATTTTTAAGTGTTCTTTTATCAGAACTTTTTTCAATAAAATCTAATAGCTGCAGGTTTAAAAATTGATAATGTAATGAAGCGTGTTAATGAAATTTCGTTTATCAGTTTTTAAGTATCTTTTGAAGATTTTAAGTTGAAAAACAAATCTATTTATCTAAAACTTCAGATTTTGTTAGTGATTTTAGCTTGTCATAGTGAAAAATTTATAAATTTTATTATAAGTACTGTTTAGAAATATCACTTATTACTTGATTCAGGAATTTAAAAATAGATTTATAAACTTATTTTCAAATTTCTCAAGTAAATTTCATGACATACTTAATAATTTTTCTGCTTTATGTTATTCTCATTGCAAAAGTTTTGCCTCTTTACCTAATTATAACAAGTAATATTAAAACAAAAATTAAGTCAATTCCTACTTAGATCAATAAAGAACAATGTTATTTTAGTTACTTTTTATTAAATAAATATAATACGTATAAATATGTACAAATATTTGACCGATACACAATATTAATTGGCAAAACACCTTTTAAATTAACATTAAAACATTTTAACACCAATAAATTTGTAATTACATTTTTCAATAAAAGTTGAATATGGTTGGCAAGAATTTATTTTAAAACCAGTGTAAAAGGAATGCTGATATCTCACCAACATATGATTATTTAGGTTAAGTTAAATCTTCATCACAAATTTAACACAAACGCTGTTTTATCCAACGGTGCTGCCATCTAGAGGAATAATATCGACTGAAACATATATCTTAAACTATAATTAATTAAATTTAATTAATGAGTGAATACTTGAAAAAATTGTATTAATATCAAGTGTCCTCCACTACAAATGTATGTGAACTTGAGTGGATGAATAAAAAGTATATTATTAACGATTGAAAATTTGAACTAGATATATAAATACATATATATGTAAAGTGTGAACTAATAGTAAGAATTGAAAAAGCATTTTAGGTCTAAATTGCATATTTTGTTAAATAGTTGTTTTTAAACTGTTTAAACATCACAATGAAAATTTTGTTGCATCTCTTTTGAAAATATCGTACACACATTCGTATCCTTTAAAGTAAAATCATGATTACCAGATAAGCTAGCAAAAATATTTTCTTTTCTACTGAACAGCAAAGGCTACGTATTTTTAAACATAGTTTTTTAGAAACCCTTAAGAATAAAAATACTCCCTATCTTTATAAAGTAATGTCAAAATTCTAAAATGTTCCCCACGTAGTTCTTTACTAATACATTTAAGCAAATATTTTGAAACTGATTACATGCAAAAATATTTTCATAAATAGATGCACGAGATTACTCACTTTTAAATAACAGCATCTCTCAAAATAGTTAGAATGCTTCTAAATGGATATATTTACGTAATAACATCTTGAATTACTTAGTAAACTAAGTTTTCAGAAATGTCTCAGGATAAAAAAGAAACTTTCATAATAAAGAAAAGAAATTGCTTCTTTAAGCTGTGCTCTTTGCATTTGAAGCACATATTTTTACTCCAGAAAAACTAATTTTTAAAAAGGGTAGGAAAGGATCCGATACAAAATGAAAACTGCAAAAATATTAACTTTCAAAAGTCTACATCAGCATTTCAAGCTTTTTATATCAGTTTACTCTATTACCGAAACAGGATGGCATCGAGCTTACTAGTTTTGGTGTAAAATATTGTTATTTTTAAATAAAAGATTTTTAATACGAAAATTTAAAAGATGGTAAAGAGATCATAACAAATTGCATGATGTTACTTTTTTTTAAAAAGAAAGGAAATAAAAAAATATGTAGGGGAAAGGTTAAAAGCATTTTAATTGGAAAAGAAAAATGGACAAAGGTCAAAATACCCTATCTGCATGGCCCGGCGTTGCACGGTCTTTCTCCAGTGAATAAACTTTCCCTATGGAAATTTCCGTTTCTCCTTTCAATATCAGCACTGGTGGGTGGGAATTCTACAATAATGTGTCCTTAAAATTCCCTTTTTCAAAATTTCTGCGACTTCTTTGCCCAGTCGGATGGGTTTTTCCCTTCCGTTTTATCAGGTGGTGGCACGGACTTTTAACAAGTGTATAATTATATCCCCATGGGAATTTTCCCTTTCCCTCTCGACACCAGCACTTCTGTTGGTATGCACGAGGTCAATATGAGTGATTTCCATTCTGTCACTAAAATCTCCTTTTCCTTATCGGACAGTTTTTTTTTCTTTCATCTAGCCCGGCATTGCATGAACATTTTCAAGTGTAAAACATTTTTCGCTTTTTCCCCCAGGATTAATATCTTCCTCTAAATTTCTTTTTTCAATTAATGATTTACAAAACACAATACTGATTTAGTCACTGAAACATAAAATACATAAAAGGACTTTGGAGTATATCGTTAATGATTGATAATATCGGACTAAATTTTTACTTCTAATCTAATTCATCTAAGTTATACACAGTGAATTTTTTCTTAGAGAATTGTTGATAATTTTGTTTGTAATAAATAAAATGTTATTCATGCAATTCAACAATGTTACATTTGCACAATTTTTTTTAAAAAATATAGTTAAGATATTTTTTTTCCATATTACATTTTAAAATACAAAATCGATCAAAATTAGTTCTATAAGTAATACAATTAAATCATGTCACAAAAACTGCTTCAAAAGTAAAGTCTGACGTATTGTACAGTGACAGAAAATTGTACAAATTTAAAATGTCTAAATTGGTACGTATGGAAAAGATAAGTTAAAAAGAAACATATCGAAGAATAAATCTGTATTAAAGTATCAATAAATGATACATTAGGTTTGCATCAATATATCACGAACTGCAAAATATTTGATATTCCAGAATTTAAAATTCGGTATATTCCTCTAATATATTTACAAATAAAATAGATCAGAAAATGTATGTTTGTTGCTACTCTGGCATTAACAAAATATTCGAATTGATAGATTTTCACAAATATATATAAAAAAATGTTTTGTAGCGAAAGAATTTTTTTAGATACGTAATGCAATTCCATTATTTATAATTTATTTTGTAAAAAATAAGAAAGTTGTTTACTCGCTTCTGGAATTCTGTTTAGACGTAGATGACCCAGAAGATTTTCTTTAGGACATAAAATGTGTGGGCAAATGATTAAATATTAATTAATAACTGTTGCCAAATGATTCCACTTATCAGGACTGTTAATTAAAATAAAAGTCTCAAAAAAATTTTAATGCACATAATGTACCATAGCTAAGCTGATCAATTAAAGAAATTTAACAACATCCTTATTAAAATTAAATATCTGGATCCTCAAAAATTCTGAATTTCCATCTTAATGTTGTTATTAGATTATAAAATGTTGATCATTTGTCATAATTAACAAGTAATAATTTATTTCCTTTACATTATTCTAGTACTCTTCTTACTGGTTCTTCATTTATATTGTTTGGTTTCTTTAAATAATTAATGAGAAAATATGTATCAAAATTTCTCAGATGATTGCTTTAATTTGCGGATGAAGCTTTCCCCAATCACCTCTGATTGGCGAGCGTTACAAATCTGCACACGGCTCTCCTCACTTTAGTCCAACTCGATTCGTGCTTAAGAAAATAGGCCAGCACGTCTGATCTCAACTCTGACGCAGTATCTTGTTCACCATCTGAAGGGCTATATACATCTCCCTGTTATATTGACAATGAGAGTGTGGTCTTAGTCATGACAAGCCAACATTCCTCTTCTTTCAAGTCGTTTGCAACCCACATGTGTGAAGGAAACCCAACACAATGGATTTTGTTTACCAGAGTTTCCTTCCTATAGAACGTTGAGACTAAAGATAGTCTGGATGCCGGAGAAAGAAAAGGTGTAGCGACATCAAAGCCGTTTTCCGAACAGGCTGCCATATGTTTTGCCTTAGGCATGAGGAAAGAACAGCCGGTCCTTTTTGTGAGAATTTTTGGGGACCATCTGGACAACTTGGTCCCCCATACATCAATTTTGACAAGTGTTATTGGGGAGCTTTCTACTAATGAGCCGAATTTACAACGTAAGCCAAAATTTGAAGTGGGTGTTGAATAACTTACGCTTTTAGGAAATATACTTTATTAAACTGATTCAAATCAAAACTCTGCACTATGAAGAAAAAACAAGACGATTTTCCTTAATTTTTCAGCCAATAAGAATATCAGAAAATCTTTTTTCTCCTTTAAAGTATATTTTATTTTACTCTTCTTTTTGTTTTGTTTTTTGTTCGCTTAGAAGTCCACTATAACGATATTCATCTTAATTTTTAGCATGACGGGAGAAAAAGTTTACAAGTAAATTAATCTTCGCCTTTTGTAAATAGAAGAGTTCGTAAACAACATTCACCGAGTCATTTTTTTTATTAAATAATCGTAAAAAACAATCATATTCAAATGTTCATATTCTTGCCAATAACTTACTTTATTAAATTAGGCCTCAATTCTATATCATCAAATACCATTTACATTTAGGAAATGAAAGCTATCTTTGATTATAAGTGCACGTCACACAACTGTTTCCATATTAAAAATCAATATTTTCACGTAGATAAAATAACTTACTTTCTACCAAGTAACTTTTTTATTTCCTTTTTAGGAATTCCTGGAACAAAACTGTGTATTTTGAATACTTCAAAGAGTTATAGAAAGAAGTACTAGCGAAGGATTTTTTTCCAAACTCGTTGCTTTAAATGAAATTTGAATTGAATTTTTTGATACCTGGAAAGCGTCTCACAGCTAGCAAACGCATTTTTTCCGGAACTTTTTTACACGTTTCAGAAAATATTTGATTCGATTTATGCATTCTGTTCTTATATATGCAGTATGCGTTACAGCTTCTTGCATGATTTTTTTATTTCGGTCATTATACTTTTTCAGATACCTGTTTATTATTTGATTTAAGTTTTATACTTTCAAAATAAGTTTATTTCAAAGAAAGTGTATTATAATAAAATGTTTAAAATCATTGTGTAAACTTTTTTTTCTTTAGAATTTAATTTAACCAAAGATATCTACCCAGCAAATGTAGAAAAATTAAGTACTAAAACATAAGTATATTAATCTAAAAAAATAGATTCGAGTTTCATTCAGGCCTTTAAATGATATTTCAATAAAAATTCATATGAAAGCTCATAGGAGCATTTTAAACATAAACATGTAGGGTAAAAAGGAAATTTTCTCCGTTTATATAATTAAACAAAAAAATTTTTTTTTTCATTCTTTGAATGAACTTTATAAAATATAACATAATTATCATCAACATTTATGACTTATTTCTTGCCTGAGTGAAGACAATTTGCTTATCACATTTTAAAACTGCCTTATCTCCAGAGCAGAAAAATTAAACCAGTGCTCGTTCGATATCTTCTTCATTTTTGGAATTTTGCGCCTCGTAAAAATTTATAAGGACTGAAAGAGAAATTATCAATGGGTGCTAGGCCCGGGGAGTATGGTGGGGGATATAGAATTTCCCAGTCTTGCTTTGTAAATACTTACCGAGTCCCCAAAGCAGCATTTGTCTTGGCATTATAATGAAGCTGCATAATGTCCTTTCTATTGAACACCCCCATTTTCTTCTCTTGGTTGATTGATTGAATATTAACGTCGCACTGTTCAGCTACACAAGGGCTTTTGGTGACGGACCGCGTAATTTCGAACCATGGTCAAGTGACGTGGACGACACCTGAGCTGGCACCCACCTCTTCTAACTTCCACACCACACCAACGGAAGGACGTTTCAGCTCTCGATAGATTTAACGTGCATCGCTGCCCTACACGGCGGGTCTTTAGTGGTACTGGGCTCGAACTCGTGACAAGGCATGCCACAATCCGATACCTATACCACTCGGCTACCGCGGCCGCTTCTCTTCTCTTGGAGTGATGCTTTTAAATTATCCAATTGACAATAGTACCTCTCCAAACTAAGCTTTTCATTCTGTTTCAATAGCTTGAAATGTATTTGTCCTCAAATGTCCCGCCATATTCACAACACTCTTACGCGAGCTCAACTTCGGCTTTAGCCCGAGAACAAGCGTGCGGGACACAAATTCACCTCAGACTCACAAATTGTTTATAATTCTGGGAAAACTGTTCCTTTCTTACCAGTGACCTTGACAGTATTCTCCTACATGACAGTCTTGATGGGAACTAAAATGTATTGGTTACATATCTCCTTCTAAGCGGCTAACGTTTTTTTTACAAATCTTATGGTGCTAGTTTTGACTGATATCCCTGCATGACCATTTTTGTTCCAAAATATTTTCTATGAACATGCTACATTTACTCTCCTGTGAACATCTTAGTGGTTTGGATTGCCGTGTTGCACTATTACGGGGACTTGGCACCCTTTGAGCAAACTTCTTTATTTACGTATTTAAAAATTATATTTTAACATTTTATACAATGTTTCTATTCAAGAAAATGTTACCAGATGAAAATTTTCATATATTATTAACACAATTTTAAAAATTTAAATTTTTTGAAGAAAATTTTAAAATCCTACTCCTTTTGAAAAAATTAATTTTTTGACCTGAAATTTTTTTATAATATTCTTATGGATGTTCTTAACAACTTTAGGGATGGATTTTAGAATAACTTCATTCGTTTTCGAGAAAAAAAAATAAAATGTTGATATACAGGCTAAAAATCAACGAAAAAGCCAACATGTCTTACATTTTATTTTTTTTTTAAAAAAAAATATTCAGTTTATAGCAAAACGGATCCCTAATTTTATTACATGCTTTATTTTTAACACGCAGGAAAAAAATTGAAGTGATTGGTAAATAATTGTCGAAGGAGTAGCATTTTGAATGCACTAAGGTTTCGAATAAACACAAACTGAGAAAAACCATTTTAAAGTTTATAATTCTGAAAAAATAATTATTATAAGCTTAATTAAACTTAAAATACCACTTTAAGATATTACTTATACGTTTTTCTTTAAAATAATTGCATTTTCATATGTTTTCAACCCACACATTTTTATAAATGATCAACTTTTAAAGAGTACTAATTGCACAAGAAAACTCAAGAAAAACTTTAAAAAAAAAATTTTTCTGTCACAACAGAAATTTTAGTTGTTTTTCTTCTTATAATATTAAAGTATTACATTTGTATGAAAAATATATCAGGAAGAAGAACTGAAATTATAAAATTATTAATATAAAATGCCTTAATTTAAAATTTTTACATGCACACATTTCACAAGGAAGAAAAATTACATTATTATATTGCCTCGGAAATATTCTGCTTTTAATACTACACATTCTTTTTTATAGTTATTATTTCTATTTATAAAATAGATTTTTTATCATAAAGCATTTTTTAGCTTTTTTTCTAAAAAGGGGGTGTGGCTGAATTGCCTAATTTGTTTTCAAATGAAGTTTTAGTCGACTTCTAACTTTCCGACATGCACAAGTGATATATCAATCGAAAGATAATAATACAAAGAATAAGATTAAATGAAAATAAAAAAAAACGATAGGTTTGTGATTTTTAGGGTACCAAAAGTCCTCTTAATAATGGTTTATAAAGGTAAACGAGCAAAACATAAAAAAGAAATGAGTGTCTATGATCTTCATTGAAGGAAGTTGAAACTGATCAAGCAAGAGATGAGCCTTCTGAAATAATGCATATTAATCAAGATAGCGAAAGTAAATTTGAGAAAAGTGAGGAACATGAAAGGTTTGAATTGAAAGTTTTCAATGCTACCTAAAAAATCCATCAAGTAAAATATGAAGCCAAAAGTGTACACAAGACACACTGCGCCCCTGTCAAAAAGGCACAGGCAAAAAAAAGGTCAACATACTATTAGAAATCATCTAAGGACAATAAAACTACAATAACTTGAACAAAATATGGCAGTTTTGCCTGCAAATATCATTCCCTTAATGTTAGCGAAATGTGTCTGAATTGTGTTATTTTAGTTCAGTTTGACTGGATTTTATCTCGAATTATCAAAGAAAAATTGGAAAAGTAATTAAAAATAGGTAAGAATACTTTCTCTTAGTTAAATTATTCACTAGAATTACGATTTCTATCATGTACAATAAAAATAATTACAAAGACAAGATTGGGAATACTCAATCTCCCCTCGCGACTATTGATGATAGTATTGAGTACGCTCCTGCTCCCGTCTTAAAGGAGTCAGGTCACACCAATCCTAGTTCCAAAACATAGTCCGAAGTGGTTTGTTGAGCTAAATGAAGCCTTTCCGAATTTGAAACTTGTAATCAAAACCGATAGCTTTCTTGTACGGCTATATATATTTTCAGCATCAATCATTAATTAGGAAGAAATCATTTTCTAATCTTAATTAAATATTGTATCAAAACATAAAAAGAAAAAAAATTATCAAGTTTTAGGGTACAATTGTTGATTTTTACATAATTATTTTTGAGCGAACGAAATTGATTTCAGAAAAAATAAAAAATTGATTTTAGGAAGTAAAAGATCGACCTAATTTACGATGGTAAGTATCATGTATGCTTCAATCGCAATATTACCAATTTAAAAAGTCAATAAATAATACTTTCAAGGAAAATTTCGATCTCATTTCAAGCAGCTACTTAATTTTAATCAACATGTTTCTTTTTTTTCTTCACTTCATTAAAAATAATTGCATACCCTGCGTTCTTGTTAGTTAATTTCTCACGAAAAAAAAAATTTCTTCAAGCCATATCAAATAAAGAAATCAGCAAAATTGGAGGGAGAAAATCAATTTTACCCCTAGTTATCTGTTCAGAAATTCAACTATATATAGTCAACTTTTTCTAATAATGAAGAAAATACGTGTGCGTGTGTTTTTTCCTTTTTCTTAATTATCATTAAAGGAGTTTATGAATCAGAAAAATGAAGATAATTGCTAGAAAAATAAATAAAAAAAAATCCAAATTACGCTGAAACACACGAGACACAAAACCACTGGCGTAACTACTTCTGTGACGACTTACGCGTCTTTTCTTTAAAAAGTCCTTTGGGTTCTTTGGGCCAGAATTAATGGCAACTCTTTTCCAACCAAATCCAAGAAACGAGAAGTGAAGAGATGAAATTAATATAGGATAAATATAGGATCTTAGAGTAAGCGAGATGGCAATGTAATGGTAGTGTAAAGGAATGTTCCGACAATTAAAGTGCGTTGTGGTATTGGATGGTTATTGAAGTTCGTCGTTCAAGATTCAAGTTCTACGTGTCGTGGATAAACATATTGGTGATTGATTAGAAGTTAAATGTACAGCTGCATACCACTATAGATAAAGACAAGTTTAGTACAGAATAATATAAGGTAGGATTGATTACTTACTATAATTATATTTGAAGATTAGGCGGTTCAATTATTGATATAGGTCTGTATTATATTGTGTGTTGCGCATTGTGTCATCGTAGATTCTCTCATTCATTTAATTCATATATTTGTTCACAAAAAAAAGTTTAAGTTGAATATCTTAATAAAGTCATATTAAGATAATGTTTGATTCTAGTTCTTACGATAACCCTACACCTCTAGCTCACGCTGATGCTTCGAGGGATGTATTTCCAAGGGGAGGTACATCACAATGGCGCCCAACTAGGTTTAATCTATATGACCGCGAGGTGAGAAACGCGAGAGGAATTAATGTTTGGCCAGAAGTATATTTTTCTGGGTCAGAGAACGTCACCAAATTTTTAGAGGGTATAGATAACCAAATTAAATTACTTGAAATACCCAGTGACTTATCGTGTGCATATTTAAAAGGTCATCTCATGGGTAGAGCCCAAGATTGGTACCAAATATTCGGATCGACGTTAGTGCAAAATACCGCAACGGACTTCGCACAGCTGAAAGCAGCATTGTCGAAAGCATTCCCTGCCATCCAAAATAAAAAGGAGTTGGAGACCCGGTTTTACGCGTCTCAGCAAAGACAGAACCAGGAGCCGATAGATTTTGTTTACGATTTGCTTAAAACACATAAGAAGTTAGAACTGGTGATGTCTGAGAAAGCCCTTGTAGATCATATTTTCGTTAGACTTGAGCCGCAAGTCCAAGACTATGTAGATGTTTGTAACCCACAAACCGTGATCCAATTATTAGAAGTATTAGCTAAATTTGAGGAAAGATACTCGTGCAAGGCAACATTGGGTTCGAGAAATAGTAATAACGTGGAAGGACGAGGTCGGAATGAGCGTAGGATGTCTAATGTTGGTAATAATCGAGGAAATTGGAGAAATTCTAAAGTGGTACATAGACCAAATAATGGTAGAAATGATTATAGGCGTAGCAATCAGAACAACCGTCAAGGAAATCAGTGGTTCGAGAGCAGGAATAGGTTTCAAAACAATGATCGCAGATTTAACGATAGGGGATATCAATTTAGAAATCTAGGCAGATTTAAAATACCCATGTATTCTCGGGATAGACTTCATAGGTGGATCAAAGATCATTTTGGACTTTGATCGAAAATCTTTGGCGATTCTAGATTCGCAGATTAATAAAGTGGTTAAAACAGTTGAAATAGAGAAAAAGTAGAAATAGATCTTTCTAAGACAAAACTAGAAGAAAAACAGAAACGGGAATTACAAGATTTGTTTAATAGTTTTCAAGGATTGTTTTCAGATAAACCAGGGCTTACGCATGTTTTATATCCTGAGATTGACACGGGAGATAATCCACCAGATATTTCTCGTCCGTACAGATATGATAGGCTTAAACAAGAAATTCTTGATTATCATGTTGACAAAATGTTGAAAGATGGAACTATAATTCCCATTCAGTTCCCGTACGCGTCGTCAGTGGTGTTATGTAGAAATAATAATGGGTTACCATCGGATAATCCGGAAGCCTATAGATTTGCTGTTGATTATCGGAAACTAAATGCGATCACGAAATACCCTAGGTATCATTTACCATTAATAGACGATTTAATAATGAACATACCCCACACAGGCATAATGTCTGCCCTGGACCTTCGGTCGGGATATTTTCAGATGGCTGTGAACCCAAGTGATATAGTTACAACCGCGTTTGTCACGAAAAATGGTACCTATGCATTTCGCAGAATGCCCTTTGGCTTATCAGGGGCGGCTCCTAATTTTCAGAAAGCTATAGATATAATACTCAAACCCGTGATAGGCAAGTTCGTGAGTGTTTACATGGATGATGTTATCATATCATCTCCATCATTCACTCAACATGATAAACATTTGAAAGAAGTTTTTCGATTATTACATAAGGCGGGGTTAATGTTAAATAAAGAGAAGTGTAAATTTGGTTGTGAAGAGTTAAAATATTTGGGTTTAATCATTAATAAGGAGGGAATTAAAACTGATGAAACAGAAGTTCAAGCTATAGTTGAAATGAAACCTCCGCATAACTCCAAAGAGGTGTCGAAATTTTTAGGAATGTCCCAATGGTACGCAAAATTTATTAAAAATTATGCCGATATTTGCGAACCGCTTTATAATCAAGCGAAAATTAAAGAGATTTATTTGGTCGATTGAGGCGCAGAAAGCATTCGACGCGGTCAAAGCGGCTATAACAAAAGCGCCAGTTTTGAAATTTCCAGATTTCAAAAAACCTTTTAAATTATTTACGGATGCAAGCTCAATTGGGGTAGGAGCGGTTCTAAACCAAGAGCAGAGACCAGTAGTATTTGCTTCTCGTACGCTTAATGCTGCAGAGAGGAATTACACGGTGACAAAGAGAGAATGTTTAGCAGTGGTTTGGGCTCTGAATAAATTCAGAACATATTTAGGTTCTTTGACGATTAAAGTTATTACAGATCACGCTGCGTTAACACATTTAACGACTGGTAAAAAAAAATTTCAAAGTACTCAAGAAATTTTTGTTTCAGGGTAACAGACCCTGAAGTCTATAAGAAATTAACCCATACAAAGAACGGAGCTAGAGAGAAGATGTAAAGAAGAAAAATTGTTAAAATTTAAGTAAACATTTAGGTAAAATTAAGTTAAGAGACGTGTGGGCGCCTCGTTTTTTCTACCATTTAAGTCAGATATGGTTTTTCCCCGGCGCTGTTAACCAGATGGGACACGTCTATTTATTCTGTACTTGTGAGAATCTACCGTGATTAAAATGCATGACTTTGAATTTTGGTCTATTTAATTAAGTAAAATTTATTGAAGCTGTGGAAATTCAAATTAAGGAGAAATATTAAAAATTAAACTTAAGATGAATAGTAAAAATTAAAATTTAAGTGAAGCATTAGAAATTAACGGTTAGAATAAAATTTAAGCACGTAATTTCTTAAGGGCCATTAAGACCCTCGAATAAATCCCGTTTTGTTTCTTGGAGGGGTTGTGACGACTTACGCGTCTTTTCTTTAACAAGTCCTTTAGGTGTTTTGGGCCAGAATTAATGGAAACTCTTTTCCAATCAAATCCAAGAAACGAGAAGTGAAGAGATGCAAATAATATAGGATAAATATAGGATCTTAGAGTAAGCGTAATGGCAATGATGGCAACGTAATGGTAGTGTAAAGGAATGTTCGACAATTAAAGTGCGTTGTGGTATTGGATGGTTATTGAAGTTCGTCGTTCAAGATTCAAGTTCTACGTGTCGTGGATAAACATATTGGTGATTGATTAGAAGTTATATGTACAGCTGCATACCACTATAGATAAAGACAAGTTTAGTACAGAATAATATAAGGTAGGATTGTGATTACTTACTATAATTATATTTGAAGATTAGGCGGTTCAATTATTGATATAGGTCTGTATTATATTGTGTGTTGCGCATTGTGTCATCGTAGATTCTCTCATTCATTTAATTTATATATTTGTTCACAAAGTTTAAGTTGAATATCTTAATAAAGTCATATTAAGATAATGTTTGATTCTAGTTCTTACGATAACCCTACACCTCTAGCTCACGCTCATGCTTCGAGGGATGTATTTCCAAGGGGAGGTATATCACACTTCTTTGTACAAAATTCCTTCGGGGCCCTTTTTTAGGTACGAAAACCTTGTTAGCAAGACAGTAGAAGCTCATGTCGGGACCTTTGTAGCCAGGAGGCCCCGTATCATTGATACGCCTGATACGGCGGTAGCTACGCCCTTGCACAAAACGTATTGGAATTATCAAATCGATCAGCCCTTCACTCGATGCATGTCAAAAAGTTCCCTCGATAGGGGCGGAGCATCTCTCAGATTCTTTACTTCATACTTACTTTTGAAGATATTTTATTGATTTTTTGGTGAGACTTGACATTAAAATATATTTGCCATAAAATAATATTTAAAATATATCCAGAGGAATTCAGATATTAATACGAAACAAGTAATATATAAAAAAATTGAGTCAATTCCTACTTAAATCAACAAAGAAAAATTTTATTTTAGCTACTTTTTATTAAATAGTGACAATTAATATAAGTACGTATATGCATATAGGACAGAATCACAACATTAAGTAGTAATTAATTTTTATTAATTATCATTAAAGTATCGTATTGTCATCCAAAACAATCGTGTATATAAAATTTCAGTTCAACTGAATGCTTTAAACTTGAGAAAAAAATATTTTAAAGTTTTGAACCAAGTCAGTAAAAATGGAACCAACGTCGCTGTATCTGTAATTATTTAAAACATTAGTTTTAGGCAACTAATTTTAATTAATTATAATTAAATTACGTATTTTTACCCAAAACAATAGTGTATAGAAAATTTCATCGCAAATGAGCGCTTTAAAATGTGAGAAAAAATCCTTTTAAGTTTTGACAGAAGTCGCCAAAAATGATGCCAACGTGGCTGTATTTGTAATTCTTTGAATAATTAGTTTTAATCGATCAATTGTTATTAATTATAAATAAATTATTATATTGTCATCCAAAATAATCATGTATATAAAATTTCAGCTCAATTAAGCGCTTTAAAATGTATTTTATTAACGATTGAAAATTCCACCAAGATAAATAAATAAATATATAGAAAGTGTGAGCTATATAATAGTAGGAATTTAAAAAAAGCATCAAAAAGATAATGGTTAATTATCACCGTACCCCAACCCTGTTTTCATTTTATGATGACTTGCTACAGTCTTCACAAATCACCCCTTACAATGTTCAAGTACCTGAAGAGAGGGAACAGTACTTATTTTTTCCAAGTTCCTGGTGATGTTAGTTTTAGTTTTTCGCCTTGAATAGGACATTGTCTATCAGATATTTCTTCAATCCGGAATCAAAATGAATGAAGCATGTGAATGTTACACTCAAACCTTCTTCGCAGAGAAGCTCGTGACCTAGTTTTCTTAGATATGTAAGCGAGGATGTGAGTGATTTTGATTCTCATAGATATTTTGGAGTGATTTTGATTCTCATAGATATTTTGGTTTATTCCAGATACATTGAGGGCTGAATTAAATACAGTCAAATGGCTATGCGCGCAGCATCCCTCAGATGTATCGCAACTCCCAGCAATTTTTATTAAAAAAAGCTATTAAACAGAAGTTAATTAATACTTGTTTCGAATTATTTCCGTATAAAACTGATAACTACATTATTTTACAGGGGGGGGAGAATCAAAATTATAAATTATAAAAAATTATAAATAATTAAGTCATAAAAACTTACGTTGTTGGGCGCGTTGTATCTATCAGATTCATGGCCCCAGCCACCCGAAATAGGAAAATATGAAGAAATTTCCCTCGTCCTTGACACTGAATCTTAGAGAGAGTGACGAAAGGCAGATTGAAGAAGGAGGGGCTCGTTCCAACCCACTGTGTGGACACAGCACCAAAACTAATTTTATTATGCAGCTTAGAGTTTTGCGTGCCTAACGGGGGGTTAATATTGCTAAATTCATTTTGGTAGATATTCTCATAAATGGGTAAATGATATTTTTATGTTTACCATACATTATTTAAAAAGCAACCGTCTGTAAAATATTATATATTTATTTCAAAATTTTAAAAACAACGGAAAAGTCATCCATCTTTTTTGTTTAGTACACAGGTAAAAATTTGCAGCAATTAAAAAATATAGAGTCACGAAAAAGGATTAATAATTGCTAAAATAAGCATTGCTTTGATCGAAAAATGCATACCAACTTTTGTTTCATGTACTATTAGCTACAAGCAAAAAAAATTTCAAGTATTACGTACAATGAAAAAAAAGCCTTAGCTTTTTGAATGAAGAAAAACTAGTTATTTTATCTTTCCGAGATGTGAGTCAGATTAAAATTTTGATTTGCAATTGGAAAGCGAATAAAAACAAACGAAACAATTATCATATATCTGCGTTTTCTAAACGTGGAGCTTTCAAATTTTGTGAGTTTGTAGAAAACTGTATAAAAAATAGTTCATGTTAAAAAAATTAAATTTGATTTTTGGACCAATTCTTGTCAATTGAATCATACTGTGTCCCAGGCAAACAAAAAAGTATAATTTTGTGCCTCTCAATAAGAAAAAGTATTCTCCTTTAATAATGACTGATACAATAAAAATAGAAGCATTGCATTGACTGAAAGACGTGCTAAAACTGAATTTAGAATATCATTGCAAAAAAAATCCACAACGGATTATGACCACAACGAGCTCTTGCGAGAATTACAAAATTTTCAAAAACAATTTCTTACTATAATATAAACAATTACCCACTTTTTCTGAAAATGGAAATAAAAATAAATGATGGTTTAAGAAACTAAAAAACACGCTTTTATTGTACATCGAACTAAAAAATGAATAAATTATAGTTTAAAAAATAAAAAACACGCTTTTATAGTTTATTGAACAAAAAAGTAAAAAATAATTCTCACTATAAGAATAAATGATAAACGGAGAATTTAATGTCATTGTAGTAAAAGCGGGAGGGGGGGCTCGATATCAATTGTAACTTCTTACTAGTTATATTCCAAAATGCAGAGTTTGTGTAAAAATGTAATACAGAGAACCTCACGCTTTTACCACAATGGCATTAGTTTTCTCGTTAATCATTTACCATAAAATCCGGCGTATAACGTGCACCTATACTTTAAAGATGAATTTTTCAATTTTTAGATACACACACATTCACCGTATAACACGCAGCCACTTTTTTACGAAGAAACCTTAAATATTAGTATACCTTGCTGTTATGTTTTTAAGTCATTTATTCGAGGTATTATCCCAGACATTTGATAAAAAACAGCATACTTCTAGAACTACAACCCTTTTAGTTCACAAGGCAAGTCATTTCTTTTAAATAAGCAGTATTTCTATACATGCAGAAGTAAATTTATTTTTATGCTCATCTTTTAAGTAATTTTTAAAGGTGTCGTTTTTATACTCTGCATATAACGCACACCCTTAACTTTCGATCTTTTTTTTGTGTTAAAATTTCGTGTTATATGCCGGATTTTATGGTGATTCTTATATTAAGTTTTATTCTTTAATTTTTAGTTCGATTAACTATAAAAGCGGGGTTTTTTTTAGTTCTTTAAACTCTTATTTATTTAATAATGTAACCTTCATTATATTTACAAAGTTTTGTTTTTAACCCTTTATGTACCGACGGTACTTATAAGTACCACTCACTTTAAAATGACATAGAATAACCCTTTATGAATATTCTGACGATACTTAGCAGGAATATTCTTTAAAATCCACTCTTCCAAGATATATGGCAGCACGGGTTCTATGATGAGTATTTTAGCGGAAAAGGCGAATAGTTTTATAGCAGAAATTGCATTTTCAGTGCATTCCGAAATTTCCCGGAAAAATGGTTGATGTCAAAATTTAAGTGTCTTTTTTTTCGTATGTTAATGAAGATCTTAGAAACGATTTGACTATTTATTTTAAGTGAACAGTATGTATACTTAATTTCACAATTGAATATCTTTAATTAATTAATTAGCTCTAACGGATTAAATTTTCCAAAGTTGAGTATTTTGTTTATGTATATCCCTTAATTTTCAATGTAGTGATCCAAAAAAAAATATTCCATGAAAAAAACCGCAGTAAATCATAATGCGGTACATAAAGAGTTAAATTACCGCTTTTGCTTCATTCATATTGATATGAAAAATATTGTTCCAAATTTTGAAAAAAAAATTCTATATGTAAATACATTTGTTGCACAATAATATGTTAAATTTTTAGTTTTAAAAAAAAATCTAGATAGTGGAAAGAGATTTTCTTTTTTTTTAGAGTTTAGTTTTTAATTCAACCCGGTCAGAACCATTGTCTGTTAAGTCTAACTCCATATAAAATCATTACTGTAATAAAATACACCGAAATCTATAGTTTATTTTCATTCCAAATTCCATAGATTCTGAAGACAGATCACACCGGTGTGTGATCCACAGCCTCAGAACAGGGAAACCGCAATATCACATACGACAGCGTTTCTGAAATTGTGAGGCGCGCCCCCCTTGAAGGGCGTGATTGTCTTACATGGGGGACGTGAGCCTATCGAAGGGTCTAAGATAAAAGATTTAAAAATTTACAAATTTACTGAAAGGAAGCAAAATTAAATACATTTTGACACAATAAAAGTAAAATACACATTTCCACTGATAAAATACACTTAAAAATGCATTAGTATTTGATAATTAATTTATCAATACTAATTTAAGAACAAAATTAATTACTATTAGTGCCCTGGGCTTGTCATATACAAAATTATGTACAAAATTTAATACTTCTTGATAATTTGAACGGTTTACAATTAAAATCGTATTATAACTTTACGCCAAATACGTTATTATTGAATTCAATACATTGTTATTGTATTAATAATTAACATTAAAGTATCGCATTGTCATCCAAAACAATCGTGTATAGAAATTTCATTTCAACTGAATACTTTAACACGTGAGAAAAAAAAAAACTTTTCAAGTTTTGACACAAATCGCCAAAATTGATACGTCGCCAAAAATGATACCAACGTACTTGTATTTGTAATTCTTTAAATAATTAGTTTTAACCAATTAATTTTTATTAATTATTTTTATATTATTGTATTGTCATCCAAAATAAACTTGTATATAAAATTTCAGCTCAATTGAGCGCTTTAAAATGTATTTTATTTACGATTGAAAATTCCACCAAGATAAATAAATAAATATACAGAGAGTGTGAGCTAATAGTAGGAATTGAAAAAATTAAATAAAAACATTTCCTTCTGTCAAACTATCATAAAAATCCATACACGTTAAAATGTTTCTTTACTCTAAAAAACAAGAGTACTGCACAACATGTTTGTTTTTTAAAAGAAAGGTACATTTCCTACGCACTTAGCAATTATGATACTTCAAATACAAAAGCAGTTTCAAGAATCGTAAGTGTGATCTGTAAGTACTGAGCGACACAAAACGTTATCAATGGGATATTTTTACTTTAATTTTGAGAAATTGAAAGATATTTTATGCAGCAATGTGCATTGTACATATTTTACTAGATTTGCACTATTTCTGAATTATAATTATCAGAAAAGGAAAGATTTTAGCTTTGATGCATTAAATGGACTAAAAGGAATATTGTTTTAAGAGCGTGTTAAAACCTTCTGTACGAGGTTATGACTTAGAATTTCAATTGTCAAAGTTCATCAACAAAATTTGAGCAATGGACATATCCTGATTCTAACATAGGTGAAGAACTGTATTATGAATGAACAAGTATTTTTTATAATTTTCAGGTAACAATTTATCCTAAATTAACTTAGCAGTATTATAAAAAGAGTATAAATACAAATAAAAGTATCATACATAAGAGTTAAGAATGCCATTCAAACTAGATTTAAAAAATGTGTTTTTTTCAAAGTGTTGCACTTGAAAAGCCTATTTAAATTGGAAATTGAACAAAAATTTCCTCAAAATGATACTTTCATATTTTGTGAAAAATGGCTAATGTGTTGTTTGAATTTTAAATATCTTTTAAATATTTCAATTCCAAAATTTCGTTCTTGTAACCACTTTTGCATATATTAATTCATTTGGTTAAAATGTATTATAATGTATGTATAAAAATTCAAATAATTGATTAAAAAAATAGGCATCTATCGTCTCTAGTATGTCTAATTTTCTACGAGAAGGCGATTACGTAAGAACCAATGGCGATATCATGTCGTCTTGCAGGACAGTAAAAGAATAAAGAAAGCTAGTTTACAGTCAAAATACACTTCATCACTTTCAGACAAATCCTGTCATTTCTGCGCCATTTTAAAAAAATCATTGAAAATTAGTCCAATAATATCTCCAGAAAGCATAGAAAATCCTGTATGAGAACTATTTGAGGTTAAAGGCAAATGGATTTCTCATTATCATCTGACGAAGTACAGGGAATAGTGTTAGAACGTTTTCTTAAGGGGGAAAAGGAAAATCTTATACACACATTGTGACGGGCTCATCGCGCTTTCTATTAATTAACCTCTTGGGTTCTTTGGGGCCGAAAAAGGCAAATTATTTCCAACCAAATCCAGATGCGAAACGTGGTTATGCAAAGAACCTTTTAAATAGCAGAAGTTTAGTTAAGCGGTGTGGCCTTTTGGGAAGTGATTATGCTAGTCTGAGTTTAAGCGCGTAAGCTGAAGTAAGTCGATATTCCAGTGTTCAGCTATCCGTGAGAGTGTGTTCAAGTCAAGGTGGATACCATTCTACGCGAGATAAAGAAAGGACATTAATGATTCGAGTGTGTTGCTGCTACCTAGGATATATAGGTATGACCGTTCTACTAATTACTAGGAACTGTGTATAAACAAAGGTTAGGAGTAAGCGGTAAAAAAAAAAAAGTTAGTTACAGTGATTAAGGTTGCACTTATTTGGTAATACGTATTGTGTGTTTCTTCACCTCAGATCCTCTAAGTTAAAATATAAATATTTTCATTGTATAGTGTTTAAGTTGCCTGACTAGTGCAAAAACGTCAATTTTGATGGAAAGGTCGAATTTTTTTTTTTACTTTATATTTTATATAGTTGAATTTTCGGCTTTCTAAAAATACCTTACTGTTGTTTGTACTTCAATTATTTACGAAGTTATAACAGTTTTTATGTCAAGAGAGAGCAGCAAAAACGAACCGGGAGTTAGGTATCGAAACCGGAATTGTTTGCATTTTATTATTTTTTTTACACTTCTTTGGTGTTTATCGAATTTATTTAAAAAATATTAACTTAGGTAAGATAATGACGGGACATGATAATATTTTTAAAAAAATAATTTATCAGTTTTAAGGGAAAATTGGCAAATAATTTGTGACGAATCTATACGGAACTTTATCACTAACCTTCTGAACGGACCTTTTTAGGAAATTTAATTCCCTACCTATTTCCAATCAACTCCAAAGAGCGGACAGGATTACTTGTTATGTAGATTAGATTCAGTATTTAAGTCAAACGAAATAGTAAAGTTAGAGCAGTAGGAGATAGATATTGAAACATAGAGTTATAGTGAATTTGAATTGAAATATTGTAGTTGAAGATAATTTGTTCTCATGAAGAATTGAGATTCCGAGTGGTAAATATAAAATCGTATTTAAAGTCTCATTAAAGTTTTAAGAGTGAGATTAAAGTTAAATGTTCATTAAGAACATTATTGAATATAATTCTGGGATCTCTTATCGTGGTAATTTCTGCGTGATCATTATTTAATTAATTGAATTATTAAATAATTAAGTTAATTTTAAAGTTATTATCTTTAAAACCTCATAATATTATAATTCGAATTTGTTAATAAGTCTTCGATTTTAATTGAGAAAGTTATTCAAATAAAGAAAGTTATTTATAAAAATGGCTACTGGTTCTTTTACGTCTCCTAATTATTATAGTTCTCAAAGTGAGGTCCCCAGAGACCATTACAAATTTCGTAAAATTTTTGTCATTTTCCGATTTTCTTATGCCCTTGCTTCTCGATATTTTGTTTAATATTTAACTTTATTTTATATATTTGGTAAAAAAAAATCTGTTCTTAAAGACAAAATATTAATTAATTATGCCTAAAGCAAGGTCTGTGAGGTCTAAGGAATTTGCTTCACCATTGGTGCTAGCAGTAAGGTGAATGTTGACACAGAGCTAATCCCAATAATACTTAGTCAGTTGGTGACAAAAAATTGAAATATAATTAAAAATGTTTCGAAATATACTCAGAAAGCCTTTTTCAGTAACATTTTATGGAGTATTTTTCTTAAAGAAACAATTATTAAACTTGAAACATTTCGCTTAAGTTCATTATTAACGTTAATTTTTTTAAATTTGTAATATATACAGGTTTATTATCATTATATATATATATATATATATATATATATATATATATATATATATATATATATATATAATTAGAAATGCAAATACTTCCCTTCCTAGAATTTTGTACATGGATTTGTAAAATTTTATCTGGAACGCTTTTTAACTTCTTTAGGTCACCCATTAGAATATAGAAAATTTTCGCGGAAAAAAAAGCTGCATAGAAAACAAAATTACTAAGAATGAAAAAAAGTCAAAGTGTATTCATATGGAGGTTTTAGAAGCTGATCTTTATGTGCTTTTCATTATAATTTTTTATAACCTTTGCGATAAGCAATACTTTTTAAAAGAAATTTTTGGGAATATTTACTGACAAAACAACACATATTAATATATTTTATATTACATATTTCTTAAGCTCTAAGATACTTAATGGAAATATATACCTGTTTTTCCATACAAAAAATATAATTTTTTAACGTAATAAAGTTTTTTTAGTGTACTTTTTATATCTTTAATTTGTATTTTAAAAAACAATGCATTTAAACGTTAAGGAAAGCTTTTTTGATTCTATAAAATTGGCAACAAAATTTTAAAAAAAAAGAATTTGAAACAAATATATAATACTGGTCTGGGATTATAAAAGTTTTATTCTTTTGATATAAAAAGGTTATAGGTTGTTTTAGAAGTATAATTTTTTAAGATTTTGATTTTAAATCTTTAAATGCATTTTTCTCCTAAACAGATTTTTCCATATTTTATCGCATGGCAAACAACATGATATCTCAAAAAGTCCTTGAAATAATTGCATTAAATTTAGCATCATTGTTTATTATTATAGTATGCATGTTGTGCACTAGAGAATAAGAAAAAAACAATATATTTACCGTTTTTATGATTGTTTTTCTGTGTGATAAATACAAAATTTTTGAAAAATTTTCTTTTTGTGCACTTTTTGACCCATTATTTTGTGATAAATTGAAATTATTCAAAAATGATGGAGCAAAACATAGGTAAACGCTTTCTGAATAAAATTCAAAGAAATTTTTTTACCTTATGCATTAGAATTTATTTTACAGTGTTTGCCGTGATGTGCAAAAAATGCCTAATTTTAACATAAAATTTTCAATTTTCTTACAAAAATATATTGAAAATTTTTTTTCTTTGTCATTTTTATAAGTTTTCAGTTATAATCAAACAAAAAATGAGTTTAAAAATGAACTTTCAGCATTATTTCAAAAAAATGTTCCCGCAACTAGTCAGGCACCTTAAGTTAAGATCTTAATAAAGAGATATTAAGATAATGGCTACGCCTGGTTCTTCATTCACTCCCACACTCCTAGGTCACGAGGATAACTTAGAAGTAAGGCAACACCCACGGGCGCATGCCTTACATCATTTTGTGTTATAAAAGTAACGTATCGATTTTTCTCCTGAAAGAGTCACGCGATTCGCTCCTCAGTACAACCGTTTTGCACATAGGCCCGCGATGTATTGCGAATAAAATATTTTTCTGTTTCAGAATATTTATAACAGATTTTATATCTCGATAGTTTATATTTTATTGACTCTGCCAGGAAAAAATCTATCTGGGATAAATTTGTTACATCCTGAGATGAAAATTGTCGTACCATACACATTTAAAAATTGTACTCCACGATGAACAATTTATTCCAACAATGACGCAATGTATTTCATTACGAACATGAATGCCATCCTTTAACAAGAGGGAATAATTTTTTACCGCATGTAACGTTCATTTTTCTATCAACTTTCATCCAATCATACCAAAATAAAGATATTTTCTTCAGCATTCTTTCAACAGGAATTTTTTTTAAAAAAAAAACGTCCTTTTTATAATTAGTAATACGTCTTAGAGCGTTGTATTACCTACGTTGTTATTACTTTGTATAACAACTTAGCTTGTTATAAGAATTAGCTGTATGACATATTTAAGAATTTTGAACATTCCAATGTAAATGTGTTTTTTAATTTTCTAAATACGATGAATTTTTAAAAAAATAGAAGGAAAATTATTTTTTCTGAGAAATTTTAGTTATTGAAATTCTATTTAAATAATGCAACTGAGACATCATGAGTAACTATCGTTTGCAGAAAATAGCTTCTTTGGCAAGCAAGAAATTCTAAAACAAGAGAAATCGGGGAAAATAAAAAAAAATATATTTCAAAATATCGAATATTGAAATTGCTCAATATTTCAAACGGCACACTTAAATTAATTAAAAGTAAACATTATGCAATAAATTAACCAAAAAGTAAGCTATCCAGTGACATAAGAGAAGTATAAAATGTTTGTTTGCTATAATTAATGACCAAATTAATTTCTCAAGTTGAATTTTACTAAGCGGATAATAATTTTTTACACTCGCTCAAAGTAAGGGTATGGAATAAATTTTATTTGCACAATGTGCTATTTTATTCCTTTCATTGGAATTTTATAAGAATTAGATGCATACAAAATAGCATTTTCCCATTAATAGATTTTTCCATCACAAAAAATTTGTGACAAAAAAAATTATAAACATGCAGAATTATTATTATTATTTTATGTAAAAGACTTCCAATTTGCAGGATAACTTTCTGAAAAGTTAAATACTAAAATTATTATAAAAAATTGTTTTAAAGAGACATTAGTAAATTTTATAATGATATCTGAGTACATGTCTACATGAACAAAAAATGTATACACAAATTTTTTGAGACGAATTTTCGTTTTTTTTTTAATTTTTATTTTAGACTTTATTTTAAAAGTTAAAGCTTTTATATATTAATAAAAACATACACAACCTTATTATAATAATTTTGTTTTATTGAATACTATATATTACTAACTTTGTCAATACTAAATTATTATTTAATAATATAAGATCCACTTTATTATTTTCATTGCTAAATTATGATTTAATAATACACGGTTCAATTTATCAGTGCTAAGTCATTATTTAACAATACATGATTCATTTTATCAATGCTAAATTATTAATTTTAAATTAATTACTTAATGCAAGCAACCAAATATTTACATATGAATTAATTTAAATTTAACAAAATTGGATTAAACTTTGCATTAAAAATTGTTATTCAATAAATTTTAAATTGTTCTTGAACAAAATAGCATTTATTTTGAAAGAGAAAGTCACAGATATCATTCCAAATTATTCATTAGTTTCAATGAGACAAACTATAGCAATAATAAATGAATGCTGCTGTTAAAAACTACAGAGAGCGATAAATATATTCAAGATCCCGAATGACGATTCTCTTCCAAGGTTAAATTAGTGCCACAACGCTACAATGAATAATAGGCATATTAAATTGACAATACAAGTCTATTAAATGGTTCCCATTACTCTTTGAAAAATTACAACAACAATCAACCGTAAATCATGCTAGAGATGACATTACAAATTTGTTATAACACTCTCTGGAGTTGACAACTCTAATTTACACTGAAACACGCTGTAGATGATAATACTAAATAACTGTAAAACAGTTTGTGACATCTGAGATCTCCCACAGCAATTGTTTGCCAAACTTTGTTTATTTATCAGTACAGTTTTTGGCTATAACAGTCCCCGGAATTCGTTTCTCTTTGTCTAATTCAACATAAACATATACTAGTTTTCCGATCCCAAATGAATTTTGAATTCACGCAGGATAGTGACAGTGTGAATTTGTATTTACTGATGTAGGTATGCGAAATATCATGGTGGTTTGGTACTACTTTATCTTCTTTTTGTAAGTAAATTAGTACTTTCTTTAATGGGCGATTTCAAAAAAGCAGCAAAAGAAAAAAAACATGAATGATTTTATCTACATGATTCAGAAAAAAATTGACTTGATTGAAGCTTACGCATTTTAATACTACTGTGACTAGTAAATAACAGGTCTTGGCTCAAAAATTAGCTTATTGAAAGCAATGTACAAATACCTCTTTTACACCCCTTCAGCATACTTCCCTTCTCTATCAATACATAGCTGCATAAGAGTTTTCCACCGTTCGGAGCAGTGTTGCGTCTCATTAAGTATCACCATCATCTGTAAGTATGCCGTTTTTGCCTTCACCTCTTCTACAGACTAAATATGTATTCCCATCAATTCATTTTTCCCTGTAAAAAAAGGTAGGTCATATGGTTCGAGGTCTGGGGAGTACGTTGGATCCTCAAGCAGAGTAACGCACTTGTCCACCAAGAACTGTTTTACAGACAGTGCAATGTGCACCAAGATGTTGTCTTCGAGCAAAATCCCCACGCATATTGTTGCTCTACAGATCTTGCCTTTTATTCCATACTCTTTCTCTGAATTTTCAGAACTCTCAATGTGTTTCTGCTGTATTACCATTTGGCCTCGAGATACCCATCCAATCATGATGATGGAATTATAATCGAAATAAAACGATTAGCATCACTCTCACTCCTTCGCACCAAGCCTAATGGCTAGGGCATGCGCAATTTAGTAATTTAACGTAAAATCCGGCGTGTAACCCGCACTTTTAACACAAAAATTGAGGTCGAAATTTACGGGTGCGCGTTATTCGCCGGGTACAAAAATGAGAAAAAGACTAATAAATAACTCACGTGAGATGCAACGACAATAATAATCCATCAGGAATGTATAACTTACCTGAAAAGAAAAGAAAATACGATTCATTTGAATGTTATATAACATAAAATCAAACATACAATCACATTTTTTAGAAAAACGTAAGACAATATTTTAAATATGCTAAGATTAAGTATAAAATATATTCAAATATCTTGAAACACACACACTGCATATAAATACTGTAAAATCCATAAAATGAGATCGAAATATTCGGGTGCATGTTGTATGCCAGGTATAAAAACGGTAGCTTTAAAAACTAAAAAAAAAAGATGAGTATAGAAAAAAATTAGGCTTCTCCATATAGTGAAATACTGTTTACTTAAAAGAAATGACATTTTTCATATGAAAAGGTATCCAATTACGTTCGGAATTGCTGTTTTTCAAAAGTATATAAATGGATAATTTTTATGATATTTGATGTCACTTAGATTAGAATACATGTATACAATTGTTTTAAGAATATGTTATTATAGAATAAAAAATTATTTAAATGCAACATTTTGGCAAAAAATTAACATAGAATTACCTGTTTTCAAAACATTCTCCTTTCATGGGATATGCCTCTTTAATAATAATATTTTGCCTCTATCTCAGATCTCTGTACAGAGTCGGAACTAGGATTTTTGAAATATATAGCTCAGAAGTAGATTTATCCATATTTTAATGCAACAGAGTGGATAAATTTTAAGGAAAAAAACACCGATAATTATTTCAAGGGGTGGTAACTCAGAAAATAATAAGAATTTTTCAAAAGTCCTCGCTCAGACTCTCTGAAAAAAATCTTTGCTTAATATAAGCAAAATATTATTATAGAAGCATTTTTCACCAAAGAAGAACATTTTGAAATTATTTAATTCCAAATTCCTTTTTTTGCCAAAATATTATATATAAATAATTTTTTATTCGAATAATATTCCTAAAACAATTTTACACATATATTCTAATTCAAATGCCACTAAATATCATGAAAATTTTTCATTTATACGCTTTTTTCAAATCACGGTTCCGAACGTAATCTGATACCTTATAAGGGTAGTAGTTCTAGAAGTATACTATTTTTTTTTCTGAAACATGGAATAATACCTCGAATAAATTATTCAAAAACATTAGAGCTTTACGCATATACATTTCAGATTTCTTCGTAAAAAAAGGGGGAAGTGCGTTATACCGCGATTATACCTAAAATTTAAAAATCGTAGCTTGAAAGTATATGTGCGCGTTATTTTACGGTAATTGTCGCTCATAGTACGTAAATTAGTTCTTCCTTTAGTGTGAGGTTTCAAAAAAGTAGCAAAAAACATGAACGATCCTATCAACAGGATTAAGGAAAAATCAGCTTAATGGAAGACTAAGCATTTTAGTACAGTAATACCCCGAACTTACACGATAGTGGGACTGAGTGATAAACGCGTAAGTCGGGGTATAATTTCGAATATCAATACATATAAATTGTTTTTAGTTAGGGTCGGAGACGAAACAAAATAATAGTTTAGAAAAAAATGTGTTTAATAAAATTTTTCACATACACAAAATCACCAAACGAAATTATTTGATGTAGAAGATTTCATAAAATCTAACAAAGTAGTCTGCCCGCTCAAAGGTTTTTTTTTTCCACCTGTAAAATTTCATCTAAACATGTGACGGATCCTTATGGAATCTTATTACTAATCCTCTTGGGGAATCTTTGGGCTAAAATTCGCGTTTAATTCATAGTCATTCCTCTCCAGAAGAAACCCTGATTTGTAGATTGGTTCGACTATATATAGTCAGAGTTTTGTAATTGTGAAGAAGAAAGAACTGAGAGACTGTTGCGGCGTTACGAAGGTGAGATATAATTGATTTCCATAGCTTAAGTTAGGAACGGAGTTGGCCACTATACTTAATTAGTGGATTGGGAATTTACAGTCAAATATAGATTATGATATCCGACTACGTTCGGAACCGTGATTTTCAAAATCGCATAAATGGATAATTTTCATAATATTTAGTATCACTTAGATTAGAATATATACATAAAATTGTTTTAAGGACATTTTGACGAAAAAAGTTTATTTCAATACAATATTTTGGCAAAAAATCAACTTAGAATAATCTTTTTTTCCAAATGTTCTCCTTTTGTGAAAAATGCTTCTAGTAGAATAATACTTTGCCTGTATGTAGCTCAGACCTCTGTTCAGAGGCTCAATTTAGAAGTTTTGAAATACATAACTTATAAGTGGGTTTATTCCCATTTTACGACAACAGAGGGAAGCAATTTTAAGAAGAAAACGCGATTAATTGTTTCAATTGGTGGTAACTCTGAAAATAATGTGAATTTTTCAAAAATTCTAGTTGAGCCTCTGTAGAGATGTCTTAGCTATGTACAGGCAAAATATTATTATAATAGATCCATTTTTCACAGAAGGAGAACATTTGTAAAAAAGATTATTCTAAGTTCCTTTTTTGTCAAAATATTATATTTTAAATTTTTTTTGTCAAACTGTCCTTAAAACAATAAATTTATGCATGTATTCTAATCTGAGTGACACTAAATATCATGAAAAGTATCCATTTATGCGCTTTTTTTAAAATCACGGTTCCGAACGTAGGGGTCACAGGGGTGTTAAATTTCTCTGGAGGTCTGAAAATATAAACAATTTTTAAACAAGTATAATTTCTTTAAATTTAAGTTAAATAATTCGAATCTTTTACACATTACTTATAAAGGAATGGGACTTCAGAAAAGTATAAAATGTTTAAAATATTATCATAATTTTAAAAATTATAAGCATAAAAAATAAGAAACTTTTCTATAAGAAATATTTATTAAGTTTTACGTCGCGCATGCTATTTTCTAAAAGAGTAGGTTTAATTACTAGCTATATATAAGTTGATTTATAAAGACAAATGTATTCTAATACTTTGTAGCTACTGTTATATAAATAGAATAATAACTTACATATTTTAATAAATAAAAAATACATTTTAAAAAATATTTAAAAAATTGCAATATTTTACAAATATTTTGAAATGCAAAAGATATATAATACTAAAATTAGGTAGGGTTTAAAGAGTATGATGCATTGTATAATTATGTAAAGTTTTATACATCAGAGGCTACTATTTTAGGAAATAGCGTGCGTAAAGCAAAAAATACTCAATATTTATTATATAATTTTCATATGCTTATGACTTTTAAAATTATTATTATATTTTGAACATTTTATACTTTTCTGAAGTCCCATTCTATTTTAAACAATACGTAAAAGATTCGAATCATTTAATTTAAATTTAAAAGAATTATACGCGTTTGAAAATCGTTTATATTTTAAGACCTCTAGAGAAATTTAACACCCCTGAGACCTCTTAAAATAAATTAAATTGATTACTTGTGCGTGCTTGCTCCCTTAGAGTTTATTGCTTTCTCTATATCACTCCTAGGGCATTCACTTGTGGTTAACTTGTTGTTGATTAGTGTGCTTGTATAATAATATATAATAATTATTATGAAAGTTTCTGGTACTACTTTGTTTTTTCTCACACTCTTAAGTAGGCAGTGACGGTGAAGGAGCGACTTCAGGGGGGAGTGCTCACAAGCATGCTATTACTTCCACACCACGTCAATGAATCTCAACAGATTTACTCTGATTCAAAACACTAATACCTCGACTTCGCGAATGCGGATTTACGTGATTTTTAAGTCTCGTCGATTCATCTTTTCTTTTTTTTTTTCATCATTTAAACTTAGACGGAATCATGGTTGGAGCCTGATGAAATTGGTAATGAGATTGAAGAAGTTGTCAATCTTGCCAGGCAAATAATTATAGAAGTGGATAATGATGACGATCAAGAACTGCTGGATTCTCACAATCAGGTACTGGCAGTGAATGAACCCATAGAAATACATGAATAAGACCAACACATTGAAAAAGTCAGAATCTTTAGACCGAGTTCAGTCAGAAGATCAAATGACGGTTAGGAATTTGACAGAAGGCATCAGTTTAATCGAAAAAAGAATTGCAAATTTTAGAAAATACATTAGCAAACGAATAACGTATTTTTTCAACTAAACAAGGAATACAAAATTTATTAGCATGCTACGAGGACAATTTTTCGTGAGAGAAAAATAATTTTTGAGCCGGAAGATTACTTGTTATAGATTTTATTGGACCTCCTACATCAAAATAACTCCGGTTTACGATTTTTTATTCATGTTATCTAAGATTTTTTAAAACTTTTTTTGTTCGAAATTATTATTTTGTTTCGACTCCAGTCCCAAGTAGAAAAAAAATATGTGTATTCATATACAAAATTATACCCCGCCTTACGTGAATTCCACTTATGGGGTTATCACTCAGTCCCACCTATAGCGTAAGTCGGGGTATTACTGTACTTCTACACGATTGGATTAGAGCATCTTTTCTCAAAGTGTGGAATGAAGTGGGCGTGAAAACTCTACGAGGGGTGCAAGAGCATTTTCAGAAATAGAAAATAAAAGTTTACTTTAAGTAAATTAATAATTTTTTTAAACAAACAAAACACATTCTGACAAAATAAAAAAAAATACACATTGTCATTGACATAATACACTTATAAATGTATCAGTATTGTGTAATGTATTTTATAACTAATTTAACAACACTAAGTTAAGAACACGTTTAATAATTACCACTAACCCCATCGGCTTGTCATATATAAAATTATTTACTAAAATCACTTATCTCGATAATTTGTACGGTTTATAATAATCTCTTAACTGTCGATTAACACACACAGTCACGCGATTCTCTTCCCAATTCCAACGTTCTCCACGTAGACATGCGTATATGATGTATCGGAAGGAGGGGGGAAAGAAAAATGATAAATAAGCAAAAATCCTCTAAAATAAGCAAATCCTGTCGACGTCCTTTTCATGCATTCCAAAGCCTTCGGTATATTTTTACAGATAGCAACGCAAAGAGAAGATCGTAAGACGTATATGTACGCCCATAGTACAAACAAATATATACAAGATAGGAAAGACATAAATATGTACGTCCGCTTAATTAACGCTTTGGCTGAGCGAAACGTTTATCTACGTCGGTGACACTTAAGAGATGAAAATAGTACCTTAGCGTAAAGGTATATTTTTATTAAACTCAATACATTGTCATTGCATGGAGAGGAGGGCGATGGAAATTATGATTGAATATAGGGTCGCAACTATTGAAAGCTTGAGAAGCACTGGATTAGAACAGTGTTTCTCAAACTTTCAATGTTTGCGACCCAATTTTCAATCATAATTTCATCGGGTCCCCCTTCCATACAATAAAAATATATAGAATGTAACAATAATGTACAACAATATTATGGATGTAACAATATATAGAAAGTAACAATAATGTATATCAATATTACGACTGTAACCATATGTAGAATGTAACAATAACATATAACAATATTATGTATGTAACAATATATATAGAATCTAACAATAATGTAACAGGAATGCATTATAACAATAATGTATAGAATGTAACAATGTTTAATAATGCTACAATACGACTCTAATTATAAATGAAAAAAATTAAAAATATAGTATTAAAATTTGTATATAATTTTGTATATAACAAGCCCATAGAAGTCATTAGTAAGTTTTAAACCTGTTTTTAACTCAGTATTGATAAATTACTAATCAAATACTTTGCGCAGTACTGATGCATTTATGAGTATATTATATCAATAGAAATGTGTCAGAATGAATTTTGCTTAGCTACTTTTAGGTAAACTGATAATTTTTTAAGTAATCTTCTATTTTTGACTGTTCGAAAGGCTCGCTCCCCCCTTGTTTTGTTCTCACGCCCGGCGCCCCACAGTTTGAGAAATGCTGGATTAGAGAGTAAAAATTTGAAATTAAGGTCGGCTTAAAGACTGCCGACCTCGTGTAGCGACTGGATTACTACTTGCCATCACAATATCTTATCCCGCTATCTAGAAGTTTTCAACACAATACTATTTTGGCATAAGTACTCAACAAAAAGTTACGCGTTGGCTTCATTTTATCTCTTTAACTTCCTAAAGAGAAAAAACTGACCTATATTTATTTTATTTTGACAGAAGAAACGAATAACCGTTTAAGTACATGAAATTAGATCTACCCTACATCTACAAACAAAGCACATAAAAAAACACTACGAGCAAAATATTTACGGCATGCCAATGGCCCCATTCCTCCCTTAATCCAGGAAGCATAAATCCTCTCACCCACTCCATTGGGTGTACTTCTGTATTATTTCGAATCAATCAGTTGTTTTCCAATACTACTTCTAGCAATAAAACACAATTACAATGAGAAATGCAATGTTTTTGACTTATACCGTTATATAGAAGGTTCTATTCCCTGGAGAATACAAAGGCTTTTACCAGTAAATTACTCAATGCAATGAGTTTACAGTGGACGTGAAAAGCTTTAATGGAAATTCTAGTCAACAAAGTGGTCTCTGGTGTATTTCTTTAGTTTCCGAAAAGGAAAAGTTCTATTTAGAACAACTGGTTTAAGGGTCCTAAAAGGGTTCATTACTTGTATAATGCATTTTCATGTTGTTAACATAGCTAATTGGTTCTCATGTAAATTCTTTTCTTGACATAATTATATGTACAAGGGCTTACAAGCATTCAACAATATTAGACAGAATCCCAAGTTTCGAATTATGCTTCATTTGTGTGCGTCAACCTATTTATATATATTTTAAAGATTTTTTTCTTTTCAAATATTCTTTCACTTATTTATATGTTTTGTACTAATGTATTATACACAGTCGACCATGTTCTCAAAATCAAAAGACGTCGCCGAATTCCTGATGAGCCAATATTCGAAAATGTTAGCACGCACATTAAAACATTGCAGTGATGACGACAGCATTTGGCGAGTTTTTTTGAATTGGTAATGTCTTTTCATTTCGAGAAAATGGTCGACGGTATAATGCTTAAGTACCATAAGTTAAAATATAGTTTTTAAAGAATCAAAAGAAAAGAAAATTTTATGCTAAAAAATAAAATTTTGAGCAGAATTGAACTTAGTTTTAAAGCTCTCTATATGTGTCACAATTTAATAAATACAATAACGACCAGTTGATGTACCTTACTAGTCAAATTATTTGAAATTTTCTTCCATACAATATGGTATCGAGATCCGTTGCAATAGCCCTTGCGTTCTTTCGAGAAGTGCAACATTAATAAATAATCATTCAAGTAAGTAATGTAGCGACAAAAAAATTTGGCGCCAATTGTAAAAGGATTTTAGCGCCAAGTTGGCAACTTTTGCATGCAGGCTGCGTGTATAGGGTTAAACGGGAATTGGCAATTTTAGAAAATGTGCTTTTTCCTTTCAAGCATACAGTAGAACGTCGTTTATCCGAATCAATTGGGACCGGACACCGTTCGGATAACCGAAAACCGAATGCGATCCATGCAGCATATGAAATTGGACACTATACGGGTATTGAAAATCATCACATGAGGGAAACGTGCTTGAAGAAAAAGCAAAACGTCGCAATTTTACATTTATTGTGGAAAATTATCACTTATTTTTTGTTGTACCTTCGTTTTTTCGCTGCAAGTCACTGATTCTCTTGAGCAGCAGTAGTTGAGTAGGACAGCACTCTGATTGTTGTTCGTACTACTCCATAGTTGTCCCTAACGCAGAAAACGCATCAGCATTTGATGGACCCTTGCTACTTTCGTTGTTGCTGTTGTCCTCGTGTTCCAACATTATAAAACCGTGATAGAGATGCTCTTCCTCCCTTCGCAAGACGGTTGAATATTTCAAGTTTTGTTTCTATGTTCAAGACGTTGCGCTTCTGTTTCGAATTCGAAGCAATATCAGTTCACAACTCAACAAAAGAGCACGTATACACCTCCTTCACTTGGAAACTAACTGACCTAACATTCCACACAGATTTTTACCAAATCGCACAACTGAAATTCCCCAAATGTCCCTGACCTTGGATTTTCCCGTCACTTCTGGCCTCACGTGAAACAAGTGTTGAGCATTGCACTGTTCGAAAACGTATTCATATACAGTATAGGT
The DNA here is from genome assembly GCA_019973935.1 of Trichonephila clavipes. Taxonomy (NCBI): domain Eukaryota; kingdom Metazoa; phylum Arthropoda; class Arachnida; order Araneae; family Nephilidae; genus Trichonephila; species Trichonephila clavipes. The sequence continues at coordinate 343,857 of BMAU01017873.1, forward strand.
AGTTGACAGAAAGAAAAACTGGTCAGGATATTTGACGCTCCGGATAATAAACGTTCGGATAAACGACGTTCTACTGTATAGCGAAAATTTTTGACGCTAAAACAAGGGGTTCAACTGAAACTGTATTATTTTTCCTGTTACTAAAATCCGAAAGGCCTGTTTACAACTTATCTATTTTGATAATTTTTGCAATGTGTTTTTCTTTTTAAGTATCAAAATTTAAAAAGGTATTTAAATATCATGAAAAATTACCAAATCTTGTAATACAAATTAAAACGCAATTCAATAACTCATTCCTAGACAATTCATTATGAGTAATAATATCATTAATATAAAGAACAAAATTCCGGCAGGGTGGCGTAGTTAGTCAGGCGCTGGCCTTTGTACGCACAAATTTACGAGTTCGACCCCGGCTCAAGTCTGTGGATTTTCATGATGCATTTTCATATCCCTAGAGTAGCCGTTCGGCTTGAAGGCTCTCTGCAAAATTAAATTCCTAGTATAGTTTAGCATCGCCAGAGCTCAGATGCCTCTTCTGGAAAGGAAACTGGTCGTTAAATTTGTATCGTGGCAATTGGTACATACTTTTATGAAGCCACACTTAAACAAGTGATACCAGCTCCCGTGAAACTAGGTCTGCCTTGGTAAAATACCAATCAGCAGCTCCACTGTAAAAAAAAGCAGAAAACAGCCTGGAGAAAGATTATCGTTTTACAAACAAATTCCATTTATTTTTATAGTCTCACTCTATTTCTGTAACCACAATGGCTTATTTTGGAATGAAATTTTACGAATTTTAATCAACTAATCAAATAATTATTTTGTTTCAAAATAAATGATAAAGATTTATTATTTCTTTACAAGAAAAAAAAATTAGATAATTGTTCAGCATTTTTCTTATTGTTCAGAAAAAGGGCAGAGTTTAAAAACAATTAACAAGAATAAATACCAGTAACAAAATTCATTAAAACAAATAAATGCGTAATATTTTGTAGAGTCATTAAGGGTTTTTTTTAAATTTACAACTAATCCATTTGTTCCGTTTTTGTTCTTAAAAAAAATAAACTTTTTTTCAATATTAATTGAATAAAATGGCTTGATGCATACGACCAATTCAATTTTAATCTCAATAAAGTAATTACGTAGGATAATTGTCATTCAAGTAGTTAAATATTTTTATTTTTAATTTGCTCATAATTTTTTTTAAATAAAAACTTAATTATGCCTCAAGCCGGTAATTATAAACTAAAAAAAAGATTACGTTTCTCTTTCTTTCTCTTGTTATCTACAGAATAAATTCCTATTTTTGTCCACATCTTAGACAAATAAAAATCAATTCTGCCAAACTGCACCAGAAGCTCATTCTTCTCTACATTGGCTTCCTATCCAATATGAAAATAATAATTCGCCAAGTCGGCGATGAATAAAGGTGTGGTATCATCCTAGTTGAAAGTTCTGATATTTTTTGGCGTCAAAGAAAATACCATATTTTATAAAATGGCCAACTTACACCAAATCCTAAGAGTGCAGCTGGCGTGTAAGGGTTGCCAACTAGGCATTAAAATCATGAAAAAAAGATTAACGCTACATTTTTGCAGGCAAATTGGGCGTTACAACCTGGGGTACTTACGTATCATAGGGTTTGACAGCTTGGCGAGTTATCTTGAACTTGGGCATTGTTGCGATAATACGTAAGTACCGTAGGATCCTACCAAAAGTGTAGGATAAAATAGAAAAGTTTTTAATTCTTTTAAAGAAATCAGGCAATCTTTTTCTTCCCTTTTGGGGAAGAAATATAAGCTACTACATACAGCATTTATAATTTTTCACGTGTCTTTCTAACATTCAAGATATTTAATACAACAAGTAACATAAAGAAAAAAGTTTTAAGTCAATTCCTACATAGATAACAAAGAAAAATTTTATTTTAGTTACTTTTTATTAAATATTAACAATTAATATAAATATATGTATACATATGACAGAATCACAACATTAAATGGTAATTAATTTTTATTTTAATTATCATTAAATTATCGTATTGTCATCCAAAACAATCGTGTATATAAAATTTCAGTTCAACTGAATGCTTTGAAACGTGAGAAAAAAATTTTTTTTAAGTTTCGACCCAAGTCGCTAAAAATAAAACCAACGTGGCTGTATCTGTAATTCTTTCAATAATTAGTTTGTCAATTAATTTTAATTAATCATAATTAAATTATCGTATTCTTATCCAAAACAATTGGGTATAGAAAATTGCAGCTCAAACGAACGCTTTAAAATGTGAGAGAGAAATAAATCTTTTCATGTTTTGACACACAAGTCGCCAAAAATGATACCAACGTGGCTGTATTTTAATTCTTTGAATAATTATTTTCAATCAATTAATTTTTAATAATTTTAATTAAATTACTGTATTGTCATCCAAAATAAGGTTGGATCCTAGCTGGGCACACTGCTTGGCGACAAAATTTTTGGCACCAACTAACATGGTCAACTCCCCCGATTTCTCTTCGTTTTCGTCCATGATGTCATTTTTTGAAACACAGGCTTTTCAGCGCCATTTGGCGAAAAAAAAGGAGCCAAAAACAGCAGTGTACCCAGCTAGGATTTTACCCACGAAGGTAAATAAAAAAATACTAGCGGAACCGACAGACGTAGTCCAGTACACACATCTTAAATTCAAAAATTCCAACTTTTTATGAATAAGCTTTAACAATCTGAATCGTTTTGATGAAAATTTATATTAAAAAGTTATTACAATATCTAACGTCATTATATATACGGTTATCACAATAGGATCAATCGATAATATCCAGAAATAGTTTGAAATATATATATATATATATATATATATATATATATATATATATAGTTATATATATATATATATATATATATATATATATAAGACGCATTTGTTGTCTGTTTGTCTGTTCCCTCATAACTCAAGATCCAGACAACCAAATAACGAGAAATTTTGTACACGTACACAAAATTACACGAGAAAGGTTCTTAAATAGGTTTGGCGTTCATAATTCTTTCCGAATCCTTTAAAATTTAATTTTTAAGTGATTTTCCAGTGTTATGACGTCATATGATGTCCCGTTTCTCACTAAGTGAACAATTTATACTTTACATGCAGTTTTTCAAGATTATTACATATTTTTACTGTAGCTATATTTATCAGTTGGAATATTTATTCAATTTTTATATTCTTTGGTATTTAATTAGGATTATTTTTCGAATAAATCATTTTTTTAAGGATTTATCTTTTAACAACTAAAATTTTGTTTTATTGTTTTGGCAACAATTAGGCATTATCTCGGGATGTTTATGTGTGTGATTTTGCTTACAAATTACAACTTACAATTTCAGTATTTTTCCCAGAGAATTTATTTATTTCTTTAGAATGCGAAGGTTATAATTTTGACAAACTAAAACTTTTTATTGATAATGGTATTTCAGTTCTTATTACTGCGATTAACATAAGTATAGTATTCCCGTTTTCGTTATCTGTTTTAGATAGTATGAAATTAATAATATTTTGCAATTTTATGTGTCTTTATTTTAACCTTTAAGGGTATACTATTGGCTGCAGTACATAAAATTGCCTTGCAGAAAATCAAACTTGGGTAATTATACTGCCCAAGCAAAAGCAGTGTTGGTAGTAATTACATATCAAACTGGAATAGGCATCAGAGAATGTGCAAAACAGACAAATGGCTTAAATATCTGTTGAGGAAGCAGGTAGTCGTAAGATAAATTATTTTTGGTACTTATGTACTATCCTAACAATCGTCAACGTTCAAAATAACTTGCGAAGTTGGCAACCCCGATTTCGCATGTCATATATATATGCTGAATTGTGAGTCATGTGCTTCGTTTCATATAATGTCGCCAATAGGTTGCGGTTATATGTAAGTACCTTATCTTTTCAAATTATGCTTTTGAATTGATAAAGTTAGTTCAGTTCTTTTTATGTCGGTTAATGTTAGTATTGTACTTCATTTTTCAATTTATTTTTATGCTCGGGATATATATATTTTGGATAATTTTTTTTATTTAGTACTTACGTATTATTGCACAATCGCCAACGTTCAAGACAACTCGCCACTTTGGCAATCCCAACTTTGTATGCGTTGAATTGGCAATCAAGTGCTTCATTGCAAGATAAATTATTTTTGTTACTTATGTACTATCCTAACAATCTCCAACGTTCAAAATAACTTGTCAAGTTGGCAAACCTGATTTCACATGTCATATGTATGCTGAATTGTGAGTCATGTGCTTCGTTTCATATAATGTCGCCAATAGGTTGCGGTTATATGTAAGTACCTTATTTTTTCAAATTATGCTTTTGCATTTATAGAGTTAGTTCAGTTCTTTTTATGTCAGTTAATGTTAGTATTGTACTTCATTTTTAAATTTATTTTTATGCTCGGGATATATATACTTTGGATAATTTTTTTATTTAGTACTTACGTATTATTGCACAATCGCCAACGTTCAAGACAACTCGCCACTTTGGCAATCCCAAATTTGTATGCGTTGAGTTGGCAATCATGTGCTTCATTTTGTATAATGTCACCAATAGGTTGCGATAATACATAAGTACCTTTAATTCTGTACATTACTATAACATTAGACGGGCCGCAACATATCAATTTGGCGTGATTTCAAAATCATGCCAAAAATGAGTATGTTGAGGAAGCAGGTAGTCGTAAGATAAATTATTTTTGTTACTTATATACTATCCTAACAATCTCCAACGTTCAAAATAACTTGCCACGTTGGCAACCCCGATTTTGCATGTCATATATATGCTGAATTGTGAGTCATGTGCTTCGTTTCATATAATGTCACCAGTAGGTTGCAGTTATATGTAAGTACCTTATTCTTTCAAATAATGCTTTTGCATTGATAGAGTTAGTTCAGTTCTTTTTATGTCGGTTAATATTAGTATTGTACTTCATTTTTCAATTTATTTTTATGCTCGGGATATATATACTTTGGATAATTTTTTTATTTAGTACTTACGTATTATTGAACAGTCGCCAACGTTCAAGACAACTCGCCACTTTGGCAATCCTAACTTTGAATTCGTTGAATTGGCAATCATGTGCTTCATTTTGTATAATGTCACCAATAGGTTGCGATAATACATAAGTACCTTTAATTCTGTACATTACTATAACATTAGACTGGCCACAAACACCAATTTGGCGTGATTTCAAAAGCATGCTAAAAATGAGTAGCCTACCAATATGAAATTAATATTATGAGTATTATCTTAGCCTGTTTTATCTTTCTTCCACTAATCCTTAATTAATTCAATATATAATTTTTTTTTTTTTTTTTATATTTTAGTACTTACATTTATTTTTGGCGATTATGTACTGCAAATATTTTTTTTACACATTGCGATGTCTTCGGCAAAATTAATCAGTAGTATTTTCCTTAAATATGTTTTTTTTATCTGTTTTTGCAATTTTTAAAATTTTGTTTGATGTCTGTCTGAAAGGCAAATAGCAAAATAAATATTTTACCGTATATATATTATGTTTGTACGAAAATGTTTATACTGATTTAATCAAAATATTGAGCCTTCTTTTAGTTTTGATATCTTTTTAAGATTTAATTTTATGTTATAACTAGCTATACCTAGCTAAATGTTGCTGTGGCTCAGTCAGCTTTAAAAGACTGGTACACCATAAAATATGCCATGAAGCTTACAAAAGTAATAATACCCAAGAATTCAAACAAATCTATATCTGTATCTATATATACATATAAGACGTATTTGTTTGTCTGTTTCCTTATAACTCAAGATCCAGACAACCAAATAACGTGAAATTCGGTACACATTCACAAAATTACATGAGGAAGGTTCTTATACAGGTTTCGTTCCATCCCAACCTCACTCTGGCCTCCTCCAGCCAAAAAGAGTGCTCCATGTGCATGTTCTGAGCCATGGGTTCGTTTTAGAGAAAACTATTCTAAACAAAAGTGGTAAGTAATTTGCAATACTTCTTTGTTATATTTATTTAACTGCAAGCAAATACTGCAACAAATATCACATTACTTGCTACATTCCATTCCTTCATTCATAGGAATGCATTGTCATTTTTTGCTACAGTCATGCCTATGAGAAAAAGGGGGAGAGTATAGACTTGCAGACACCATGCTTTTCTCATGGGCAATTGTATGTGGCCTGCTCTAGAGTGGGCAGAGTGGAAAATCTTTTTGTACACACTCCAAATGGAACTGCCAAAAATGTTATCGATCACATTGCTTTAAGATAAATGTACCCTTTTATTGTATACAAATAAACAGTTTTGTAAGCTTCTACAGAAAATCTTATTTTAAACCCGGGCAAAGCCGGGTACTTGCAGCTAGTATAAAGATATAGAGAGCGTGAGCTAAGAGTAGGAACTCTGAAAAATATATCTTTCTCGTTAGTACAAAATTAATATAAATTAACATGGCACCTATCACCATAATAGAAATTTGACATACTAAAAGATGATAGATTTTTCCTTTTATAATTGCTGTAAATAAATTTTATCTAATACAGCGTTTCTCAAACGGTGTGGCGCGCCGACCTAGAAGAGAGTGATAATTCTACAAGGAGGGTGCTAGCACATTGAAAAGTCGTAAACTAAAGATTATTTTAAAAAATTATTAATTTACTGAAAGTAAACAAACAAAATACATTATGTCATAATAAAAAATAAAATACACATTTACATTCATATAATCCACTAATAATTGCATCAGTACTGCACAGTTTATTTTATAATTAATTTTAACAATACCAAGTCAAGGGCAAGTTAAATAAGTACCAGTGAACCCATGGGCTTATCATACATAAAATTCAATAAAAAAATTAACACTTATCTTGATAATTTGTATGATTTATAATTAATCCCTTAATTGACGATTAAAAGTTACGGGATTCGGTCCCCAATGTCCCCATTTTTGACGTACTGGGGGGGAGGATAAATAAGCAAATCCTCTGAAATGAATAAATCCTTCGCAAACACTGTCAAGGTCATTTTATTGCATTCTGAAGCCTCCGGAATAATTTCATAGATAGCAGTGTGTAGAAAGGTCGTACTTTGGACGGACATATATATACGTCAGGGGAAATTAATGTCTCGGCTGAGTGAGACGTTTATATACGCCGGTGTCACTTAAAAGGTTAAATTTGTGTTGTAGCTTTAGCGTCAAAGTGTAATATTATTGAATTTTGAACATTATTATTGTACAGTGAGGGGTGCGATGAAAGTTAGGATTGAATAATGGGTAGCAAATATTGAAAGTTTGAGAAGCACTAATCTAAAACATTCATTTTATAGACTGAAGACAAAATCAAATGAATGTAGTCAGGTTAAATTAATGCACCCATAGACTTTCCCCATGGGATACTTGGATGAGTTTCCCAATTTTGATAATCGTTCAGAGAGAACGGTACCTACAATCCATATTTTCCTATTCTTTACACCTCAATCCTCATGTCCAGCTCGATTCAGTTTGCTTCAACTCCAATTAATCTACATGACAGTATTTGATGGAATTGAGTGTCAACTACGAACGCTTTGGCTGTTGAGTAATAAATATTCCATTCGGTAGTTAGTACACAAAATCAAGTTGAATTATTAACTTATTGTGTTTATCGATCATGTAACACACTAATACTTTTATCATAAACCAGCATATTATTCCAAATTCTAATTAAGATGCTCATGTAAATCGCCAAGCTCAAACAAATTAAGCTGGTATGATGAAACACAGTTATAAGTCATGTCCGTGGTATTAAAATACCAACATTAAATTTTCCTCTCGATTGCACGTATAAGAACAACCATATACACTTGAACCTCTGTATAACGAATCTCTACATTGCGAATTTTTCTACATAGCAAACTTTTTTCCTGGAACCTTGTATATTTTACGATTTTCTTCGTAAAATAACCTCTCCATAACTACGTGCATTTTCTATGTAACGAACTTTTTCTTTTGTGATTCAGTTTTTGTTCTCCCTTTTTTTAAAGTATTCTGAAAAAAAATCAAGTTATCCTCTCTTTAACACATTTTATGGTGATCATAAATCTTGAACTGGTTTTATTAGATCCTAAATCGCTGAGAATAGGGTTCTGGACGTTTCATCCAAGAAGTGCAACCTTCAACCCCCATTGCCAGTGCACTAGAAACATCTTCAATATCCTCTTTAATCCTCAGCGGAGTTGTCCCGTGTTCCCATGTTCTAATTATAAAATAATGTATATTTAATATTACTCGTATGCTTTAATTTATAAAATGTCCTTAAAAATTCATTGATTTTAGTATAAAATTATTTTCTTATTATTGTAAATACAGTGAATTTTCGACATTCTTCTTTCTAGTTTTCCTCGCAGTTTTTCTTTCTTTTTTGATGGGTAAGATATATAAATTAAACATATATTAATTTTTAAAAAAAGGCGTGAATAATTACTTTTAATATATAGTGTTTATGAAATTAAATTTTTGTTTTATGTGGTTTATAAAGTATATTAAAGGATGAATCCCCGTTATATAACGAACTTTCCCTTCAACGACTCGTTCCATGTCCATGACTTCGTTATATACAGGTCCGAGTGTATTTAAAACAAGGGGAAGGATGTATCTTTATCTTTTCAATTAGTTTTATAAATAACTTTTGAATTAAACGGATGCCAACTAAAAGAGATAGACCTTTGACAAAAAGAAAAAAACAAATTGTGCCAAATTAAGCCAGTAAGTCATTTTTCTGCATTGGACTTCTATCTAATATGAGAATAATTCACCAAGTTGGTGATAAATACAGTTATGGGCTAAAATAGGATCCAATAACGAAATCATTTTAAATAACTAAGCAAAAATGAATGAATCTAAATCACTAGGGTACGTTAGCAATAAATTCCAGTTTAGAAACTCGGAACCTAAGCTTTCACGTTATTTTTTAGTCTTTAATTGAATAATCATAGTTGATTTTGAGCATTTGGCAAAAACTAATTGCACGCGCGTCGGAGATCAGTGAATACTCAAGTATAAAAATAATATATTCAAAATAAAATTAAATAAATCTCTTGTCATTGAATTGTTTATTGAAATTTAATCATATCTAGCCACAAAATAAATATTAAAAATTTTTACAACATTAAATCTTCTTTGGAATCCAAGTGATATTATATGTAATGAAATAAAATCAGTACAAAAAAATATGCATTTATGCATAAATAAGCTGTCAATGCATTTAGAGAGGGAAAATTTTTGAGGAAATAACTGAATCTAAAATTTTATTTTTCAGAATGTTTGGAAAAAAATTATTTTTTTAAAAAATAATTTTTTATTAATTAAAATCACGAAAATGTGACGAAAATTTGAGAGTAACGAAAATACAAGCTGCGACACAAAAAGAAAAAACGAGCCTAAGTGTGTAGCTTGAAAAAAGAGGGGTGTTGGCAATAGTTGTTTTGATGATGTCAGTCCCATCTTTTTTCCGTCATCAAATAGCTATCTTTGATCCCAAAACCAAATTGAAAAAAAACATTTTTGTTTTATTTGCTGTATTTCCTCAATGAGACATTTTTTATTACGTTTTAACATAAAATATTACTCGTTAAAATTAACTGAAATAAGATGAAACCCAGATCCTGAGAAAAATTCTAAGAAGATAAGTGTGGGCGCCCAATTCATCACTGTAATTATTACTGAAATACTGTACATTAGTTGTAAAGAAAAAGTAAAGGAAGACATGATGATTTTTTTCAGCCAGGCTGCAAAGTACGTTTGCTAATCATTTGATTAACCTTCAATCTTGTTTTCCGTCATGTGTGTGTTGTGTCCCAAAACCAAATTGTGTGTGTGTGTTTATTTGCTGTGTGTGTGTCAATGTGATTTTTTTATTGTGTGTTTTGTGTGTGTGTTGTGTGTGTGATCCTGTGAAAAATTGTGTGTGTGTGTGTGTGTGTGTGTGTGTGTGAAATACTGTACATTAGTTGTAGTGTGTGTGTGTGTGACATGTGTGTTTGTGTGTGTGTGTGTGTGTACGTTTGTGTCATTTGATTTGTGTGTCAATCTGTGTGTGTGTGTGTGTGTGTGTGTGTGTGTGTGTGTGTGTGTGTGTGTGTGTGTGTGTGTGTGTGTGTATGGTTATTCAATATTATTTCCGTCCCATCTTTTATTCGTTTGCGCTTAGGGAAATTGTAAATAATAGAGTTTTACGATATTTGGAAAAGAATTTATTGATTTAACATTTCTGTAATATTGGTGAAATGTATCTGATTTGCGTCCTTTGTTATGGGCTTGTACTTTTGAATCATTTTAGTTCAGTTTTATTGGATTTTTTCTCAAATCATCAAAGAATTGAATAGTCCTTGAAAGAAGGTAAGTATACTTTCTATAAATTAAAATATTCACTAGAATTCCGATTTGTATCGTGTACAGTAAAAATAATTATAAACAAATGAGTGGGGTGACTGAGTCCCCTCCGCACTACCATTAGCGTTAGTATCGAGTACGCGCCTGCTCCCGGGTTAAAACATTTTGAAGTCTTCTCGCTTTAAATGTTAAAAAGTAACACAATTATTCTTCATCGGAATTTTATATTCTTTTTCATTATTTAACATTAATTCTAAATACTAATTCTGTGAGGTTTAAAATTACAGTTCTTTTAAACAGTTATTTACAATTATAGCATTTATCTAAAAAAATCATTTTACATTTTTTTATACAATGTCGTGCACGCAGTTTTACTCTCCTTACGGTTCAGCTATTATATCAAGAATAATGTTTTATTTTTTTAAAAAAATGAACTCGTGCGAAGAGTCAGTGTTTCAGCCAGTATACGTTTAATGTATCAGTACTGAAGAAGATATTTTATAAATAATTTCTTATTACTAAATTAAGAACAAGTTTAATAATTATTAGGGACTTCCACGGGCTTGTCTTGTAGAGGAAAGTTTTTCAAAGGAAGGTTTAATATCAGAAATTGACACTCTGAGTTATTTTTCTATATTTAGCTGAGATCTATATTTTGTCTTCAAAGCATCCACCGCAGAAAATCCGGTTTTACAAAGGTATGATGTTGAAAATGGTAATAGTATACAAAGTGCTTTTCTTTTCAGTACAGATAATTCCTCATCCACCTCTACCCAAAATTCAAAGAGCGATTTATTACAAAATTGTCTTTTAATTTTTCACTGGATGTGAAATCTATGAAGATTTCTTCTTCGGAAGTTGAGAGCCCTTCTGGAGTATCTTGAAATAGATCCCTAATCCACTCGTAACTTGCTACCAAGCTGTCCTCATCCAGAAAATACTTTTTAAAATTCTTTGCCAACATAGCTAAATGATGTTACATGTTTTAAAAACAACTTTCACATGTTGTTCTACAGATTTGTATGTTTTAACACATATCGAGCTGGGGCTTTTTTTCCATCATTTACTTCAGTAGTGGTAAATCCAAAATTTAAGTATTTTTGAGAATATCGCCTTGATTTAATTTTCGGAACCCTGCTCGTTCGTCTGTGTACTTGTTGATTCTTTATTATCATCGAATATTTGCTTACGACTTAAAAATGTATGTATGATTTTGTTTTAATCTACTGCCGTAAATACTTAATTACCATGAATTACAATTAACGTGCAAATTAAAAAATGTACATTCAAGCTAGATTCGGTAGCTATAGGAGTATCGAGTCGACCAAAACTGACTGGAATTGTACGAGGAAAAGCATTTTTACTTGTTTTGTGCAGACATCCGATAGGTTGCCCGGACTCACGCAAACGTACCCTATAATGCCAGATGTGATGGATATGATAGAGAGCAACATTGACTAGACTATTTTTCTAATGACATTTGTAATTTGAGAAATGAATGCTGAAGGAAATCTTTAATTAAATATATCATTTTGCGATCTGTTCCAATTTAAAAATAAGAGAAAGAAAAATAACATAATAATAAGTAATATATATTTTAAGTAATTTTCTTAAAATATATATTACTTAAAAGTTACATGTACACAAAATTTAATATACTTCTCGTATTAATTTGAACGGTTTATAATTAAGATCGTATTGTAACTTTAGCGTCTCTCTCTCAAAGTGCATTTTTATTGCAGTAAATACATTATTGTTGTACAGGGAGGGGGCGACAAAAATTATGATTGAAAATTGGGTCGCCAGTATTGAAAGTTTGAGAAACACTGGATTACAGAACAAAACGTTGCCGAAATTCGAGATATGAGTGGGTTCTCACTCACATCAGTAGTCATATTGTTAATCAACATTGAAGTACTAAAAAGACTTCATGAAAAAATTAGAGAAAAAAAGGCCGGAAATGGGAAGGGATGGATGGCTGTTGCACCAAGTCAATACACCAGTTCACATGAGCCTATCTGTCAAGCACTTTCTGAGCAGCAAAAACATTACTGTGACGAGGTGCCCTCCTTATTCACCTGATTTGGCGCCAAGAAACTTTTTTTTTTATTTCCTACAATTAAATCTTGCTTAAAGGGAACCCATTTCACTTCAGTTGAAGAGGCTCAGTCAAAAACGAAGAATCTCCTAAGGCAGCGTTTCTCAAACTGTGGAGCACGCACCCCTAGGGGGCGTGACAACTCTGCAAGGGGGTGTGGGCCTATTGAAAAGTCGTAAACAAAAGATTATTTTCAAAAAAATATTAATGTACTAAAAGTTAACTATCAAAATACATTCTCACGTAATAAAAATAAAATACACATTTACACTGATATGATAAAACTTATAAATGTATCAGTACTGCACAATATATTTTATAATTAAGTTAACAATGCTATAAAAAAAGTTTAATAACTATCATTGATCCCAAGGGCTTGTCATATATATATATATATATATATATATATATGCGAAAATTAACATATTTTGATAATTTGTACGGTTTATATATATATATATATATATATATAGTTATATGCAAAAATTAACACTTATTTTGATAATTTGTACGGTTTATATTTAATCCATTAACTACTGATAAAAAGTTACTGGATTCGTTCTCCAATGCCACGGTTTTTCACGTAATCCCTCGTAGGTTATGTATTGAGGGGGCAGGGAAGAAAAGGAATAAATAAGCAAATCGTCTGAAACAATTAAATCTTTCGCAAATACTGCCAAGCTCCTTCTATTGTAATCCAAAGCCTTCGGAATAATTTTATGGACAGTAATGTACAGCAGAGATCGTACTTCGGAAAGACGTATGTATACGTTCGGGGCATTCAACGCTTTGGCTGCTCGAGACGTTTATGTACGCCGGTGGCACTACCGAGGTTAAAGTCGCATTGTAGACTATATACTACTATACCGAAGTATAGTATTATTGAATTCGATACTTTGTTATTGTAAGGAAAGGGGGCGCGAGGAAAATTATGGTTGAATATTGGGTCGCAAATGTGGAAAGTTTGAGAAGTACTGCCCTAAAGGGACTTCCAAAACCTCGTTCCAGAACTGTTACCAGCAATGACAGCACCGAATGCAGAAGTATGCAAATGCTGAAGAGAACTACTATAACGATTAACGAACGATTAAAAATTTCAATAAGATGTGTGCGTGCGTGCGTGCGTGCGTGTGTGTGAGGATAATTAAATTCCCAATCTAGCACAGAAATTGGAAATTAGATTTTACTTTTGAAAAATGAAATTATTATTAACTCATATACTTTTCATCTTATCTTCAAGTATCAAACTAATCACCCATTTATTTCTTCCGAACATATGGCCTAGCCAATAAACGTGTATAATTCCAGATCGTTAGAATTAATAGCCCCTATATGTCAGCACTAACTTTCAAGTACAATCATAAAATCCGCGATACTTACCACATCTACGTTTTAAGTGTTAACCACTTAAAAAATCTCGTGGCGTGCTTTTTCCTCCCTGCTCTCAGCGTCAGAAGAGATGTAGAAATGATTGAATAAAGTTCCTTTTAAAAATTAAGTCTGATTCTGATTTAAAAAAAACATGTCATATATATATATATATATATATATATATGACATCATATATCTATTTTATCATTTTGAATTTTTTTTTTAGAAATGATATAATTGAAAAAGAGCAGGATTTGTATGCATTGTTGTAACAATGCACGCTCGGTTTGGCTACTTTGGCTGAAGAACCGGTTTTAAGCGCCAACTTTTGTCATTGTTTTAACAGTTACATTGTTACAACAATGGTGGGAAACTGGTAATTAAATTAATATAATTTAGTTATTTAATTAATATTTGAAAAAAAACTGCATAAACATCAAGTATCATCCACTACAAGTTAAAAAATTTATTTAACCTTGATTGCATGAATAGAAAGTATTTTATAAACGACTGAAAATTTGAGCAAGATAAATATATATATAGAGAGAGAGAGAAAGAGAGAGAGAGCTAATAATAGGAAATGAAAAACAAAGATTTTACGTAAACGATATTTTTTATACATAAAAAGGTTACAACTACGTACAATCCTCAAACCAACCCAAAAATGTCGCGTAAAACCATTAAATACCTACATTAGCCTTTTACATTTTATTTATTAGTTTGTTCATCGGAAAATGGATTCGAATACGTTATTTTTATCGCAAATGGATATAAATTTGCGGATATTTTTTCCCCTTTCGAGACACATAATTTAATAAGTGGAATTTGTAGATAGAGGAAAATCCAATTTTATCGGTTTTTTCCCTTATTTCTACTGGCTACTTTTTTAATGGAATGCAAATGAAAAAAAGGATATTGAAAATGCATTAAAAGCTTTATAATTAGAGGGAAAAGGCAGATAAAGGTTTATACATGCAAGAAAAATACCAGCGGGAGTATCAAATTAATGGCTAACATTATAGGTAAATTAAATTGTAAGTGAGTCAATTATCATAATATGCTGTCCAATAAGTAATTTTAGGACGTTTTCGTCTATCAATTAAAGATTTTTTTTAAATGCCTAATGATATAAAATGCTTATGTGATGCTCTAGAATTGTTTTAGAGGGAGAAATATTAAAATAATAATACAATCAATTTTGACGGTTTATATCAAAAGATTTTAACTTTTTCTACTCAAATTAACTGCATGAAATCGCAAGAAAGCTTCATTTTGTATAAAATTGATAAAATAGGATCAATTATACGGATTTAAATGTTTGAGGCTTTCATTTCAAGCAAAATTTGAATCCACGAAAATATTTTTAAAAAATTAAATAAATTAATGCAAAGATCAAAAGAAAAATAAATCTTTTTTTTAAATATATTATACTAGTTGTTACCACCCATTTTGCCGGATATTTCTTGCTGTTCTATGGCTGTATGCTGTTTATAAATTATTGTTGGCTAAGTTCTAGTATTTAGTGTTAAATTGCATTGAAAAACATTCTAATAGTCCACGCCTCTTTATTTAAAAAGGACAAGATTTGAATTTCTAAAACTAAAGCTATTTTTTTAAAATTATAACGAACCCGCAAACTCTCTTGGGAGTCGACTTCCTTAAAACTCATTTTAAGAAGGTCTCTACTCAAGAAAGGAAACAGGCTCCCTAAATTTCAAGTTTGTGGATGGCGTCCCTCTTAACCGTTGTCAACATATCTTGGGATTCTATTCCCTATAAATCCATTTTCCCAATAGTATAATAATTCAAAAACTGATTTTCTATAGTTTAGACTTTTTTTGTCCCCCCCCTCCTTTATGGTTGATTTCCGCATAACTCGTTGTTGATAGATTTCTATTGAACTAAAGAAACATGCCTGGCTAATTTCTTTTCTGTAGGTCTAATTATTCAAAAATGGGAAATTTTGTATCTATAACGCCCGTAATCCATCCCACTCTCCCTTGGGAGTCGATTTCCTCAAAGCCCGTTCTTATTAGATCTCTACTCAACAAAAAAAAACATGTCTACCGAATTACAAACCTGCAGACCTAATAGTTCCAGATATATCGTAACGAGTGTGTGAATCTATTTTCCTTTTTATTTACAGACTACTGAAATTTTTCCAATCAAAATAATTGTTATTGCCAACAATAATAAGAAAAACTTTTTCCAGTTATTATTCAATCCATTTTTTTATAATTTTAACTGCTTTTTTGTTAAATGAAAAAGTTAAATCGCATTTTGTAATACATTAAACCGCCAGACACGTTATTTTATATGGAATGGAATAAAATCAACAATTTAAGTATAAATTTTGAAACATGTTGTATACTTTAACAATTCTGTATTATCCTTATCTTTTACATTCAGTCTTACTTCCTGCTTGCGATAAACTATAATTTATCTTCCGAAGTAGGTCGGCAACATTTCAGTGACTTACTTGATTTAATCGACAGCTATTAATCCTTAGCTATATTCTACAATATTAAACACGTTATCAAATTATATTTTATAATTAATTTGGCAACAGTTTTATCACTGCTCATATTCCCTGCATTAATTAATGTATATCCTGACAAAAAGGTTTCATCGCAAGGATAACACATATACCATTTTATATTATGGAAAGTAAACTTTTTTCCGTTCATAAGGTATAGCAGCATTTCTTAAACTGTGGGGCGCGTATCCCTTAGGGGGCGTGATAACCTTACAAGGGGGCGAGTATATCCAAAAGTCAAAAATAAAAGATTTGAAAAATTTCAAAATTACTGAAAGGAAGCAAAACAAAATACATTCTGACGTAATAAAAAAAGTAAAATACACATTTACATTAATATAATATACTTATAAATGCATCTGCATTGCTAAATGTATTTGATATAATAAATTTATCAAGACTAAGTTAAGAATAAGATTAATAATTACTAGTGACTCCCATGGGCTTGTCATATACAGAGTGTTTTTTTTTTCAGGTATAGAAGTTTAAGTTGGCATTACTTTCCAAGATGGCGACCTATTTAACAGCTGTCAAGTGATTTATTCTCAGTTTGGTTTGGCAATTCATCATGAATAGACTCACGCCTGAACATCGCTTTCAAATTGTGCAATTTTATTTCGAAAATAATGGTCGATTTTCATAAGCGAATTTTGTTTAGCGATGAAGCGCACTTCTGGTTGAATGGCTACGTCAACAAACAAAACTGCCGCATTTGGAGTGAAGCTAATCCACAAGTGTATGTCGAAACACCGTTACATCCAGAAAAACTGACTGTTTGGTGCGCTTTATGGGCTGGTGGAATCCTTCTTCAAAAACGATGAAGGCCACAACGTTACAGTCAATGGTGATCGGTATATAGCCATGATTACTAACTTTTTCATTCCTGAATTGAACAATCATGATGTCCAGGAGCTGTGGTTCCAACAAGACGGCGCAACATGTCACACAGCTCGTGCCACAATCGATTTATTGAAAGACACGTTTGGGTGACCACCTAATTTCACGTTTTGGACCTGTGAATTGGCCTCCAAGATCTTGTGATTTAACACCGCTAGACTATTTTCTGTGGGGCTATGTAAAATCATTGGTCTATGTGGATAAGCCACAAACGCTTGACCATTTGGAAGACAACATTGGCCGTGTTATTGCCGATATACGGTCACAAATGTTGGAAAAAGTCATCGAAAATTGGACGTCCAGATTGGACTACATCCGAGTCAGCCGTGGCAGTCCTATGCCAGAAATCATATTTAAAATGTAATGCCACAAGATTATCTTTCGAATAAAAAAATCATGTCAATCGAATAATACATCGTTGTTTTATTGCAATTTAAAGTTCTATACCTCTAAAAAAACACCCTTTTCAAAATTATACACAAAATGTAATACTTATCTTAATAATTTGTACGGTTTATAATTAAAGTCATACTGTAGCTTTAGCATGTAGCTTTTAGTACGTTATTTTTGAAATCAATACAATGTTATTTTATGGAGGGGGGCACGATGAAAATTATGATTGAAAATTGGGTCGCAAGTATCGAAAGTTTGAGAAGCACTGAGGTATAGTATAAATTAGTATACAGACTCAAGTAAACATTCTGGTTGTACATAAAAACATACATTTGAATAAATGTTTGCGCTTTGCAACAAAAATTTGAATTAAATAACTATTTGAATAAAACAGGGAAAATTTAGAAATGTATACAAAGTATCTCAAAAAGTTAAGTTTTTAAATTTTAAAATATATCTGAAAATTCGACGTAAAAATGTTTTAAAATTTCGTATTTAGATTTCATTACAAATATATATATTGTTGTGTCATTGATTTTCAGTTAATTTTATATCGTACACGCATTTGAAGTTTACGTTGATATACAAGAAAGAAACCATATGATATTGAAGTTTTCTAGAACATAGAGGGAAATTCTGCATCTCCACATCGAACAATCAATCGTTTGCTCAAAAAGGATCTTTAACTCTTTCATACTTGGTAGTATATGTGCTGTACCACTAATCCTTATTGGTTTATTGTGTGATGGTATATAAAACGTACCACTTGTTTGAATGCCTCAGAGTTTGATGCTAGATGGTACATTCTTTGAACCACCACATTAGTCAAAAGCTAGCAGTTACTAGAATATCCAACATATGTCAGAAGCTCATTGTATGCAATGGGTTTATACAGTAGTTCATTCTTTGATCAGCTGTGAGTCTGTTGAATGGTATTTTTTGGAAGTGACTGTGTTGCGTATTTTTTTAAGTGTATATTAAAGTGATTCTTGTGTGATATTTGATACAAATTAGGAAAGTACATGTATTATATAGCTAAATAAGATAGTATTACAATAATTAGTACCTAACATGTGCATTCTGACATGACAATATGGGAGTCAAAAAAAAATGTACCACTACGCCATTGAAGGTCATCTTTTTTACAAATACAAAATTCATTTATTGAAGTGAAACTTTTTGCGCTCGAGACTGAATGCGAAATTTGCCTAGTTTTGCGTAACAGTCGAAAACACGATCGGAAGTAATCTTCTCCCCCATCCCCCGAGTCGTCGCCATGGTGACAGGATAGCGTGCAGAGGGAAAACGAGGGGGAGAGGGGATACCACGTGACTTACGTCATATCCGTGAAAAAGTTGGATGATTGCCCACCTTCTGACTGGGGGTCCTTTTCCCCCAGACCCGGGATAATCTATGTATTACGGTGTATAGACAAAATAGCTCTCTCAGTAAAAGCGTGCCCTTTTGAAATATTTCCTTAGATTTTTGGCTACATTGCGATGTGTTCGGCGGCTAATTTGTTTGTTTGTTTGTTATTTTCATTTGCGTTGAATTATTATTAGTTCTAGTCAGAATGCCTAAATCAAGTGAACAATACAGAAAAGAGTTTCGTGAAAGAAAAGAGAACAACTAGCAGCAAGTCCAGTAAAAAAAGTGACAAAAAAACCAGAAAAATAGTGCAAATTCATCAAGTGCTAGTGCCAAATCGCCTTCAGAGTACATGAGAGAATATCGAGCATGGAAAAAACACTGCAAAATACATCTAATGTCCAGTTTAAGAAATGGGAATGCTATTGAGACTCTTCTAATGACAGCACAGGTTAATACGGACTTTATGAACCACCCTGTGCCATTAACTACAGAGCCCTCAACAAGTCTAGGGCATGTTGGATCTGACGCATGTAAATCAATAATTAATTACTTCTTACGTTACAAATATTATGATTACCATAAAAATTCTCACAAAGATTTTCAAAAGCGATTCATTGATAATCCTTTTGTTCACGTGCGTTCAATGTATGATAGATTATGGTTTAGAGATGATTTGAGAACGCCTGTTACTGACACCAAAAATATTTTACAAAATATTTTACCGGGAATTAATTTAGAAGACACATTAAAGAATGCTACAATTGCCGACAAAGTTTAAATAGGAAAAGTATACCAAATTTATCGATATAAAATGGTTTTTATACCCAGAAATTCCAGCACATCTTTCTACTTTGGATTTGGTATCAGAAAGACTCATTTCGCTACGAATACCTTTCATGCAAATTAGATAATTGAGACAAGTACGTGGTCAGTTTGGATTATTAGGGAAAATAATCAATGTTCCGGTATCCGTCAATACAATGATTAATTGATTGCCTCGAGATGACTTCTGTGTCAATGTTAACATCAAACGGAGGAAAATTCATGGAACTAGTTATCTGATGGGTTTGGTTACTAAAAGAACCATCAAAGCATGGTTGCAATATTTAGTAGCTATTCCATTGTACAAAATGTATGATGTTACAATCGATGATATTTTCTTCAATTTGAACCAGAGTACGTCTCAAGCTCCTCAAGATGAAATCAGTGAAAATATAACTATTGAAGAGAGTCTTACAGCTCAGCAACATACGTTGTTATGAAACGAAGAGTATCTTCGTATCGCTCCTGGAGAAACGAATGTACCAAGAAGCTTGCTATTTGATGAACATACTGAGGAGCTCTTTTTCCCAACAATTTACTTGGGTCATTTTAGAAACTTCAGGGAAAGAGTTAGAGAGTTACATCATTCCTGATAGCCACAAGTGAATTAAGACGTGTTGATCGTCGTGGAGTGACCCCACAGCATTTTGCTTTATATGGCAATGAAGATCATGCGATTGAGAGTTCGATATTCGCTTGCAGTTGCCTTCAAACCCTTTGGTAAAAACGTAAATATTACTCGTCAACAAATTGAATCAGAAGAGTACATTAAAGGCTGTATTGAATGAAAATAATCTAGCTTTTCTGCGAGCGATTCCAAACTCAACGTGTTATTAGTTGGAACGGAAACGAGATATCTTCTCTATTAACAGACAACTCGGGAAACCAATGATGTTTCTAATAATGAGTGCCAACGAAATCGGTTGGACTGGTCACTTCTATCGCGTGGCTTTCCACGTACCATTTTCATATTTTTTCGCAATAATGGACATGTTTATTGTGCCACATAGATTTACTATAAGTTACATTTTTTAAATAACAATTATATTTATTAAATAACAGTACATGATAAGTTACACAAATGTCCTGAGTGTGAGTTATATCTCGTTTTCAGAAAAAAAATACAATTTATACATATATTATATATCTTGACTAAATAAAATCTAAATAAAATAAAATAATGTATATAATAGAATATTTGAAATTAAAACTGACATTAGGTAAATTAGGACTAAACACTAAAATTTAGCTTACAACATTATATTAGTTGAAAACTGAAACTGAAAACTGAATTAAAAACTGAAAATGTTTTAATATATAGGACGAATACAGTATAAGATGAAGTGTATTTATTTATTTATTTTCCAACTATAAAAGAATGGATGTGTTGTGTCTGCAAAGTTCCATTGTGCAGAAAGGAAATCCTATTTTCAGAACTATCATGCTGCTTGAAGCGTTCTGGTACACATAAAATATGTATCAACTATTTTTAAAACTTTGTATACCCTTTATTTGAAATGTGTTTAATGTTATTAATATGAATCAGATTTTGCTCAGTGGATATATTTTTGCGAGGTTTTTTAAAAATATTTGTAATTATTTCCCTCTAGATCCTTATTTTTGTCGAAAATGCAGCTCATAAAAGAGTTAACTTTTCAATAATAATAATAATAATAATTCTTTCCCAGCTTACATCATCTCGATCTATCCGATGCTATATTCTTCCATCGACGAATATTCGATAATTCTTCGATGGAAGAATATAGCATAGAAAGAAGTAAAAGCTGGATGGATTTCACCCAGACGACTTGGATAGGAAAGGGCTCTGAATATAGAAACATGGAATTTATAATGATTGCATGGCAAAATATTCTGTAGATATTGCAGAATAGTTTACAATGGAATTATGTACGCCAGATTGTTTGCAGAAGAATTGAAGCAATAGTAATATTTTCATGAAGATTCAGTTTAAGAAATAACGAGCAACAAAACACATTATGGAATATGTATTACTTTTTTAGAAATTTTAGTGACTACTTCTGCGAAATTCCCTCTGGGTTAAACTACGTTTTAGTTGCTTTTGTAGGTGTTTTTATCGAGAATTGGAAGTGAGAGTTGGCAACCATGGTAAATTGGTGTGACATAACACTTTAGTTTGTTGATATTACATTCCGTTGAGGGTTTATTCTTACCTTTCATACAGTTCCTTTGCAGCGAAATAGAAATGTAAATAAAGACGTAATTAAGTAACAATACAGTTATAGTGGTTCCGACATATATAATGGGGAAACCTATTATAAGTCCACCAAATATAAAAGTACATACTGGGTGGTCTATGAAGTTCTAATGGTTACTGACCGCTGATTTGTACACCTAACTCTTAAAAACTTTCAATTCGGAGTTTGAATAAACATCAAAATGTGTGTATAACTCCGCAATATACTGTTTATAAATTTATTTCAATATTTTTAGAAATTTCTATTTGCACTTTTAGTCATATATTAAATATTAAAACTCTACAAAGAAACCACTAAAACTGCTTCTTTATGTATAAATTGGTTTTTTAACTCAATATGAGTAGTTAGTTTAATTTTAGCTAATTAGACTTTTGAATACAAGAAAAAAATATTCATATTTTTCAAGTCTTGAGTACCAATAATATCTATTCATTGCTCGTTTAGTAAGCTAAAGGTTGTGGGTTCGAACTCGGCTGGAGTCGATCGATTTTCTGGATGCCAAAATCGTAAGCACGCATGTCATATGATTATGGGGCATGTAAAAGATAATCGAGTATCAATTTGGCACTGGTACTCTCGGAGAAATTGAATCACGGTAATAATTAGCATTTAGCGAGAGCTTGAATTGAATAAATCCAAGTGTAAAAACATTTTGCAGCAGGAGCTACCGCTAGATGCCCCCATTGAAATGGCTCCCACACCTGAGGATTTGTCGTGTCTGCAAAGGCTATACTGCCAAAGTGAATCAGTGAATGGATATAGATGTTGCACTGTTCAGCTATACACGAGGGCTTTTGGCGACGGACCTCGCAATTTTGAACCAGTGTCAAGTGACGAGGACGACACATGAGATGGCACCCCCTCTCCTGACTACCTCCACATCACGGGAGTACGTTTAAGCTATCAACAGAGTTAACGTCCCTACACGGCGGGTCTTCAGTAGTACTGGGTTCGAACTCATGACACGCCGACGCCATGGGTCCGTTACCTTGACCACTAGGCTACCGTGACCTCGCTTTACTGCGAAAATGTAGCCCATTTGAAAGCAGATAAATGTTTTAATATAATTCAACGATAAAAAGTCATTTAAATCAAATTTTTGTTTTACTTTCTTTATTATTCAAGGCATTATTATGAAAAGAAAGGGTTTCGAAATTTTCTTCAACTATCCTTCCATTTTTTCTTTTTTGTAATATATATTTCTTTTTCTCATACTTTAACGAGAAAAATTAACACCAACCATTTTGCTTTACCCTCTTTAATTAACAAAAATTTAATAAATTTTAAATATTTCCTTTAATTCGAAAAAAAATTCAAAAACAGAATGGGTTACAAAGTTTAGCATAATTTTACAATTTAACTCAATGTATTAATACAAAAATTCCGAGCTCTTTTTCATGTTCATATTTCAGTGCAATTTGCTCCTTTACAAAACATGATAAAAAAATAAAAGTTTAAATACATGCAGAATACGAATATTTGATAATTGCAAGCTATCAGATCTATTGCAGCATGAACAATACAAAGTAAGACATGAAAATGTAAGTAAATGCTCTGGGCCTCTTCCAAGAATATGAAACATACCATCAAAAAGTAAGAACTAAGGCATGTAATTTTTTCAGGCAGAAAATCTAGCTATAACTTTTTATATTAGTAAAGCGAAAGTTCTTTGCCCTTTGATATTTTTCTTTTAAACGTGAATGATTCACTATACCTGCAGTCTTTCCATTGAACTACTTTAAAGTATCCCACTACTTGAGAAAACTTTTTAAAAAAATGAAGATATGGAGATTTTTTGTGGTTTTTAGATTTATTAAGTACATTTTAAGAAAAAAGGCTAAAATTAAGAAGAGAAAAAGAAATTATTACTACTAATAGGAGAACAAATTGACAAAAAATTACACAAATGGGGCCAGCTCTGTACAAATAGTAAATGAAGAAGTTCTCAATGTTTCAGTTTTGATGTCTTACTTTGCTATTCCTTTTTAAAATGACCTTCAGGATGAAGATATTTTAATTTTTTTAAAAACTAGGACTTTATCTGAGTTACTATATGAAACTGATTAAAACACAAGTAGTATAAAAAAATTTTAAGTCTATTTCTACTTAGATCAACAAAGAAAATTTTTATTTTACCTATTTTTTATTAAACAGTTACAATTAATATAAATATGTATAAACATAGGACAGAATCACAACATTAAGTGGTAATTCATTTTTATTAATTATTATTAAAGTATCGTATCGCCATCCAAAACAATCGTGCATATAAAATTTCAGTTCGACTGAATGCTTTAAAACGTGAGAAAAAAACTTTTTCAAGTTTTGAAACCAGTCACCAAAAGGGTCGCTATGTCGCCAAAAATGATGCCAACGTATCTGCATTTGTAATTCTTTAAATAATTAATTTCAATAAATTTTTATTAACTATAATTAAATTATTGTAATGTCATCCAAAATAATCATGTACATAAAATTTCAGCTCAATTGAGCGCTTTAAAATGTATTTTATTAACGATTGAAAATTCCACCAAGATAAATAAATAAATATATAGAGAGTATGAGCTAATAGTAGGAATTGAAAAATAGTGATTGTAGTCGCATAAAGAACTGCAAATTTTATAATAAAATAGTGATTGAAAAATCTGAATGGCAAAACACTTTTACTATTACACAAAACATACACAAAAAATTTCAGTTGATTATTCTTAACCCTCTGAGTGGTTAGCTTCCTCCTGAAAAGTTATTCCGCCTTGGGCAATCTTGTATGAAAGCTGTAGTGGAACTCGAAGTTTCTTTCTCCTATATGTTCAGTCACAGTAAAATTAAAACAAAATGAAGGGTAAAAAAAAAGGAAAAAATGAAATAAATAGTGTGTAAGAAGTTGAAAAATAATTATATTTTCTTCAAACAAAATTTATTTTTCTGTCATTTTGTAAAAATTAAAAATATATATATTTTTTGGTATTGCGATTTGAACCAGAAAAAAGCATCCTGTATTCATTTTTGAATATGAGAGTAAGAAAACGCGCTCACTTTCCTGTTTTTTAAAAAAGTAATGAGGTAAAAAGAGCAAAGGCCCTATCTCATTTTTTAAACAATTAGACAATAAATGGTGCATACGGTGATATACATACGATGATTATATTTACGAAATAAAACCGATCTTTCCCTATTCAATTATATTTAATTTAAAATAGCATAAAAAAGGATTTCAATACTTTTAATTTATTTTAATTAAAATCATATAAATAATATTTTATGTTAACTGAATATTTTTCGGAAAAATTCTAAATTTTCCTTCCTAGTTTTCTCCTTTTCGAACTTCTTGTATTAAATAAAAATTCCTTTTCTACATCGGCATTTGTGATGGACATAACACACATTCAGTCAATAATTTTTAATTTTAATGGGGGATATACTTCTTCAAATGAGCATGACAGTACTTCTAACCATTTTCTACTCAAGTTAAATTTCTTATCTTTCTGTTTCTTTTATTACAAGGAAAAATGTCACATATCGATAACTACATTTTCACACAATTGAGTCATTACAAATTCTATTGTGAGAAAAGTTCTCCCTAATTAATTTTGTCTTTCAAAACAGTACACTTAAAACAATTTTGTTCAATGAAGTTTACCAACAGTTCCACAATGTATCCATACCAAATTTTAAAAACAATTTTAACACTTGGAAATGTATCCTGTATTAAATTTTTTGAGTATACATAAATATTTCCTGCTGTAGGGAAGACAAAGTATGAGAGAGATGTGGTGTGCGGTTGTGAAAGAATGTTTTCGTACGCGTAGACTATTTTTGAAAATTTAAATATCACTAAAGCTGATCATATAACTGCAAATGAGCCTTATTTTAACGTGTGATGGTATCAAAGTAAAACACTTTACAATATTAAACAGCCTATGGGTTTATACTCAATATCAAACTATTCGCAAAATGTGTGTGTGTGTGGCTTACAACTTCTATTCAAATTGTAAAGAAACTGAAATATAAATATATCTTACTGCAGTCAAAAATATTCATAATATTCCTCCACTTATTTCAGTACATTTTAAAAACTGTAGCTGAATGCAATTTTTTATATTTATAAACGAGGCATAAAAGCTCACACAGTCGTAAAAATGTATTTATCATTTTTAAATATACTACTATAAAACGTATATGGATTGTAAGATCAGTTGTAAAATCCTAAAAGCTTTTAGAGGAGCAAAAAACATGTAATTTTGGATTGATCAAAATTTTAATATAATACACAAATATACATGTTATTAAGCAAATATATTTGAAAAATCAAACTTCCTTCTAAAATAATCGTAACAGAAAGAAAAATGTTTAATTGCAAATGAGTGGATTTATCTAAGGGGTATCCCCAAAGTGAGGCAATCCTCAAACATAAGACTCAAACTCAGTGGCACAGCAATCCATGAGGGCCAGGAACTACTGTGCCCATCCTAATATACGTGACCATTGGACGCTGAGGTGCATGAACAGATGTCCCGATTTGGTGGTCTGTCTGAATAGAGACCTTCAGTGTTTAAGACACGAAGCAAGCTTGGTACTCATTTATCGACCCAATGTAGCGGGGATGAAAGGCAGAGTCGACCTTGCAGAGCCCCTTAATAGAACCCCAGACCTATGGTGTAGAAGCACGATACACTACCACTTGACCCTATTCGTTGAAAAATAAAACTTAATGTTAGAATCTTATATAATTCCCTAATGAATGAGGAAGTCCAAACTTTTTTTTCATGTAAACTGTTTAGACGGAAATGGTTAATTATGAACATTTCACAAGTTGCATAAATTAAAATTAACCGTTGTAGTTTACATAAATTTTTAAGGGTGCAAAAGGTGTATTTTTGCTGCACGAGTTAATTTAAAAAGGAATACGGTTACGAAAAAGTAGTACAAATCTATCTAAAGTAGCGTTGGTTACCTTAGATATTGTCAAACACAACAATGTATTGGAAGCCAATTTCACAATTCGTTGTTATAAAAATGTATGTAAAATTACAAGACTTATTTTTGCATTTGTAATTTATATATATTTTTTTTCCTGAGAACTTTAAAAGCTAAAGCGGCATCCATCAAAACCGTGGTTCCCTCTCTGTTTTTCCAGATCGCCCCTGACTAAGCCGGCTCTGCCATAGTAAGTGAAAATGCCGGATTTTGTTTGTCAAGATCATTTTATAGCAGATTGAATTTTTCATGTATTTTAGATGGTCGTTTTATATTTTCTACATCAATATCTTAATGTCTGAATTTAAAATTACATAAAAAATTCTTGACATTCGCATCAATGACCATGATAATTTTTATTAATATATGAATGTGTCATCAAACGATTACATGACTAATATTAACATATTATTTTAACCATTTAATTAATATTAAGTATAACATAACGCACACAAGTTTTCTAAACTTTAAAATAAATATTTCGAAAACTACTTCAGATATACTCAAAATTTTTTCTTCCTACGCTTTAGCTTCTCAGTTTTGCTTCTCTATGTAAGAATTTATTAAAATTGTATATTCCTCAATTTTGTTAGTATATTTTTTGCTCTTAGCATGCGGTTTTCAATTGAATTGTATGAAATCTTCGAAATATATTAAATGAATGATTGAATATTAACGTCGCACTGTTCAGCTACACGAGGGCTTTTGGCGACGGACCACGTAATTTTGAACCATGGTCAAGTGACGTGGACGACACCTGAGCTGGCACCCCCTCTCCTAACTACCACACCACACCAACGGGAGGACGTTTCAGCTCTCGACAGATTTAACGTGCATCGCTGCCCTACACGGCGGGTCTTTAGTGGTACTGGGCTCGAACTCGTGACAAAGCAAGCCACGTTCCGATACCTATACCACTCGGCTACCGCGGCCGAAATATATTAAAAGATACCAAAGAAGCTATATAATAAAATTTGAAATTTATATTATACTCAAACAATTGCTAAAACTTATGGTAAATAATTTTTAACTGCGCGATGCATTTTTTTTTTCGAAATTTCAAATGGAATTTCTAACATAAAATTTTTAGCTTTATACGGTCGAGATTTCAAAAAATATCCAGATTTTAATTACTTATTCAGTTAGCCTTGAAAAAAAGATCAATGTTGAGGTATTTTGCATAAATAGATATTTTTGAAGAATAATTCGAATGTTTTTGAATAGCTCGAATTTCAAATTGGTTTTATGTTTATTTATATGCATAAATGTCTACTGTAAATGTTTCCGTATATTTTTGATTACCATTTATTCAAACATTCAATTTATAAAAAAAATGTGGGAAAATCTTCATTCATGTTGTCTTTGATGTGAACTGAAGTTCAAGCACTTAAAATCCAAATATAATTCGGTGTATTTTAACAATATATAACTAGGCACTGTACTTAAACTTCCCTGAACACTTGAGCTTTGAAACCTAAAAAACAAAACTAATAAATCTTAATTAGTTTTTTTTTCGTTATTATTTTTATCAAATTGTAAGAAAATGTTTCAAATGATTTGATGAAGTTTAAATTTATTCATTTTTAGTGGTTGGAAAATTGAACAGGTTTCAAATTTTAAAGAGTTTGGTGTTTTATTAATTTTTTTGGCATCTTATAATAAAATAATCATGTTTCAAAAACTGAAAGCTTTGATTAAAATAAGAAAAATGAAGCGAAAGAATATACTTAAAAAAAGATAATTTGTCTAACTATATAAAATAGCAGATTGCACTGACACGCCCCAACTTGTTACAGTTTCATATTAATATGAAACCAAAAGGGAATTGTAACATATTTTACTTATGCGTTGGGACTTTTCAAAACTTTTAAAATACAAGCTCACAAACAAACACTTCTTGGGGGTCTAAAGAAATTTTCCCCCGATTTTTTACGATTGCTCCAGGGTCAAAACACGGGGTTCCCTGCGAGCCATAAAACTTCCTATCAGCGTCCTGCTGTGTTGCTTCCACCGTCCCTAATTATCTTTCAAGATGTTAAACCTTTAAAAGGGGGAAAGGATTTCGGAAAAGTACGGTTCAACCGCTTTTGAAAACGTTTCTTGAAAGCAGAAAAACACGTGCAGTGCATTTTCGAAGCATCTTTACAATGACGGAATTTTCCGTGCTAACCGCTTGGAGGGTTAAAACTTGTTGAGCAATCGCTGTCCCAGTTTGAGCATATTCAAAAAAACACATTTCAAGTCAAACGCGTTTTAAGGTATGACATTTTGCTTAAAATAGTGGCATCTGCTTTACTAAAACACTTGTAGTTTTTGTGCTAATGAATGGAAAATAAAACACTTGGTATTTTTATAAAGCTAATGAGATAGGCTATAAAATAGAGACATAAAAATATTGTCAAATTTTACAAAAAATTATAGTTTTAGGGTAGTCGTATACCTTAAAAGCAATTTCAAAGGTAAAGCAAAATAGACATTAAAAAAAAATTCAGATAGTAAGTAATAGTTATTGTCCTATGGCTTTCTTTTAAATGCAATGAAATAAAAAAAAAGTTGTCGATCCTAATATGAATAATTATGCTCAAATAATCAATTTGAAATATACACGCGAATGCATTTCATAATAAAGTGTTCAGTAATGACATGACGTCACCAATTAAGGAGCATAATATTAGTTAATGAATTTAGATTATTAGTAAGACTATAATACTCGTAAAAGTGTTTCTTAAAACTGCAAAATATATGTATAATTACTAATTTTTTGTCGACGTTAGTCATCAGATAAGATTGTTTTATATAATGTTCATTGAAAAATATCTTCTAAGCAAGCTGTAATTCTAAAAAATAGTGATAGTATGAAAAAGTGTAATTATTCTTTTAACAAATTTATAATTTTCTAGTTAGAAAGTTTAAGCAATCCTATTGAAAAACATACTATCACATTACCTATTATATTTAAAATGGTTTCTTATAACTAATAAATTCAACTATAAGTAATGCAAGCCGAGTCGAATTTCAATTGAATAACAAAAAATTATTTACTAAACTGTTATATTCTCAGAAAAAAAATAGTATAACTAATTGAAAATATAATATCCAAGAAAAAATTTATTGCATGCCATAATTACATTAACGTTGAGGGGAAAAAGTATTAAGTTTTGTATACACGCAAGGATAAGGAGTGCACTTAAACTTTCTTTTTACATATTTCTCTCATTCACTTAGAAAAGAAACTAAACTAATTTCATGTTACAGCATTCATGGTTGTTTTTTCCCTTTAACTCCCTTATGTAATAATGCGATTAATTTGTAAGATAAAAATAGAAACACACAAAGTGAGGCGAAGCAGACTAAAATTGAATTTGGGAAAGTGGCCGAGACAAAGTAAATATTCTCTCTTCAGGTTTGCACTTAATAAAGTATAGTTGCAACAAAAACTGGAAAAGATTATTCAGAAACTTAACTACACATTAAAATTAAAACAAATGAGTGAGTCTATTCAGTTAGACGTCATTGTTACGGTAAATTCGACCACAAACTATCGAAAATATTCGGTGAATTTTGGATACAAAATATCAAAAAATATATTTTTATTTACATTAAACTTACATCAGAAAAATATCTGTTGTTGAAATTAAAATAAATAATAATAAGATAAATAATAGGTCTTTTATTTATTCTTTCGGTATTTAAGTATTATACCGTCAAACAATTTCGTCAAATTAAAAGATGTCACCAATTTTAAAAATATCGCCAAATGATGTTTTTGTTACTATTATTGTGTTCGAACATGCACAGGACTGGTATTCCACTAATGGCAGCAGCTTATCATGGGACTTGGCGGCGTCGACTTTTGATTTGGCGAAATTGGACGACGGTATAATACGCAGGTACCACATTCTTTCAAATAAGTATTTAACAAACAAATATTTTATTCAGAATTCTTGCCTCAATAGAAAAATGTGCAAAATTTGTTTTATATTGTATATTATTAAAGTATGTTCATAAAGTATATTATTATATTGATGATTACTTCTAAACAGTTAAAATAATTTATAATTAAATTTGTTTCCTAAAATTACATGAATATAATGATTAATCGGTACTTACGTATTATATACCGTGAACTAATTTCTCCCAACGAAAAAACATCATAAATTCAGAAAATATAGCCAAAAGCTGTCATCAATATTATTACTGTGTTCGCGACTGCGCGCGGGAATTATTTCTTCTTTTGGCTGTGTATCGCGGCTTTGCCGTTGTCTTTTCGTTGACGGTATAGTACGTAAGTACCTACTACTCTTTCGAAGAGAAATTTCAAAGTCTTAACAAATGTTCTGTGTTATTTATCTTCTGCTTAATTTTTGTCATTTTAAATTTAAATAATATGTTACTCAGAACTTAATATTATCCAAAACTATTTACAAAATGAATCTAAATTAAAAGAATAAAATATAGATGCAGTAAATACTAACCTCTAAAAGAAAAAAAACTTCAGTAGGAATCGAAATTTTAATATTCATCTATGAATTAATTTTAAAAAATCATTTTTAGTCAAATGATATGCAGTCAAACGACGGAAAATTTCAAAAGGTGTAACTAAATTAAAAGGATGTTAAAATAATTATATTATTTTAGAATTCATAGATTTCTCAGAAATTTCTATTTATTAAAATCCATTTTTGAAAAATTAATTCAAAAATATTAAATCCTTTTTCTTAGAAATTAAGGCAAAGACATTATCTTTAAATAGAAAAAGTTACATTCATAAAAAGGAATAATTATTAATACAATTTAAAAAAACACTCTGAAAAATTAATTATATATTTTTCTCTCTCAGAAGAAAAACACTATAATTAATTTATCCTTGTTTCAGAAAAGAATAGATTTGACAAAATGTTTGCAATATATATTTCTCAATCACATGGAATTATTTAAAAACTTATGCATTATAAATCTAAAGGTGTTTTGAAAAGCAGACTTTTCATGAATAAATATATATATATATATTCCAGTATATAACAAAAATTTAATAATAACTTGATATGCAAACTAACAATTAATATTTTCCTAAGAAAAGTTTTTTAGTAATTTAAGAAAGGAAACACACAAACACAATTTATTAAGAGCTTGCTTTTCTTTCTCTCTCTCTTTCTCTCTCTCTCTCTCTCTCTTTCGAAGACACTGATACTTAAAAACTTTTACTTAAGTTGTATTTTTATTCAATGTATTGAATAGTCCATTAGCCTAAAAGGAGAAAAAATTACAAGGAGTTTCTGAAAAGTAAAGAAGAGTAAAGAATTCACTCAATCAGTCTCTGTCTTTAGGTTCAGGATTATTCATAAAAAGAATTAACTTGAAAAAGGAGAACCAAACGTGTTCTACATTTAATGTACACAAACAACGAAAAATTATACATCGAAGATACGGCTATTAAGAAAAGTGCTCCAGACAAATTTGGCAACATCACAAAGAGAATAAAGTACTGTAATAAAAAATTTTAGGTAATATATGCCAAATGAGACTGGAATTTCTACATCAGAAAATGTAATGAAAAATAAGTGTTTTTAGTAAAAATGCGAAAGAGCATTTTCATGAATATAAAGATGTTTAATATAAATCTCGTATTTTATCTATGTTTCTCCATTAAAATTATGCTTACTTTGAGAGGTTTCAGTAAAGGTTATAAAAAAATTATTTGAAATCTTAAAATTTGACTAAATTCATTTGCTATAAGAATTTGCTATTTCATCACATGCTCAGGTTTTGCGGAATCTTCTATAAAAAAAATATCAAAAATTATTCTACTAAATACTTTTAATTACAACATCAATATTAAAAACTGCTTAGATTTGCTATTAAAAAATGAAATTTTTGTCGACCATTTTTTTAATTAAGATAATTATTGGAAATACACATAGCATAAATTATGCTTAAACGTTGGATATATTACGCACATTGATATCGATATATCTGTCGCAGGGAAATGTCGTAACTAAGTATTTCATCAAATCCCTAATGGAGATGATTAATTCACGGAAGATGTAAAAATAAGAACTCTATAAGGTGATTTCCCTAAGAAAAGTATGTGATTTAATCAAATCCCTAACCTGTTTCAGTGAAATGATGAAATAATATTGTCAAGAGTTTAGAGTTGTTTATTTGGCATGCGCGAATACGGTACATTATTAAAAAAGTACAGTAAGTAACACAACAATAATCGTTGAATTACAAATAATTTATTCGAAATTAACAACATAGTTAGGTAATTAGGCTGGTAATTTTTTAAAAAAAAGGATGTTTTTTGTAAATTGTGAACCATTTCTGTTTCGTGAATATCTATATACACTCATGGACAAAAAAAATTAGCGCACCAAAAAGGAGTCGTCAAAATGAAACGAAATTTTACATACGTAATTATTACTTTGATATAAGTAAATTATTAGAAAATCAAAGAAAAAGGATCATATATTTCAGAGACATCGGGCATTGAGGCATACAAGTTCTGTATGATGTCTTGAGACATTTTGTTCCATATTTGCTGTAACCTTGCCTCTAGTTCGTTAAAACTAGTGAAATGTCCAACTCGCCGTCTCAAATGATCCCAAATTTGCTCTATTGGGGACAAATCTGGGGATAGGGCAGGCCAAGGAAGGGTAGCAACAGTGCGGAGACAGTCTTGTGAGACCCAGTATTGTGTTGTTGAAAATGGCTCCTGGGAGCCGTTGCATGAGTGGCAACAAATGTAGTTTCAGGATGTCATGAACATACCACTGGGCTGTCATGGTGCCATGGATCAATACTAAGGGTGACCATGTATCACGGGCAATGGTACCCCATACCATCACACCAGCTAGCTGTAGGAGCGGTGTGTCTCTGTAAAGTTATAGGCAGGATTGATGCCTTCATCACGGGTTCTCCACACACGAACACGATTGTCATCACTGCTGAGATTAAATCTGGATTCACACACACACACATCGCTAAATATTACCTGGTTCCATTCTGCTGCAGTCCAGTTTCCTCATGTGCGGCACCACTCCAAACGGAGGCGTCGATGGGTAGGCGTCAAGGGCAGCACATGTAATAGGCACCGGGATCATGTCTTTCAGCCAGGTGCCTTCGTATGGTTCGAGAAGGCACAGGGGCTCCTAGTGCTACATGTTCCTGGATAGAGGCCGATGAAGCAGTTGGCTGTACGCGTGCATTTCTTACGTTGTGGCGGTCTTCTCGACGTCTTGTCTGCTGAGGGTGTCCTTAGTCTGGTCTTCTTGTAAATGAAATCTCTCGGATCCACTGGTACCAGCACCCCCTCATAACACAATTAGAGCGGCCTAATTGACGAGATACTCGCGTAGCTGACCAGCTAGCTTCCATCATGCCGATGATTCTTCCCCTCTCAAACTGCGACAGCTGCTCATATTGTCTTCGAAAACGGCGTAATGGCCTGTCTACCTCAGTTCTTCCTTTGTAAATGATTCAGCACAATTAAACAAGCTTTGGTTACATGTTTTATACTCCGCGGAGATCGTTAAACGCTTTCTACCTGCTATACGTAATGCGCAATCTCACTACAATTCTAATCATTTACATATCTCCCCAACATGTACCTTCATGTGAAGTTTCGTTGCGATCCCAAAATTATTTCTTAGTGCGCTAATTTTTTTGTCCATGAGTGTTAATAAAAATGTATGTTTGTGTGAGTGAATGTCTCTTATGCCTTCCTAAGCCGTTCATTCGATTGCGATGAAACTTTGCGGAATGGTTGTACACATGTACGCAAAGGTTTCAGAATTAGTAAAACTACATTCCGAAGAGGCGTTGCGGGTTGATATAAGGGGAGTTATCGATAATTATTTCCATTTTTAAACTATCAGATGTAAAGTCTTGAAATTTGATAAGCAGATTCCTTTTATAGAGTAGATACTCGCTACAAATTGGTTTTAGTTAAACTCGACACCCCACCAGGAGCTAATTGGTCAGAAGTTTGATTTTTCTCTATATCTGAACACATTTTTTTGCTGCAGGTGCTTGATAAAATAGAAAAGATAGATAGATAACATTAATAAAAATGCGTTCTACCTTTCTCGCGCGTAGTGTTTCGGCGCTATTGTGTGCGCGCGTTACGTCAGAAGCCCGGCGCTGCCTGTCACGGACGAGGAGAAAGGGAAGGTAAAAGGGAGTGGTAACAAGTGAAAACATAGCTCTGCAAACGCTGACTTGTTCATTTCCTCATTTCACTAATATAGTTCAGGGATTTGATCAATTCACTTACTTACAACAGGGAAATGACCTCAAAGAGATTTTATTTTAACATTTTCCGTGAATTGATCATCTCTCTTACGGATTTGATGAAATCCGTAATTTCAACATTTCCTGTGACACATCAACTGATTGTGCTATTTACATATTAACCGTCAGCCAATTTCGTCAAATCAAAATACGTTACCAAATACTGCCATATACAGCCAATAGTGGAAACCTTGTTCGGGAAAATTCTAAAACAATAATAATGATGGAGGCATTTGGTAACAATTTTTTAATTGGCGATGTTATTTCGTTTGGCGAAATGGATCAACAGTATAATAATTGACTACCCCAATTGTTTCATACAGATGATGTCTTCAAAAATTTTCAAACATTCATTTATAACTAATCTGTATAAATTAAAAGTATTTCTGAAAAGTTATTTTATCAGTACTATTAACCTATTGTAACGATTCTTATAGGTTCCTATTTTCAATTAAAATCGATGATTTAGTAATTGCTTTAAATTTTAACAAATCGTTTTTCACAAAGATATGGATACAAAGCGAAAATTTTGTCCTTTGTTCCAAAATAAGAAAATTAGATCTACATGAAGAACTACATTGTTGCTATGAGTACTATTGTAGAGATTTACAAAGCCCACATAGGCAATGTGTCTTGGTAAGTGAAAGACATCAATAGAATACTCACCTGATTGTTACAGTCCTAAAACTATAGGAAGAGTCCCATTTCATTTCACAGCCGCACTTGTGTAACGGGCTCTATTCGGGTATTCCGATAATTCTCTCAGGGAAAATATTCTTTAACTGTAATTTTAGTTTAAAAACCGCTTTACGTAGCGAGGGCTTGATTTTAGCAAATGTAGCTACTATTTAAGTGCCAGTCATTGAATATGCGAGATAATGGTTAAGATATCTGACTACGTTCGGAACCGAGATTTTAAAAAAGCACGTAAAAGTATAATTTCCGTGATATTTAGTGTCACTTTGATTAGAATACATGTATAAAATTGTTTTAAGGACATTTTGACAAAAAAATTTATTTAAATACAATATTTCGGCAAAGAATTAACTCAGAATAACCTTTCTTCAAAATGTTCTCCTTCTGTGAAAAAATGCTTCTGAAATAATAATATTTTGCTTCTATAAAGTAAAAAAGACTTCCCCGGGAGTCCGAACTCTTTTTTTTTTTTTTTTTTTTTGAAAAATTCACATTATTTTCAGAGTTGCAACCAACTGAAATACTTATCGGCGTTTTTTCTTATAATTTCTCCCCTCTGTTGTCGTAAAACATGGATAAACCCACTTCTAGGTTATATATTTCAAAAATTCTAGTTGGGCATCTGTACAGAGGTCTGAGCTATATACAGGCGAAATATTAATATAATAGAAGCATTTTTCACAAAAAGAGAATATTTTGAAAATGGGTCATTCTATGTTCATTTTTTGTCAAAGTATTGTATTTAAATAACTTTTTATTGTAATATTATTCTTAAAACAATTTTATGTACATTTTCTAATCTAAGTGACACTAAATATCATAAATATTATCCATTTTTAGACTTTTGCAAAATCACGGTTCCGAACGTAGTCGGATACCTTAAGCATTGATCGTTAAGCTGAAGTTCAAGAATTAGTTGACAAGGACTGGTGGTCGCGTATCTTAAGATTAATATCTAATGAAGAACTCGCCAGGAAGTTATTAAGTAACTTCACTTGGAGCTGACCTTGCTATCAGACATCAAGAAGAATCGTTCAAGTAGCTTTCAGCGAGATAAGGGGATTCGAAAATTTAGTTATCTGATTTCGGGTTAAGTTTTCTCATTGCTCCCAAAATTAAGTTATAAAAGTACATTTCGTCAAGTGTTACAGGTTGAATATAAAATTAGTTATTTCAAGGTCATGTCTGCTGCTTCCTTGAACTACTCTCCCACATCCACGACCTTCGGGTCTTGACACTCTTCAGTTGTCATTAGTAACACCCTTAGAGCCCGCAGATACATCAACGAGATTCCCTCCTTTGGCTTCTAATGTAATAACATAATGCCCGATCGTTCACGGCATACAATTCTACTGTATGTCTATGTTCTTCTCCAACACTTCTGTGATTGATTCAATCACCAGATTTCTTCCCAAAGAGCACGTTTGAACTCTGATGAGCAGACATCTCTGATTCAATCACGTCAATCTAGCATGCCGACTGGCACGTACATCCGCCAGCTCTACGATTCTATACGGAGAACGATAGGTCAGTGCTTCCCCTCTTTTTGTAGCAGTATTCAATTCCTATGGTATTGTTAGCTTTTTGTTTTTAACATATACACATCACTACTATCCGTTTTCGTGGTATTGGAATAAATCCTTCCTGATATGTTACATCTTATGTTATAGAGTTAACAGGGTGTTGCAGAATTCGACCAACGAATTCAGAGGAGGCATAATAGGCAGTATGGGGACGACAAATCAACATAGAACATAGAGTCGTAAATCATGTTTAGTCGAAGTAATTCGCAAAAACAGTTATTAAGTGTGTGATGTATAGTGGTACGAGAAGATGCAATGAGAGGCAAGAAATACATTTTTGAGACTTAAAACATGCTTAGAATACGAATAATACCTCCCAGATCGACGTCAGAAATGCAACGACAAGGGATTGTCACAGGAATTGTTCGAAGGAGTGGCCTCGTAGGTCACAACACAGCCGACTGAGTGAGTGAGTGAATATTAACGTCGCATTGTGTTCAGCTACATGACGGCTTTACAGCCCAGCCTACGCCGACAGATGAAGGATTGTCGAACAAATTCGGTTGCATTTCTAATGTCAAGTTTCCATGCATTGTTGGTGTAGTAAACATGCCTTACGTCTAACTAATGTGCTTCTTACCTCTCATTCCACTATCTATGACACTCTGTATAACTGTTTTTGTGAATGACTACAACTAAACATGGTTTGCGATCCCATGTTCTATGTGGATTTGTCGTAACCATGCAGCCTACTATCACCCCTCTGAATTTGTCAATTGAATTCAGCAACACCCTGTACATACACAGCCTTGCAACACTAACTGGTGCATTGCTAAATATGTCGCGATTCTCAATCCTTAAGCTGTTTTGAGTTTGTTAAAGTAATGTAAAGCAATTTGTGACAATGGATCAAATTTAGGAGATGTATTGACTTAGTGATATAAGCTTTTGGATCATGTAGAAATAGCTAGAGAAAAACATTCCAACAAACTAAGCCATCCATAAAAAATAGAAATGTTGCGCAAAAAAACCCAAGAAAGCTTCAATTTACCTTCAGAAACGTAAATTACAAAACTGTAGCCATCTATATCTCCATAAAGAATTAATATTCTTATGCAATTGCAGATATTTCACACACAAAATAAAGGATAATTATATCTTTTAAAAATTCTTCCTCAGGAAATTTCTGTAATGAAAAAAATTCTCTATATGCGTCTTTGCTGTAAAATTTCTTTTCAAAAGGAAACTTGCAATGCATGTTAACAATTTTCTTAACCCGGGAGTGCTCACGCGGGGTACAGAGCCAACTCAGGCTCATGAAATCTTAAATTGTGAGAAAACTGTTTATTTGTTACCAATGACTTTTTCAGTATTCTCCTATATGACAGTCTTCATGGGAAGTAAAATGTATTTGTCACATATCTCCCTTCTTTTTTGGGAGTGGCAAACATTTTCTTACAAATCTTAAGGTACTTGGAGTAACTGAGTTCCCCCCGTGACTATTTTTATTTCAAAAGATTTTCTATGTACAAGCTACATTTTCCCCCTGTGAACGACTCAGTTGCTTTGATTACTGTGTTTTACGTCTCGTTCAGGTTTGCAAATGTAATGAGCAGAATGTAAAAAGTATGGGATCTCTATTGGATGAAGTTAAAACTGATCAAGCAAAGTAAGAACATGAGGAAATAAAGGATATTAATCATACTATAGCGAAAGTAAATTTAAGAAAAGAGATGAACATGAAGCATTGTAGTTGAAAGAAAAAATTTCAAATGTAAACTAAAAACCTCCATCAAGAAAGATATACAGCCACAAGAGTACCATAAGACACACAATGTAAAAAAATACAAGCAAGAGAAAATTCAACACACTATTTGTCGATCATCAAAGGACAATAAAACTACAATAACTTGGAACAAAATGACACTTTTACCTGCAAATATTATTCCTGTAATGTTAGTGAAAAGTGTGTGTGATTTGTGTTCATTATAAAAGTCACGAACATTTGAAACATTTTAGCTCAATTTGATTTCAATTTTTCTGTTATAATTTGAGAAAAAAATGCAAAGTCCTTACAAGTAGATAAATATACTTTCTCTTACTTAAAATATTCTCTATAATTACGACTTTTATGGTGCACAATATAAAATTTTTAAAAAGTATTAGGGTGATTGAGACACTCCGCGCGACCACTAACGTTAGTATCAAGTGTGTGTCTGTTTCCGAGATAAAGCCTTATCTTATCATAAAAGTATATTAATGGCATACTTGGGATAATTTTACAGATGAATAAAACTCTTAAGCAGAATTTAGGCTTAGTCTGCATCAAATATGCATAGTATTATTAACGGTAATATAACAAAAGGATAAATTATGCATAATATTATCACTCATAATAAATGCATTTAATGCCCATGCGATTGTAGCCATTAATATTAAAGTGTTGGGATGAAAATGATATAATACAAAGATACAAATAAAATAATTGTGTCAGCAACACATACAGCCTATGAATAGTTTATATTTATCAGAATCTTTCATTAATGTAATTCGGGCTTCTGTTAAAATGCACCTCATATTCATAAGAATAAAAACTCCTGCTGAAGAAATTAGCGCACGAAAGAGGTAATGCGAGAAAATATTTTTGTGACAGTCAATATTATTCTTAAGGCACAATAAATATTCGTAAGGACAAATACAGAAACCAACTCTATCTAGTTAAGGTATCCGACTATATATATATATATATATATACATATATATATATATACGTTCGGAACCGTCATTTTAAAAAAGCGCATAGATGGATAATTTTCATGATACTTAGTGTCACTTTGATTAGAATACATGTATAAAATGGTTTTAAGGACATTTTGACAAAAAAAATTATTTAAATACAATGCTTCGGCAAAAATTCACTTAGAATAACCTTTTTCCAAAAATGTCCTCCTCTGGTGAAAAATGCTATCTATTATAATAATATTTTGCCTTTAT
Organism: Trichonephila clavipes; assembly: GCA_019973935.1. Taxonomy (NCBI): domain Eukaryota; kingdom Metazoa; phylum Arthropoda; class Arachnida; order Araneae; family Nephilidae; genus Trichonephila; species Trichonephila clavipes. The sequence goes on from BMAU01017873.1 coordinate 384,468, forward strand.
TTACCCCGGACCTCTGTACAAAGGCTCAACTATGGCTTTTGAAAAAATCACATTATTTCCAGAGTTACAACTCATTGAACTAATTATCAGCGTTCTTTTCTTAAACTTTCTCCCCTCTGTTGTCGTAAAACATGGATAAACCCACTTCTAAGTTATATATTTCAAAAGTTCTAGTTGAGCCTCTGTACAGAGGTCTGAGCTATATAAAGACAAAATATTATTATAATAGAAGCATTTTTCACAAAAGGAGAATATTTTGAAAATGGTCATTCTATGTTCATTTTTTGTCAAATATTATACTTAAATAATTTTTTATTCTAATACTATTCTTAAAACAATTTTACATACATTTTCTAATCTAAGAGACACTAAACATCATAAATATTATCCATTTATACGCTTTTACAAAACCAAGGTTCCGAACCTAGTCGTATACCTTAAAGCAGATAGAAATTATTTGGCTATTAAAAAAATTCCTTTCCATTTTATATAGTAAAACACATTTTAAAATCCCTACCACAAAATTGCTTATATTTCGAGATCACGCGTTGCCTTGGCAAACTAAAACAATTAACATCTAAGCCTTTCATTCGAGTAACTTAAGCTTTCCGAAGGGAACGCCCGCATTTCTTGCAGGAAGACATTTACTTTTTTTAACATTCAACTACGGCTCTTATTACAAAGAATCCGAACCCTTTGTTTATGACTTACGCTACATTTCAACAACCAATGAGGCGTTGATACGATGTCCAATAAAAGATCACCATGTAACGACCTTCAGGCAAAGGATTTTATTCTGAACGCGACGCGCTTAATCGACTTCTTGTCTACAAAAGATGCTCAGATGACCTGCTCTTATTGTGTATTCTGTCACAGAAAAGTGAAAAAGCAAAATAAAAGGTTTTGTTTAAGAAATTGGAATATTACATTGTTCTAAGTAGTTATACGTAGATGATATATTATTTCTATATATATCGTAACTCAATTCCTACTATTAGCTTGTACTCTCTATATATTTATTTATTTTGGTGGAATTTTCAATCCTTAATAAAATACATTTTGAAGTGCTCAATTGATCTGAAACTTTATATACATGATTATTTTGATGACAATACAATAATTTAATTATAAATAATAAAAAATTAGTTGATTAAAACTAACTATTAAAAGAATTACAAATACAGCCACGTGGGCATAATTTTTGGCGATTTAGCGACCCTTTTGGCGACTCGTGTCAAAACTTGAAAATGTTTTTTTCTCACGTTTTAAAGCATTCAGTTGAACTGAAATGTTATATTCCCGATTGTTTTGGATGACAATACGATACTTTAATGATAATTAATAAAACTTAATTATCACTTAATGTTGTGATTCTGTCCTATGTATGTACCTACATATTTATATTAATTGTAACTATTTAATAAAAAGTAGCTAAAATAAAATTTTTCTTCGTTGATCTAAGTAAAAATTGGCTTTAAAAAATTTATATTGCTTGTTATTGCTTCAGAAACCATAATTTAAAGAAATTGTTAAAGAAAATTTCTAGATATTATAAAGTAGCAAATTCCCTTATATTCTTCTCTCCTTATATTTCCGATAATAATAACAGTATCAAAATATATATAAGTATTTCTAGTGACAAAAATGTTTCACTATATCGAAATTTTAACTTAATTATTAGTATTCTTATGTTACTTAAAAAAAAAATCTTTCGATGTTATAATCTTTAAAATTAAAAATGTATCTCATTTTGCAATTTTACTTAAACTTTTAACTTTGATTGCGTTATTCAAAATTTTTAAAAACCTAAAGATTACAAATAAACCTGAAATAATTTGTCACTCATATACTGTGATTTCATTTTTTTTAAATATATATATATATATATATATATATACACTCTGTCGAAAAAAAATATATGCACCCAGAAGAAATTGAGCTACATTCACGAAATTTGGTATGCATGTAGTGTATATGAAAATAAACAAATGATTAAAAATTCAGAACAAAATATCATTTTATTAAGCGGTTACAGCTTGCAAAAGGTTAAAAATCAGTAAGTAGTAAAGCCACCTCTGGCAGCTATACAAGCCGAAATTCGGCGTGGCATCGATTCAATTAGATCACTTATGACCCCCTGTGGAAGATCCTGCCATAGTCTTTGCATCTGCGCAGTTAATTCTCCTGTATCTCGGGACGGCTGCAGTTGCCTTCCCAGCGCGTCCCAGACATGCTCTATCGGCAAAAGATCTGGTGACCTGGCAGGCCATGGTAGGACGTCATATCCTTGAAGACATTGTTGGGAGAGTCGCGCAGTATGTGGACGAGCATTATCCTGTTGATAAATGGCACCTGGGCGACTTGATAGCATGGGTAGCACAATCGGCGTTAAAATATCGTCCACGTATCTGCGAGCTGTCAAAGTGCCTTGAAGGACCACTAAAGATGATCGTGTGTCCCAAGAAATTGCTCCCCACACTGTCACACCTTGTGAAATTGCTGTATTCCGCTCGACAATAAATGCCGGATCGGACCGCTGGCCGGTGCGCCTCCAGACACGTGTGCGGTGGTCATCAGCACTGAGACTGAATCGGGATTCATCACTGAAGATGACACGTCTCCAGTCTGTCACACTCCAAGTTGCCCGAGGTCGGCAAAAATCCAGTCGACACTGCCTATGATGTGGGGTCAGTGGTAAGCGTCTTAGCAGACGTCGGCTCCTCAAGCCAACTTCGGTCAGTCGTCTCCTTATGGTTTCTCTTGATGGCACTGGATGTCTGGAAGGAGGTAAATGGCGTTGAATCGATGCTAGCGACGTTGTTGGTGCCGAAGTGGCCACTCTTCTGATTGCACGAGCCTCGCGATCATTTGTGTTCCTGGGACGTCCTGACCCTCCGCGATGGTACAATCTACCTTCTGTGATCCACTGTTGCCAACACCGAGCAACTACCATATCGTCTCGACCGAGGTGGCGGCCGATACGTCTATTCGACCAACCTGCTTCTCTGAGGCCTATTATACGGCCCCCTATCAAAGTCCGTCAGCTGCTCGTACTGCCGCCGGTTACGTCTTAGAGGCATCCTAAGTCTCAATATCGTCTATCAAAGTCATCAGATTCGTTTGGATAGCCGTACGGCGCTCGTACTCATGCTTTTAAACTCTCCCAGTTGCGCAACTAATATGCGCATAGCACACTTAGCCTTGTCTCATTGGCTTCGAAATTTTAATCATTTGCATATCTCTTACCAGACTACATTCTTGCCGAGTTTCGTGATTGTAGCTTGATTTCTTCTGGGTGCATATATTTTTTTGCGACAGAGTGTATATATATATATATATATATATATATATATATGCATATAAAGAAAAAATTGAAAATCTACCAAAACAATATAATATGTAACAGGTGGTGGAATTTTTTTTTAAAAAAAATATTATTGAAGCCCAGCAAAATAAAATTAATTTTAGATTGAGGATGAAACTAGCGGGGTAAAACCAGTTTGATGGTACCGCGCTTTTTCCTACGCTACACGGTAGGCTAATATAGAAATATATATCCAAACAAAAATACAATAAAAATTATTCCAAAATTAGCCAAAGAAAGAAGAAACAAAAGAAGTTGACCAAATGAAGATTTGAAAAATATCAAAGTATTATAGAAATATAACCCATAAAAAATTATACAAAAGAATCAAAGAAAAATGAAAATAATTCACAAGAGCTTAACGAAATGGAATACAAAATTTTCAAGTACTTTGAAAAATTAAACATTTATTTAGTACTTGGAAAATAATCTGATATTTATCTTTGCATTGTCCTTTTTGGCATTAAATTGACAAGTTGTTGGATGTCGTCCATTTTGTTATTCGTTTCACCATTGGAAAGTGAGTCTAAATAACTGCGCATATTTTTCGTGATGTTCCTCATTTTGAATAATATAGGCACAGGGGAGCTGTATTAATAATTTCATTTTCGTCGCCCAAATCTTCAGTAATATTTTTTGAGCGTTGAACAAACCCCAAAATGTCTTTGTCTGCTATTATTAGGGGTGTGCACACATTAGCATCATCTACTGCAACGAATTCTTCCGATTATACACTAGGACAGTGCAATATAATACAGAAACTTTCTCAAAAACTTCATAAAGTGTCGGCTCAGTTTCAATATTCTCCTTCTCCAGAAGGGAAATCTTTTCGTTTTAAGAGGAAAAAAAATGCATGAAAATACATAGTAGTTAATCGGGACAGTTGTATTATTTCGTGTTAAGAGTTTTCGCGTTAAGCATATTTTACTGTGTTGTAAAAGATAGAAGCTAATGCTACCTGGTTAAATATTGGTTTGCTTCGGGTTGCAAAACGTTTAAATTTGTAAGCTTTTGAATTGTTTCGAAATGTATGCGAGAAAATTCAAATTGAGAGCAAAATAATATTAATTTTATCTGGACTAGACATCTGACTAGCTGACTTTATGAGCCTATTTTGAAAATAAACTAAAATTTACGAAGAATGTTTATCAAAAATATAAACTCTTATTTGTAATAATTCTGTAAAAGATACAATCCTTGTTAAAAAAAATTGATCAAAATACTATAAGCAAGTAATATAAAAAAAAGAAAATTTAAGTCAATTCCCACTTCATTAGGAAAGCCTACTGGAGCTATCTATTGCAGTTAAATCTAACTTCGGAAACAACGCTGAATAAATTTAAAATTAAAAATAAAAATTAATTAATGAATTAGTAACTGACAAAACTACATCGACATCAAGTGTCATCCACTACAAGTTTATAAAAAGTATTTGAACTTCAATGGATGAATAAAAAGTATTTTATTAATGATTGAAAATTTGAACAAGATATATATATATATCTATATATACATGTATATAAACAAATAAATTATCTAGGGAGAGAGTGAACTGATAGTAGGAATTGAATAAAAAGAATTTTAATAAACATTTCTCTTCAGTATTTTAAAAATAAAATTATGTATCACATTAACTTGAACTACATCGCATTAAAATATCAGATTATTATTATTTTACGATAATTTTTAAACTATACGTCTGACATGAATCTCAGTGTCGTATTGAGCTTTGTCCGTACTTATCAATAACACGTATTCCCTAAGACAGATTTAGTTTTACAAGACAATCTTCTAGCGACTTAACAAATTGAAACTTTTAATCAGTTTCGTACGTCAGTCAATCCCACAGTTACACTAGACTCTGAACGTGGACCTGGCATCCAACAGATCCTACACATCTCATCTCAAATTCCGCGTTAACTGCATTTTGAGCTTCCCTCAAACTAGTGGCGCTAATTACAGAAGACACCCATTACCCAACAGGATCATTTAATGCTTCAGTAGATAGCATCTGCATTTGGAAACTGTTAGTCTCCAGAGGTAATTCAGTGGATGCTCACCGTAATACCACCGTACGTTTCAGAAACACGGATGGTTATAACCAGAGGAAATTAAACGATCTAACTGTATTATAATAAGGCTCTATTCACCTCAAACAAAGTATTGTAGTGGATTTAAAAGTTAGACAATTGGCTAGAAAATTTTAGGTGTAAGAGTTTCAGGGGTGTTAATTTTGTCTCAAGAGCTGAAAATGTAAACAATTTTCGATTAGATGCAATTCTTTGAAATTAAATTTAAGTTTTTCCATTCTTCTACACATTATTTATCAAGGAACAAAGCTTCAACAAAGAGTAAAATGTTTAAAATATAATCATAATTTTAAAAATGTTAAGCAAATGAAAAAAGAAACACTTTTTTCGAAATATTAATTAAGTTTTAGGTTGAGCATGATTTTCTTAAATAGTAGCTCTACTTTCTAGCAGTAAATTGATTTATTAAGTTAAATATATCCTTATTATACTGCAGATATTTTTATATAAGTAGAAAGGTAAATAATATTTTTTTAAATAAAAAAATTACATTTTAAAATTTTTCTTTTAAATTCCAATATGTTTCGATTATTTTGAAATACAAAAGATATATAAGACTAAAGTTGGGTAGGTTATAAAGGGTATGATATATTTTATAATTCTGTAAATTTACACATGAAAGGCAACTATTTTAGAAAATAGCATGCGTAAAGTTAAATCTATAATCTATTACAGAAAAGCTTCTTATTTTCATATGCTTATTAATTTTAAATTTGTAATTATATTTTAAATATTTTACCATTTTTTGAAACCTTTTTCCTGTATAAATAACATGTAAAAGAATCGAATTATTTAATTTTAATTTCAAATAATTGCATCTAAACGAACATTGTTTATATTTTCAGATTTCGAGACAAAATTAACAACCCTGAGACCTCTTAATGTCACACAATGACGCAAACGAGGGTTATTGACTCTTGAGCCTCAGTCAAGTGACCAGCATGTCACCTAAATTGGTATCATCTCTCCAAAATACCACGCCACGCCACGGCAGTGACTGATTAAAAGAAAAATTTAGTTTGAATTATAAAGCTCCACGAGGGCTATTGGTGATGGACGTCGTAATTTTAAACCATGGTCATTGACGAGGACAACACCTGAGCTAGCACCCCATCTCCTAGCTTCCACACCACGCCAACAGGAGGACGTTTGAAGATATTTAACATGAATCGGTCTCCTCTGCATGGTGGGTCTTCAGCGGTACTAAGCTCCCATTCGTGACAAGCAAGCCACAAGTCTATTACCTTGACCTTTAGTCTACTGTGACCCCTTGCCAATTGGAGAACTTTGAGTCAAGACAATTTAATGCGTATTCACCCTTCTACCCGATGGATCTTCAGTAGCATTAGGGCTCGAATTCATGACAAGCCAGCCACGAGATTGTAACCATAACCACTTTATACATCATTATTTTTATGAAATAGTTTTATTTTGTTGAAAAATACACTTTTTTAAGTAAATAAAGGAACGTTTAATAAAGGAAAAATTTTGTCGTTATCAACCCGAGTGAAAGCGTATTACGCTTCCATGCTACAGGTCCGAGATCCAAACCCCGGACTGGGCAAGATCAACTCAGCCTTTCATCTCTTCGGTGGGTCGATAAAGGAGCACCAATCTTGCTTAGGAATTAAACACTGAGGGTTTCGCGTTAGACTGACCACCTTACACTAACATCTCCTTACGCAACTCAGCACCCAAGGCCATAAAAACTAAGATGAGAACAGAATGCCTTGGCTCTCAAGGACATTTGCGACATTGAGTATTCTTTAGCTTGCCGTGATGCGCTGCAAATAAGTATAATCACGTCTTTTATGAAAAAAAATATAAATTTTTTAAAATACACTTTTGAAATTTATTAAATTTATAAACTCAAGATTATTAAATAATGCTCGATTAAAGTAAGCCCTAATTTTAATTTATGTAATTTCCAAAAATGTATGACATTTAATTATTTCTTTTTACCTCTCTTACCTCCCGCCATTGCCTCTATGCCGTAGTTTTAGATAAAATTAATGACGATAACCACATAAAAATCTTTCTAAAGCTACGACGGATTAAACTTTAACATAAATTTACTTTCAGTATTTAAAGTAATCAAATACTCTACGAAAATTAAAACAAATCTGTCCAATGTTCTCAACAAAGAGTTTAAAAATGTTACTATCCACGGATTAGATGCACTAAAATTTCATTAAGTTTGCGTAGCATTTTATCAACATTTTTAGTTTAAAGTCGAAAACTCTAATTATGCGTTTTATTCTTAAAAAAGCGATAGTTATTAAAAAATAAAATAATGAATCACTTGTGCATATTTTATACGGTAAATTTAAAAAAGCAGGATTCAATTTAATCCTGGTTATCACTCCCCACTGACAAGCCATCAATACTTCGTTAAGAATTTTCCTAAAAGCATTAATTGCGTCCCTGAGGGGATACAACTTGACTGAGCCACAACAAAATTATTGACAATTTCCTGTAGTTTTAGAAACTAAAGAAAGGGTAAGGAATTATGAGAAAGAGAACGATAGAATTGATTTTTCATCAGAATAACATAGCTAATTGAGTGGAATAATGAATATGCATATATATGTATTAATTCCCTTAAATTTTTTTCTCGTGATTTTAATTCATATTCATATTTTTTCATATTGTTACGAATTTTGTAAAATGAATTTTTAAAATAGTGTAAGTAATTTATATCTGGATGTGTAATACTTTTATGTTACTCTATGCCAGTGTTCCTCAAACTGTAGGGCGCAACCCCTGGGGGCACGGTAACACTGAGAGAGGGGCGCGAGCTTATTGAAAAGAAAAGGTTTACAAAAATAATTTTTTGGGATGAAGTAAAACAAAATGCTTTCTGACATAATATAAAATACACATTTACACTGATATAATTTTTATATATGATATGGTAATCATCAAAAATAAAAGATTCCACTTCAAACGCTCATTAACTATCTTTGATCCTATAACCAAATAAAAAAGACATTTTTTTTTTGCTTTACTGTAACCTCCAAGATGAGAGATTTTTTTATTACGTTTCTTTTAACCCCTAAAATACTACTTTTGATTATCATATATTTGACCTTCAAACTTACTGGTATGTTTCACTCCGTCTCTTTTTTTCTTTTAGGAAAGTTATAAATAATATTTTTCCGTATCTTTTATTCTATGTGAATGAGTTGTATGATATATGGATAAGAGCATATTGAGCACTCTGAAGGATTATTTGGCCAAGATGTGTTTTTATGAGTATTCTGAAACGTATAATGCATAACGAAAATCGTTTTACACAATTATTTTTTAGAACTGATATCGATATTTTTTATATTGAATAAATACACTTTTAACATGGGAGCGGTCGCATGAGGCGCAGAATCAAAGCAGGCTCACGAAATCGTTAATTCTGGGAAAACTCTTTATTCGTCAACAGTGACCTTGACAGTATCCTCCTATTAGACAGTCTTAAGGGGAACAAAAATGATTTTGTCACAAATATGCTTCTTTTTTGAGAGTGGCAAACGTTTTTTTACAATCAAGTTACTAGTTTTGGGGAAGTTTCCTGCGCAACCACTTTTGTTCAAAAATATTTTTCATGAACATGCTACCCTTTCCCCCCTGAACAATTTTGTGGTTTTGATTGCTGTGTTGTACGACTTATGGTTTATAAATGTAAATGAGCAGAATATTAAAAAAAATGCGCATCTGTGATCTCTATTGAAGGAAGTTGAAACTGATCAAGCAATTGAAGAACCTGCTGAAATAATTCATATTAATCAAGATAGCGAAAGTAAATATGAGAAAAGCGATAGATATGAAACGTTTGAGTTGAATTGAAATTTTCAAATGCTGCCTAAAGAACTCTATGAAGAAAACTATGAAGCCATCAATGTAGCACTTCGCCTTGTCAAAAAGACACAAGGAAGAAAAGTTCAAAATGCTATTTGTAGATCATCAAACGACAGCAAAACTAAAATAATGTGAACAAAATATGATAGTTTTGCTGGAAAATAACGTTCCTGTATTGTTAGCGAAAAGTGTCAGTGATAATGTCTTTTATTAAGGACACGCACATTTGGAACATTTTCTTTATTTTTATTGATTTTTTCTCAAATTTTCAAAGAAAAATTGAAAAGTCCTTGAAAATAGGTAAGTATATTTTCTCTTAATTAAATTATTCACTGGAATTGTGATTTTTATCGTGTATAGTAAAAATAATTATAAAATAAATTATAGTTTAAAAACAAACTAAAAAACACGCTTTTATAGTGAATCGAACTAAAAAGTAAAAAAAAATATATAAATATATATTACTTAAAAGTAATATACACAAAATGTAATACTTATCTTGTTAATTTGTACGGTTTGTAATTAAATCGTATTGTAGCTATAGCGCCAAAGGGCATTATTATTGCATTCAATACATATTTATTTTGGGGGGAGAGGCGCGATAAAAATTATGATTTAAAATTGTGCCGCCAGTAGTGAAAGTTTGAGAACCACTGCTCTATGTTGTATTTATTTTATGTTAAGACTATATTATTCGCGAGTAACGCCGTTCCTTACATTCTAATGACGATTCAATGGAAACTTGGCGAAATCTTGGCGATAGAGCCAAGTTGGCTTTATTTTGGCAACCATGTAGGCAACTTGCCCACCATTTTGAAGACTTTAGCAACCATTTTGGTGAGTTTGCGACCCTATGGATTCTTCTAGGAAATCAGAAGAGAAATATATTAATATCACGATCTACGACACAAGCGGGTTTTTCTCGTAAGATCCGTGAAGCCTATAAAGAGGGAGTCGCTCAGCAAAACTGGGTCAGTATTGTTTCGACTAGCGATTAATTGGTATTGATTTGACTGCGAAAAATCAACCAGCGATTAGTGATTACTTTCTCTGCTGAATGGGACGAGCCGGTGCTTGCGAATAATCTTTAAATATACTTGCATGTGAAACACTGATAATTGTATATGAGTCCCGGATTATTTGGCCTTGCGAGTTCAAATTCGCTAAGGTATGTTTCTTTTGTTGAGTATAGATTCGCTAAGAACGAATTCTACGGGAATTGACTCCGTGGCTTGCGGGGGACAGTTATAGAAAAAAATATATAATTTCGTTTCTTAACTATCAGAGCTATGGTCCTAAAATCTCAAAATCAACATATTGATGAGTAGAGTTAAGGTAAAATGTGTTTCTGAGGAAGTAGACATCCAAAGGGAATTAATGGAGCTTTAATGAAAAATTCCGGTTTTGCATTATAAAACTTGCAGACTAGAAATTTCGCAAGCATGTTTCTTTTATTGACTACAGATCCGTTATGAACAAGTTTTCTGAAAACTGGGAGGGTGGAGTCCAGGAGCATGAACAATAAATATACCTTCGCCTTGGAAACTCAAGTCCTGTCTTTTTTAAATCAAGAGTTGAAGGCCTTAAGTATATTTTCCGGTATAATCCAAAACTTAATGCTAAGATTCGGATGACCATAACTTAAAGACAATATATAATGCTATAACATCATGAAGTACACAGCAAAGCGAGTGGGTAATGGTTAGCATATATATTTATGCCATTTTTATTTTAATCCCTTAAATAGCGATATTAGCTTAAAAGTTGTTGATTTTTTGTTTGATTGTTTGTTTAATGACACACAGAAAATACATTTTCAAAAACTATTTTCACTTATAAATATATAAAATAACAAAATATCTAAGGAGCACAAGAATTTCTTTGTTTCCTTTCAAATTTATATTTTTTAAAAGGAAATACATTGTATTTCCAAATCTATACAATAGCAAGAAAATTTTTCAAATTAATGTATTAAAGTAAAAAAATGTGTGTGTGTGTGTGTGTGTTTTAATAGGAGAATTCTAAACATCACGAAAACATTGTAATAAATAGATACACAAATATTCAAAATATTTTAATTTATATTCATATTAAAACCTTTTTCTATTTAAATGGATTTTGAGTTTTCATCCTATTCTTCAACATTAAGGAAAATGATAAATGTAGCTTTAATATCTTCTAAAGTATAAAATCCAAAAGAGAAGCACATTCACAAGAAAAAGAAAATGCGCTCTAGTAGTTCATTTAAAATTTAATGTATGTGCATTTATTAGTTGGATGTTATTAAATTTCATATGTAAAATTTCCACCTCATCGAATTATATGACAAAAATATTTGAAGGCAGAAGAAAAAATTTTAAAATCTCAAAAGGAGATGAATAACTTTTTAAAAATATGTGTTAAGAAAGTTAAATTTATTCAAATTAGAGCATCCATTCATATCGGGGAAAATATTCCGAGACAGCTTTATGATATGAAGGCAGCCCCACCAAAGTTAAAAAAATTAAAACTCAATTATATATTTTTTTAAAAAATATCAGCGGAAATTTCCATATTTCATTGTTGTGTTAATATCTATAGAAATTAACAGGGTGAAATATAACGGGCTTTTCCTAGTTCTCTTTTTAAAGAATGCAAAATTTTCAAATTCTAAAAAAGAAATTAATGGTGCAGATTGATAAGAAATAAACAAGAGAAAAGAAATTTAAAATAAAGCTGATAAATTTTTAAAAATAACAAAAAAAGTATTTATAATTTACCCATAATATTTTTCAAGTAACTTATATAAAATCACAACTAAAAATAAATTATCTTGAGCAATTTTAACACGAAAGTATTCCGTTTCATATGAACTGAAAGAAAGTCCTCTATAGAGCGGTTTGAATTAAATTGAACGGTAAATAAAATTTTACAAAGAATCATTTTAAAATTTAACATTTTTTTCTCTATTATTATAATTTGTTACAATGTGAACATCGTTAAAAAGTTTGAATCTTATTAGCTGAGAGATTGAGAGAGATAACCTGTCACCTATTTCTGCTAATTTAAAAATTATAGTTTAAAAAAACTGAAAAAACATGCTTTTATAGTTAATCGAACTAAAAAATAAAAAAATAATTCTTAGTATAAGAATAAAATGATTAGCGATAAAATGAATGTCATTGTGGTAAAAACGTGCTGTAATCGATATCAATTGCTGTAATTTCTTGCTAGTTCTGTGACGGATCTGTACGGCACTTTACCACTAATACACTTTGGGGACTGCAAATTTCCAACCAGCTCTAAAACAAGAAAGCGGGATATGCAAATTAGTCAAAGTATTTAAGGAGATTGTTGTAAGTTAACAGTACGCTATTACGTCAAGAGATAGGTCGACGGAGTTCTAAGAAGTTTCAAGTTATTTGTGCGATTAGCGTCTCGTTGATCAATTGGCAGTGATCTACAATTGGAAAGTTTGATACGCCTGGAAAGTGAGGTGGTAAAAGGAAGGCGAGATTTAAATCTAGATTATCAGATCATAAGAGTAAATATATAATAAAGTTAGTGTTAATTTAATGAATGTTAGTAATTCAAATTGCGTGTATCTCTCGGTCCTCTTATTCCGGTAATCCCGTTCGATATTGAGTTTATTAGTTGATTAGTATCATATTTCATGATTTAATTTAATAGGGTCAATCATATTGACGTAGACATATTGATTAATCTTTGTAATTAGAAGGTTGATAATTGATGAAAGTGAATAAATATAATTTGTTATTGCAAAAATGTCGTCTGGTCATTCTTTGCCTCAAATCAATCTTGGTGTCCAGGGTGGAATCCAGGGGGGATTCGCACAGTTCTGTTCCAAATTGCAGAGTTAGTATAAAAATGTAGTACAAAGCACCCCCTTTCGCTTTTACTACAATGACATTAATTTTCTTGTTAATCATGTTATTCTTATATTAAGAATTATGTTCTACTTTTTAGTTCGATTAACTATAAAAGCGTGCTTTTTAGCTTTTTTAAACTGCAAATTTTTTTTCATGTTTTAGTTTAATCTACAATAAAAGAGTATTTTTTATTGTTTTATAAAATATCCTCTATTCATTGATAAGTTATTCTTAAATGCGTCATTTTTTTAGAATCTGGAATACCCATCGCATTCCTATCAGTGGGTCGATACGACCACGTTTGCAAAATGTAGGATCAGCAAACTGATGAAAATCTGGAAGAGCTAAGTTTGAAGTATTTCATGCGAAAGGTGTTAATCGAATGATATTTTTCACTAAAAAGATGTCAATATTCTCTCTGAAACTTGCATCAGTATTAGACACAAAAGTACACTTTTTGAATCAAAGAGTTTGTGAGAAATTATTTAATCAGGTGAGACCTCTGAACCAATTCTCAACTGCATATTTAATGCGGAAAAAGGTGTAAAGTTACTGATATTTTTTACTAAAAAGATCACTATTTACGTTTTCCATGTGCGTTTTCGCTTTAGAGTTGTAACAATATTTTAGTCGCCAAATCTGGAAATAGAATATGGAATTAGTCGCCAAATACGGAAATGAGAAATCGTTAATCCTGATGATCCTGATCAGAACAATGGAACAAAATTATTAAGTTATTGTATTGTCATCGCGGCTCTTCACAAGTGTGCAAAATTTCGAATTCATCTGACATTTTAAAGTGTGTAAAAATCGAGTTCAAAGGTTCCGTTGCATACAGGTAAAGCTAATTAAAGCATGTTAAAAACAAAAATATTTTAAAGCCAAGTTATATTTAATATATAAGTATAGTAACTCTTCTAATTCCACCACAAGGAATTTAGTAGTGAACCTACCATCTAACATTCTATAGGTCATTGATTTATCAAATGAGTTGCTACAATGCAATTAATTTGGTAACATACTTCATTCTGAAGAGGTTCTCCATTTTTAAATTTCAAATACACTAATGATACAAGTTTCTACTACTAATACATGCTTCTAATTAGGAATAACTTAATAAAGCAAAACACGCTTTCACAAGCAATAAAGTCGAAAATGCCAAAAGCTATTAATTGAATCGTGAGCAGGTGACTAATTAAATCTAATTTATCCTTCCATTAAATCCACAATTCTAATTGACTTAAAACGTGAACTACTTGCTTTCGAAGTGCCTACGCATTAAATATGCTCAACACGATATGTTTCGAATTGTACGTTGCTACACCTTGAATTTATTTCGAATATGTTGCCTTAATTAAAGACCTCCATTAGCCAAGGTCATATGGAATGAGGTAGAGTTACTTTCGGAAATCTTACTCTCGGATTTCTTGTGTGTACAGGGATCAACACACAAATTCTCAAAATGTAAACTCTATTGATTCTTTAAATTAAGTGCTTTTAAAAACAATAAAACTGATCTTAGCGTATATAAGTCACTCATATTAGAAGCTATTGGTGAAATTGGTGAAAGACGTTTTTTTTCTTTTTGAAAGTGAGGTATACTTTTGTTATTAAATGTTTTAATTCACAGTTGTTCCACTTTTTCTAGGCGAATTTATAATTAGAATCTTTAAATAAAACATGACATCAAATGTTATTATTAACTATTACAGATATGTAACAAAAATTTTCTAAAGAATACTAGAATTAAAAATCAATACAGTGAATAATAGTAGAAATTTGTAGAATATTCAATAAAAAGGATATTCAAAACCGAAAATTAAATAATACTTGGTGGGAGGGGAGGGACCAACATCCACTGTACAAATTACACAGTCCCCGTTGTACACCTTAAAATAGTGTAAATAATTTTTATCTGGATTTTTCATACGTTAAAATAAATGATACAGAAAGTAAAACTGTAATATTTTCAAGCAACACTGTGCTTACGTTGCGATAGCGTTTCAATGGAAAATTCGCGTAATATTGGCGATGAAGCAAAGTTGGCACAATTCTTGGCGACCAAATTTTGCGACTTGACAACTATGTTGATTATTTTCGAAAACTTGGTAACCATATCGATGCTTCAAGAAGTTACAGGACAAATCTATAACATCATGATGTATTACGTAAGTGGAGTTTTCGAGAAACCGCTGGAAGTAGGGATTGCAATACCGGTATATCGGGATACCGAATACCGGTATTTTGAGCCATTAGTGCAATTTTGTAATACTGGTATTCACAAGTTTAAATACCGTTTTTTCGGTATATACTAGAAATTTTTTAAATTGTTTCCTCTATACGTTCAGGAATCGCCAACGTAGCAAAATAGTATACGTTTTTTGTATTTATGTCTCCCTAACGAGCGAAATTAATTAGACTGAATATGAAGTTTCATCGTACAATCAAGCAGTGATAAAATATGTGAATCATCCAAGGAGACGTGCCAAAACTATCCAATTACAGCTCAGAGCGATTCTGCGCACGCGCAGGATTTGTAGTTTGATATTCGTATTTGTCAAAACAAGGTTGTAATTGTGAGGAAAGAGCGTAAAATTTCGAAATTTTTAAATTGGTGATTTTGTTATTCACATTGTATTTGCATATCATACTGATAATGAAAATGAAAAGGAAGAAAAGAGACTAACCAATTCAAATTTTATCAAGTTTATAGTAAATTTTCTTGACATGTTTTACCCACAAAACCATTCACATTCAGAAGAATTCGGTACAGTTATCTAAGATGATGATGACACTAATGTAGAATGGTGAAAAGAAATTGCCTCTGAACGAGAATTAGAAACAACTAAAAAAATTTCCTCAAACAAAATGTAATACAGAAATCAGCTACATACAAAACACCATCCGAAAAGAAATCGATCTATTTGTAAAGATGAGGAATTTAGTGTTAAATACTTGGAAAAAGTATATCGTGCATTACTAACCGTACCACCAACTAGCGTAGATGCCGAAAGAGTGTTTTCGACAGCAAGTAATTTTTGGGAAAAAAATTACGTTCCAGGCGTAATGACAGTACAACTGATGCATTATGTTTTTTAAGATCACATTTCAAAAATTTATAATAGTTCCACAGATTGAATAGTGATAGTTACACTCTTTTTATGATTTAAATAAATACGAGGTTTCCTTACTTTTTTTGTGATTTTTATTAGTTGTTATAATTTATAAGTTACAAATTATATTTTTGTGCTATTTACACTCTCTGATACAACTGGAAAATAAAACAAAGAAACACCTGTGTTTTTCTAAAATTTCTAATACCGGTATTAAAACCGGTATCCCGATTTTAAGATCTCAAAAATACCGAATACCGGTATTGAACTTTTGGTCCGGTATTGCAATCCCTAGCTGAAAGGTAGGGGGATCTCCGAGGCAAATCGTTCTTGGCGTTCCTCTTCAGTTAAATTAAACTTTTTGTTGCTGTTGTTTTTTCAATCCCCTTGGAGCAGGAAAGCCTACACCAAGTCCATTTGACCTTTCCGCGTAATAGTCTCACACACCAGGTCTTGCTCTTCATACAACTGTCGCAGGGAAATGCCCCAGCAGTCCAGAAGATGAGCAGGAGAAGCAAGGAGAGAGCAGGGACAGGTAAAGAAAGATTTTATCCCTTGCACAAAAGTCATACTACGCAGGTGACTGCTTCTAAGGCGTGCCAAGGCCGTCTGATGAGCCCTGGAACTCCTGCACTGTATAGATTGGCCAGGACTCTTAGCTGCGTACCAGTGGTGAGCAGGAGGGTTTCGCCAAGTCAAATTAATTTTATTTCTTTGGAAGGAAGGAATTTCCGTATGGGTTAAGACAGTGGAACTGGGGGTAGGGAGATCACATCCCCTACCAGCCAGCTCATCAACAGCTTCATTCCCAGGCACACCCACATGTAATGGAATTCACTGGAGACATACTTGTTTCCTCTGACCAAGCCTAACTAATTTGGATAAAATATCTAGACCAGTACTGTCCATAATTTTTGGCCAATTTTTCAAATATTGGATGGAGCTTCTGCTGTCTGTCAGGATCCAGATACTACCCTTATAAGAGTTGAGAGCATGATCGAGAGCACCACTAATAGCAATGAGTTCCGATCTAAAAACGGAACAGTGGTCAGGATTCCTGATGCTGATTTTAACATCATATTCCCAGGAGTTTTACTAAAGATACCACTCCCTGCTCTACCCGTATCCGAACAACTACCATCTGTGTAAACAATCAAGGCTTGATCGGGTATGTCCTTTATTACTTCAAGTGCCAGTTGTCTGAGTAATTCCGGATGGCTGATATGCTTGGGAGTACTGGTCAATATAATTCCTCTTGGAATTCAACATGATTAAAAGAATCAATAGGTGGGAAGCAGCTAAAAGATGTGGATGTGTCAACATTGAAATCAATAAAACCATGTTTACGCATGTAATTAAGTGTGCTGTCTCGCTTTAAACGTTGGTTACTTGTCCAATTTATAATGAAAGAAGAGACATTAAACTTTTTAATACCCATTTTGAAGAAATGTATCATATGTACAAATAAGTTTATTACAGCATCGTGATTTTTTAATTGAGAGAGATATATATGTGAAACATATAGTGATTAAAGTTAATGGTTTAAGTAAAATATAAACTTCGGGTTATTTTTTTTTTGTTAAATAATTTTATTCTAGCAATAATTTCCTCTTATTTGTAGTCCTTTATAACACTTCGCATCTTTTGAAACTTAAGATATTTCGGCAACATTAAAGACACGCCTAAAACTGCAAAAATTACCAATTTGTGCTTTAAACTGTTCTGTGGTTCTAATTTATTAAAACCTAAAACTCAGGAGTCATTAATAACGATGGAAAAACTAGCTTTTAAGCGTTAATGAAAATATTGCGTCATTAATTTCAGATCTATTAAAATTATTTTGCCTGGTTGGATCATTAATCTTACTTACAAGCTCTACACAGATTTCGCAAACTTTCGGATGCTTGCTTTTATTTCTTTAGCAATGTAAAGTATCACGATAAAAATAATCTGGCAAAAGCAATAAAAAACTATGGAAAATAATACAATAAAGGAAGTAATGTTTCTTCGATAAATGAGTACCTTTGTAAAAATATTAGGAACAAAGAATTTAAATTCTGATTGTTAGTCATGTAATTATGATAATTCTAAAAATCCTGGGATAAGTTAGAATCACACATCATGGAAATAAGAATAATTAAATCCTATATTTTTATATGATGGCATTATTTCATTGACTCTTAATTAGAAAACCAAATCAAGAAAAAAATTTAGAATATGAGGTGCATAATTTCATATTTTGAACAGAGAACGAAAAGTTTTACCGGTTGATTCAAAAATAGCGTGACCATCTTCAGAGTATTAATTTTTATTGAATCAAGTTATCAATATGAAATTTTCCATGTTGCTTCCTTTCACATTTTACGTAAATGTTTATCCAAGCCAAAAAAACTTTTTCGAGCATTTGAGGGGCGGGGGATTTTTTCAACGTCCTCTTTGATTGCTTTTTGAAGCCCTTGAAGTGTTCTTACTTTACATCTATTTAGTTTTTTAAGGAATCCCTATAAATAATATTTGAAAGGAGCACAGTCGGGGGAGATTGCAGCTTTCTCATAAGGAAAAAAAAATTTTATCTTTCATTCATTTTATAGTTGATTTTCCAGTATGACTTGGTGCAGAATCTTGGTGAAAAACAAAATAAATTTCATCAAAGATAAAGACGTTTCCTTTCTTTGATCATGGGCTTCAAAACTTTTTTTGTAGTATGGAGTCTCAATTTTAGCCTTTGGTTCAAGAAAAAATTGTTCAGCTTAGCCTTGAGAGGACATTCCCATCCATTCCATTACACATGAAGGCTACCTTGCTTTCTGAAAGCAGCTACGTCTTTGCTTTGCTTTTCGCGTGAAATATGTTGTATCTTCGTTTTTTCTGTTGAGGGTGACCGATGAAACAGTAATTCATCCGAAGTTATCCATGCTCTGTATCTACTTTTGAGTTACATTAAATATAGAGGTCAAGAGCACTTTCTTCGTTCTTTTGCGGTAATTGCAGACATTTGATGACGGACTTGTTGAATCACTTTCGTATTTTGAAAATTTTCTTTATCTGACGACAAATTGTCGATTGCGATATCAATAGTTTATTTGCCATAGGTGTTTTAGGCAAAGGATTTTCTACAACGATAATTCTTTTCAATTTCTTTTTTTTTCTTTTTCGTTGACTTCCTTTCATTCACATTTTCCCCCTGGGTTTTTCTTTGTGAGCCAAATTTTATTTCTTTTTGAAGTTTAGATAGTAGTACAATGAAAAAGTCTTTTTTTTTAATTTTTAAATGCTTTATTTTTTAAAGAATGCGAACAGCCATCCTTCAAAAGCTTTAAAATTTCGTTCTGGTTTTGAGGATTTAATTTCGGTACCATAATTTACTCCTACTAATAAAAATTGTTTGTTTAGTAATTTAAATGTTTTAATTTTAAAATAAAATCGGCAGTAAAACGATTGAAATTCGCCATAAATAGTTACATGCTTTTAAAATTGTTCACACTACTTTTGAATCAAACGGTATAAATTAAAAATTCACGGAGCAAAATGCTGTGTCAAAATCATCATATTCCAGTGTTCTTCGGCATAACTAAATAATGGTGGTTAGTGGTTGTTGTTTAGAAAATAGAGAGAGCCATCATTACTTTCATATGATCAAATTTAAAGTAAAAATATTTTTAATCGCAGATACCACTCTTTACAATTTTCTGGGTGCCATCTTTCTCTTTTCTACGCACACGCACGCGCACAAAAAAAGAAAAGGAGATAGCTCAGAAACTAAAAACAAAAAAAGGTTTATACATTATTTTTTATTTAATAAGAGCAATTACTCAACTATTGGTTAACTATTACTTGTTGTTCCACGACAAAAACTTTACAAATAATTTATTCGGTAAATATTTAAACTACTGAGTCACGACAAAGAATAATCAGTATGTTCCAGAATTTTCCCAAAATAGCTAATTGCTCCCTAAGGGTATTCAAAACTGGCTGAAGGAAACAGAATTATCGATAGTTTTTAGGGGCTTAAGAAATTTCCAAGACAAAAAAAAAGTTGCAGTGTTAAAAGTTAAGTACCAAACTCGTTTTTTGTTTGTTTCTAGTTGGTATCAAATAAGTCTTAAAGTTTTACGAGAAAACAGAATATCTTTTTGATCCACTGAGTGGAGTCCATTAGCTTCGAAGGTCGAAAAAAATATTTACTGGAATGGTGGATGGTAACATGAATAAAGAATTACTTTAACAAGCCTCCAAGCATTGCACTTCAGCTTGTACATAAAGCCAACAGTCTACTAGAATAGTTAAATAATTGCTTAGTAATGCATATCATGGTTAAGAATGAAAAAATTTTTAAAAGAGGTACCAAATAACTCTTAGCGACCCATTTTACTTCTCCATAAATGTGCTGCTTTTTTTGGAATTTTAATATTTTTTAATAACTTGGGAAATTTTCTATAATGCTCTTAGTGATTATTTATTTCTGGGTAAAACAAATCTCACATTTTGCAACATGTGAGGCGTTTTGATTTAGAGAGAATGAGTCAATTTTCAATAAATCTATTTTCATTCTTTACTATTATCCCCCAACCGGTTCTTTACTAATCATCCAACCGGTATAGTGGTTAGTGACGCTGACTGCGGTGCCGTAGGGACTGGGTTCGAATCCCGGGGAAGACATGGATGTTCGTAAATGTATAGAGCATTTGCATACTTAAACATAACTTTTGGGGATACTTTAAATAGCCGTCGAGCTGCAAGTCCTCTCGTGAGGTTGGTGGGAGGCCCCTGATCACCCCCAGGGTGTTCTCCCTCAAAATTGGAGTAAACCCGAGCTAAATTGTTCTGTCACCTGCATGGTGCTCAAAGCTACGGCTAACGACAGGTGTCACTTATCCCTTTACCATGATGAAATTCGTGGGCCTTGATCTGGCCTTTGCCGATCAGGGGGCATTCATCACACAACAACTATTATATTACTAAAAACTAATATTATATAATATTAACAAATATTTTTAGTATTATATATTATATTTAGTAATGGTTATATAAATAGCAATGTTTGTTCGTTAAGAAATCATTTACATTAGACTAACGAGGCAGTAATATCCCCTAATAATTATTGTACTAGGGGTTATTAGGGGGCTACTCTAGTAAAATTATTTCAATTCAGGTAACTACTAGGGGAGCACAACTCCCATTGCACAAGTTATGTAATTGTTCGTACTCACGGCTCAAATTCTAAAACTGTAATTTACATGTATTATTCAGTCCTATTTATTTCGAAAATTCTTTCTTGGCGTTCGTTCTCTTCAATTAAATTCATCACTGAAGCTGCACCGTCCATCATTGATAAAGTCTTCAGATTTTGATAAATTTGCAAGTTTTTGCAGCTTCTTGGAAAATTGAGTGTTTAGCTCCATGGATTTAAAATAAGTTTCCATAAGAAAGAGACACTTTTTTTCTCACGCAACGATTGCAGTCCAGGCAATAGTCGCGATATTTTACTACGAGAGCTTGGAATAATGTAATATCGCAACCGTATTGATGACATTATATGAAACGAAGCACATAGTTGCCAATTCAGCGCATACGACACATGTTAAATAGGAGTTGCCTGCTTGCAGAGTTATCCTGAACGTTCGCATCGTTGCGATAGCATGTAATAAATTTATGAAAGCATCACGAAAAACCTTTTTTTACATAGAGATAAAATATTTTTCAATTTTTTCTCATTTGACATGTTTGGATGGAAGACAAATAAGCATAGATGAAAAATTTAGAGCATCAAGAAATAGGAGATAGTAACGTATTTAATGTTCTTTACTTTTAAATAATTTTCAGGCAGACATATACAGAAAGAGTATAGTAACTGTATAATACTGTATAGTAAAATTAAAATACTGTATTTGAAGTCCTTCAACAGATAAACACAAATTCTTCTGAGTAAGTTAATATAATTTCTCTCAATTTTCCATAGGTAAAAAATGTGTTTAAAGTTAAATTATATGAAAGCTGTGTTTGTATTTAAAAATAGCAATGAATTATTTACAAAACATAAGCTTTCAGTTATTGTCTTGTATTCAATAACACGGGATTTTCGATGGATTATTAACAATAATTTATCTAAATCCATTGATGTCTAACAAATATAATACTAATATTCAAGAACTCCACAGTTCTTATATATGATCCATGTATAAGAAATATAATTATGGAGTCTTCTGATGTAGTCTGGAGTCTATGGAGAATTATTAACTCATCACTTTCTAACATTATACGTGTAAGTTTTCAGATCTAATTAGATCGTGCAAAGACATGACGTTATATTTTGTAATGGACTAAATTCATGTGACGTCAGAGTCACATGATATATGCAATCACGGTACCAAAAAAATTATACACACTTGTTGAAAATAATGCACATAGGTAAACAAAATGCATTTGATTTAGAAATGCACATACAGTATTAGATTTATTTTTTAATTTTGAAAAATTTTCTGACTTATCTTAATACTTGAAACATCTTTATCAAATCATCAAATTAGAAATTTTATCTAAGTTTTACATGCAGAATGACAAGTATAAAACTAATTTCTGCTTTGAATTCAATATAGAGCACATGATTCTATTTATCTTGGTACCATCATGAATATGTGGTCCATTGAATCATCTCTCTCTCTATATATATAAAGTTTTTCGTGATGCTGTAATAAGTTTATTTGGCAGCTCTCTTGACGGTGACAATGGTGATCATCATGAAACTGTTATGCTAAAAAAACAGCATAAACGTAAATTTTTTTAAAAAATTTTTTTTGGAACAAGGAAAGAAAATATAATATATTATCTTCATAACTGGCAAAACCGATTACTCACTCTCGCTGTATAAAAGGTTTCATTTATAATAATTTTTTTATTTTTTTATAATCTTTCGTTTCATTAATCTTTAAAATTGAATTTAACTACAAAATATGGAATTTACCTTTAAACCTAATCAATGTTTTACAGTAAGGGTTATCGTTACTGTTACAAAATTCTCCTAATTTTTTCATTTTAAAGCTTTCGAAATAATAGTCTTAGAAATTCTTCGGGCATTAAAAATGGCGGTACTTTTCCGTTTTGCCACTGCAAATCTTGCCAAGATGCCATTATTGGCGACAACTCACAATATATACATAAAAAATATTAATAAATATTAGTTCTCATTGGGTTTTTATCCATTTTTATGTAATATAAAAAAAGACATTACGGATAAGAAAAGCCCCCGACTTAGTTGGAAAATGTGGTGGCAAAATGGTTACCGGAGGAAAACATTCCGTTTGGCATCAGTTCTATCATTTTTGGCGACTTTATTTCCGACGAAACGGAAAAGTAAAATTTTTACAATCCTTCTAATGACAGATCACTATTTTATTCTCGTGCCAGTTTTTTAAGAGAAATAAAATTGTATCTTGTTAAATATATGCAATCTGCATAAAAAAAAATTTTATAAAAAAATATCCTTTTTATTACACACACACACAAATTACAAGTTTCCTATATTATACGGAGAAATTTTCAAGACAAGCACCAGAAAACATCCAATGTGTAAATATTGCACTCCACTAAGCTGATTTGTGTAACCCTTAACAAGTTTTATTACGCAATCCGATACAAAATTATCTCATTAAGTAACAATCTTGCTTGGAACGACCAGGTACCTTCGCGGAAAATCCACAAATGCTGAAAATTGTGTTACCTTATAAAACAATTAACCATTCTCGTCCATCAATCTTTTCAGCGCTGTACACATTAGACTTTTGCTTCTCTCATATACAAGTATTAATTATGCACTGCCTAACCTATCTCGTGCTCTTGTCCAATTGCATTATGAGTTCTATTCGGACAAGCGACGTTAATTACAAACGGTGTCCATTAGCCAACAAAGGACATTTATGCTTTAATAGGCAAGACCTGAAATCGTAGAAGGCGCCCCCTGGAGGATAAATCAGGATGGCAAGTATAATGTCAGCGCATTGTACCTGAAATACATGTATTCAAAATTAGACGTTAGTTAAGGGGTTTAGTTTTATCAAAATTGTGATTATGTAGCTTAAGAGTACGCGTTGAGAGGGATTAAAGTTGTTAATTGGACGGTTTGAATTGGGTATTATGATTGCGAAATGAAACTTATAGTTTAACACTATATGGAGATTCTTTTAACAGGGAATATTCATTTTGATAAATCTATATTTGTATAACGTATTTATTCGAATCTAAATCACCATCAATTCTAAGCCGCACCTAAAATTCTCAACAAGTTTTTCAGAAAAGGGAGAAATGGTGTAAAATTATTTATCGATATCCAGTTTTATGAAATTGAAATAAATTTAAAATGAGAACTATAACAAAATTTAATAATTAGTTATTTCACCCGCATTATAAACTTTTAAATGCATGCATGAATCTTTAATCGCTCTAATTGCCCCGCAAAAGATTATTACAGTAGTTGACGTTGTTAAAAGGCATGACAATAAAATATCATATTTACTCGAATCTAAACCACACTTTTTTCCAGTGTTAATACTATTGAAAATCGGTCGCAGCTTAGAATAGAAGGCAAAACATTTGTTGGAGGGGGGAAATTGAGTTTCCAACCCTTTCAAAAGGGAAAATGTAACCGTCCATTCTGGCCATTTGCATCGAAGATTTATCACATTCCGTAGTTAATCTCCAGTATTCAGTCAATCCTAAACACTGTTGTCTGCGCGTAGTTATGAAATTTTTTTCTGTATACCCTTTTTTTAATCACATACACATTAAAGATATCGATAATAGCATCTAGACCAGTTGATTATGAAGTATGAAAAAAGACAATTTTATATGCAGAAAAAAAAGGAAATTAGAGCAACGACCACAGAAAATTTGACACGGATGAAATAAATGTACGTCGTTGGCGTTAATAAAATGGTATTGTTACGTAAATCCGGGTTTGTGGATTTTATGCAAAACAATCACAAAGAAAATAAACAGTTCTTTAAGAGAGATGCAAATTTATTATCCAAATCCAATCCTTTCAACACAAGATTCAGCGGCAACATTCACAGGGTAAATATCCAAAGGTCTTCACACCTTCAATAGCAATCAAACACAATAATCAGTGTTTAAAAATACACGTAAGTAAAGATTATTCACAAGCAAAGCCGAGCTAATCACTAGTCAAAACAATCGTCACTACTCGCTGGTTTAATCAAGACTGCTCTGTTTGCGGCTGCCACTAATATTTATAAACCCGACGGAAACTTCCAGAAAGATCCGCACGCATCATTAAACGTGACTTTAGTGGCGAGATCCACTACTTTCTCTAGAACTAAACACCAGAATAAGACCGCTTGGATTACCCCCTCCCCAGAGCACCATTGGTATCAATGTTCTCGTCCTGGAGGCTCTCTGGCTCACGGTTTTACAAGACAGGATCAAACTCTTCTAGCCCACCCTTTGAAAAGTGGCCATATCAAATCAATGAAATTTTCTGAAGGACGCAATAGCTTTGAAATGTGCATGAACTCTTCTTCTGAGCCGGCCACGCCTGCTCACATCCTCGAGTGCCTAGGGCTCACCAAGCAGGACTTAGCAGACGTTCCCTTGCTGGTGTTGGACTTTCTGAAAAGCATGATGTCATGGACCTGGTCTAGCATTGCTGACCAATGGGGGCGTGCAACAACAACAACAACTACTACTTTCTAGAAGAATCCAGAGTGTCCCAAACTCGCCAACATGGTCGCCAATGACGCCAAAATAGTCCCCAAATTGGCGGCTTTTACGAAAAATGATGCCAGCTTGACTCTACCACCAAGATTCTACCACTCTACCGCCTAGTTCTCATTGAATCGCCATTATAACGTAAGGGGCGGCATTGCCTGTGAATAGTACAATTTTAGCATGAAATAATATAACAGAGTAATATAAATGCATTAAACACCCAAATACAAATTATTTACACTATTTACAAAAAATTCGTAACAGTATAATTTTTGTTTGTAAATGTTCAACAGTCTTTAATTATTATTTTGCATTTTTTTATAATGCATTCTTAAAAAAAAGGTGCATAGCAAATGCATGGGATAACACGGAAGACGACACCGTGTAGAAAAATAGCGACGCCGGTACCCATTCCTAAGTCAGCAGAGACAATGGGAGTGACGAATCATTTTCAAAACATATGATACTGACAGTTACAGTAATTATAAGTTCATGCATGTATTTTAAAGTTCCTAATACAGGTAAAATATATACATTTATTATTAACTCTCTCTCTCTCTCTCTCCTTACTTTTTCTTCTTAAACTTTTTAAAAAATTTCTTAAGTATTGGATATTGATGAACCTTTTACACATTATTATTATTTTTCTTAAAATGTGTAGAAATTTGGAGGTGCTGCTTAGATTCTTTTAACTACGGCAATTCTTTTACACAAAATATGCATAAAATATTTATTTATTTATACAACGCCCGTACTTGGCTTCTTGTCTATTTGACGCCAAGCCTCCCAGTACCGACTGATGATGTCACCAGCCGGGTATTCATCGAGTCCAGTGCATTGAAGCAGGTGATCGCCATCTATTCTGGCATCGCCGCAGAGTAGGCAGGTCTCGTTACCAGCAACGCCAAGCCAGTGAAGGTATACTCCCAAAAAGAAATGTCCAGTAGTTAGGCAAAAGCAGGCAACAGCATCGGCTCTCTACAGGTGCCTCAGTATTGGGCCCATAGTGGCCAGTTTCCCATGGCTTTCCAAAACCCTTCGTTTTTTGGGTCACGGCAGTATATTTGTCAATGTATGTAGAGATAGTGCTCTTTGCTCTTCTCAAGGTCAAGGGGACTTCTGGTTGAGTCGATTCCACTCCCTGCTTGTCTTTTGGGTTGGCTCTTTTATTGCCGAGGATCCCAACATGACTTGAGACCTACTGTAAAGCCACAGTCCAGCCATATGAGATGAGCAAAAATTTAGTTAAGTTGCTACGAAGTAAGCAGCAGTGCCTTAAGCGCATGTGTGTTATAGGCCCAGAGGCCATTCCGTCCTTGTCAAAGGGAGTGCTTACCTTCTCTCCTTTCATCTAACACAAAAACGTATTAAATAGAAATTGTGGAACTAGTTTGTTATTCTGGGGTATGGCGCCAAGTAACGCTTGTTGTTGCTGAAAAGGAATCCAAGATGGCGGCTTAGCAGTATAACGTAATGATACACAATAATTTTTAAGAATTGTTTGGAAATATATTAAAATGTATTTTAAATGAAGAAAAAAGAAGAGAAGGGGAATAACCAAGATCAATTAATAAATAATGAACATCAATATAATATAATAAAAAGTAACATGTACTAATAATAGTATTATATGCAGTATATAATAATCTTATATTGTAATTTAATATTAATTATATATAATACTCACATAGTATTGTTTAATAATAATGTATAATCATATAATATAATTTATAAGGTTATTACATGTAGTATTAATTGTATTTTATATTACATTATAACACCGAAATTGTAAATAATAATGAGAATTGAAAAGAAATTAAGTACCGCTAATGTATAAAGAAACAATTAACGATAAAAATACAATTAAAATAATAATAAAAAACAGTTTAAATTTAAAAAAATACAGTTTCATCCAACCAGTTATTACAATACCATGAAATAAGCGAAGTGAACGGGTAACAGCTAGTTTTATTTATATTGTTTTCAACATCGGTAGAATGCTCAGTGGAAATGAAATTTGTAACAAATACTTTTTTCATTTATAAAGAAGTTAAGATACACAGATCATATTCCTCTAATGTATTTTCATATAAAAATATTATGATTTTCTTGAAAAATATTTTGAATCGGTAATTTTTGATGGACGCTAACAAAATTATAATCATAAAAGTTTACTTCTTTAAGGTAAATATAAACTGTATACACAACTCATGTTAAAAACACTTTGGGGAGGAAGATAAAAGTTTAAGATAACTATGATTATAAGATCTGTAATATTTTATCTAGTGTTATAGATATTTCAGGGGGAAATGAGAAAATTAGGAAAAAACGCTTCGGCGAGAAGAATATAAAGGCTTAAGATAACTATGATTTAAAAAACTGTAATATATACTTCAGGGGAAAAAAGGAGAAAATTGGGGGAAAAACTGCTGTATGTAGCGGTCATAGTTTATTAATCCAGACATAATAATTAAAATAATCTATGAAATAAAAAATATTTATGCAGTATAAACAATCTTTCTATGTATGAAAACTCTCCAATAATTTTAGAAATATAGATACGGAATTAAAAAAAACGAATTTGAAATTGTAGACAATAATATTAAATAGTTTAAGAAAAAAATGTGTTGCTTCATGAGGTATAATAAGTTTGAAAAAGTGAGTTTTGTTTCTTAAATTGAAAATTTTGTACAATATTCTAACGTTCACAATTCTAAATTTTATGTTTTTAAAATAAATTCGTATTTAAATCTCTTTTCATAATTGCATTTGCTTTATCATTTACGATTCGAACGTCTAAAACTCTAGTCTCGGAATTTATTGAATTTACTCAAATTTTGAGTCAAATAAAATCAGATTTAATATTTTTCATGGCATGAATTCCGGCATTCAAATATTTTAAATAAATATCAATCTTATACACTTAATGCAACACGTTTTTATATCAAACTCGGTCCTTAAGCTCTTAAAAGTCTTGCTAAAACACTATAATTCTTAACACGTTTCAAGAGTTATTTTCCAGTAAATATTTTTTGGATTTATCTCATTACTTAAATAAATAAAAAAAATGCGTAACAAATAAGAGTAGTTTCACCATCCCTCTAGGGCATATATAAATCTATGCCTTACTCGTTAATGTACTGTAAAACATATTTTACGCGTTAATGATTATAGCGTATAAATTTAAAAATTGCTATTTTTTCATACTAAAATATCTTTAGTTTTTCACTATTTGCTTATTATATTTAATTATATAAACAAAAGATTACTCGCTTAAAATAACTTATGAATAAATCCCTTAAATATATTTTATAACTACATTATTTTCAATTTATTTTTTTAAAAAAAAAAAATATTTGGAAGAGCGATTTTTAGAAGTTAGGCTTAAATAAACTGACAAGTGTGAAATAATGCACAACATATATTTTACAGCACATTTATTTTTAAGCTGTTTTCTAGCTTAAATAAATATGAGAACTTAATTTTTTTAAAAAATATATTATTTGGCTTTGATTAAAGATCAGTTAAGTAAAATATGTGATACACAACAAAAGCAATCGCAAAAAACAGCTAAAAGTTATAATTCATTTAACAAAAATATTATTTTTAATAAGGATTTCTACTTTCAATGATATAAAAATAAAAATACTGAATAAAATCAGTAAAATTTTCTATAAATTTTAAAAGAAACATATTGTAAAATATTTATTTATTACATTGCATGACCTTCCATAATTTTGTGTATCTCTCTATGAAACACACACGCACAAACATAACTTCTCTATCCTTCTTACAACAATTATATCGCACAATAATGTCTGAAAAAAATTGCAATGAAATTAAATTCACATGAATGATTTTAACCCTATTTTATGCAAATATATATTTAATTGGACTCCTATTAACTATTTACCATATTACCAACGTAATATGACTTTGTGTCTCTTAAGTCAAATGTTAGGAAACCTGAAATAAACTTCGTATATAAATACATGTACGTCTTAGTTATTCCAGACTTATTCTTG
This sequence comes from Trichonephila clavipes, assembly GCA_019973935.1. NCBI lineage: Eukaryota > Metazoa > Arthropoda > Arachnida > Araneae > Nephilidae > Trichonephila > Trichonephila clavipes. The sequence continues at coordinate 414,501 of BMAU01017873.1, forward strand.
AACTAAGCCTTTTTCCCCGTTTTTTACTAACTTTACTCTAATAAAAAATGGGTAAATTTCCGTTTCACCGGCAGGTCACCAAGCAGGCTTTATTAGTTATAACTCACAATATACACATTAAAAATTTTTATAAATGTTTCTCTTTGGTTTTTCATCTATTTTTGATGTATTATGAAAAGGCAATGACTTGTTTTGAAAAGTGGCGATAAAAAGTTACCTGTGGAAAAATTAAGTTTGTCATCGGTTGTACCATTTTTGGTGATTTTATTGCTTGCGTCGGTGAAACGGAAGTGTACTAAAAAATTTATATTCGATTTTCAACTGCAGTCGAACCTCCATATATAACGAACCTCTATATTGCGAATTTTTCTATATAGCGAACTTTTTCCTGGAACCAAGAACATTTCACAATTTTCTTCGTAAAATAATCTCACAACAGCAAAGCGCATTTTCTATATAACGAACTTTTTCTCTTGTGATTCATATTTTGCTCCCTTTTTTTTTTAACTATTTCTGGACATTTCAAGTTATTCTCTCTTTTAGCACATTTTATGGTGGTCATAAATCTTGAACTGGTTTTATTAGGTGCCTAATTTACCATGAGCAATAGATTTCTGGATATTTCATCCAAAAACTGTAACCTTTAACCCCCATTGTCCAGTTTATTAGAAACATCTTCGATATCGCAGTTCACCCTCAGTGGAAGCTCGTGTACTTAAAATAGTCTCCGTTCATTTGTATTATGGATCAGTCGTACTGGTAACACTTTTTTTCTTGTAGCTCGAAAACGTAAGTTATTGAGCCTCTAAGAAAAAAATTTAATTCTTCAGAAAGTGGATAAAGGTGTCAAGAAAATTTCTTGCGGTTTTTCTTTTATTATATATATAGGTAAGATGTATAAATCAAATCTATATTAATAATACAAAAAGGTGTAAATAATTACTCTTTTTAATATATAGTGTTTATGAATTTAAAATTTGTCTTATGTGGTTTATAAAGAAAATGGTAAGATGAACCTCTATATAACGAATTTTCCTTATAACGATTTTTTTTCGGAATTTAGCGACTTCGTTACATAAAAGTTCGACTGTATTTACTTCACAATCTACCAAGAGTTACAGAAATGCTAGATTTTAATTCCAAGCAGGCTTTAAGGTCTTGTGTGGACAATAAATTCACTTTATTGTCTAATGCAAAATACGATATCAGAACTGCACCAAAACAGAATTAAAAAACAACCACACATGGTCGATTTTTTAAATTCGAAGCAACTAGTGAACACACTTAAGAAGGATTTAGAACAGCGGTGGGAAAAACTCCTCCAGAGTACGGGCTACGGCTAATGTTTTCAAGGTGTTTTGGTCCACCAAGTGGTGTTGGTAAAATTCCTTTCAATGCTTCCCTATTTTTGGAAGTATCACACTTGAATGGCACATATTGCACAAACATTTTGCATTCCCCACTGTAAAGAAACACTGCATTCTGTATTATAATTTTATGTTTTTTTTTTCTTAACACTTACTTTCGACATTCTATCTTGCTTTTAAAATATTTTTACGATAAAAACTCAAGTAATAAAGAGTGTGTTTTTTTCAGGTATAGAAGTTTAAGTTGGCATTACTTTCCAAGATGGCGACCGATTTAACAGCTGTCAAGTGATTTATTCTCAGTTTGGTTTGGCAATTCATCCAAACGATCATCAAGCAAGGCGTAGATTCGTCGAATGGGCCCAAAACGAGATAGCCGTTGTTCCCGATTTTCATAACCGAATTTTGTTCAGCGATGAAGCGCACTTCTGCTTGAATGGCTACGTCAACAAACAAAACTGCCGCATTTGGAGTGAAGCTAATCCACAAGTGTATGTCGAAACACCGTTACATGCAGAAAAACTGACTGTTTGGTGCGCTTTATGGGCTGGTGGAATCTTTCTTCAAAAACGATGAAGGCCACAACGTTACAGTCAATGGTGATCGGTATAGAGCCATGATTACTAACTTTTTCATTCCTGAATTGAACAATCATGATGTCCAGGAGCTGTGATTCCAACAAGACGGCGCAACATGTCACACAGCTCGTGCCACAATCCATTTATTGAAAGACACGTTTGGTCACCGCCTAATTTCACGTTTTGGACCTGTGAATTGGTCTCCAAGATCTTGTGATTTAACACCGCTAGACTATTTTCTGTGGGGCTATGTAAAGCCATTGGTCTATGCGAATAAGCCACAAACGCTTGAACATTTGGAAGACAACATTCGCCGTGTTATTGCCGATATACGGCCACAAATGTTGGAAAAAGTCATCGAAAATTGGTCGTCCAGATAGGACTACATCCGAGCCAGCCGTGGCACTCATATGCCAGAAATCATATTTATAATGTAATGCCACAAGATTATCTTTCTAATAAAAAAAATTCATGTCAATCGAATAATACATCGTTGTTTTATTGCAATTTAAAATTCTATACCTCTCAAAAAACACCCTTTAAAAGAAACGTATACTAAACACTAAACGGGCATACTAAAAGAAACATATTTAAGGAACATAGATGCCCACTAGACTGAAAAATCTTGCTTTTCACCATCCATGCGACAGTGTTTACATAATCAAATGATTCGAAATATGTGTAGAAGTGCATGATGATTCTTGACACTTTTGTTGTCACTATTGAGGAAAAAAACTCTTAACGCGATGCTAGCCGAAGACATGAGTTTTCTCAACACGCCGACAGAAGATGAGAATATAAACGTTGATGATCAACTCTTCCCTCAACAGCAAGGGATTTGTTCCTGAGGCAACATACGTCGGTTACAGATTCATTGGCTACGTATGCTCGCTGCATTGAATGCGTCTACGCTCCAAGGTTTGTTATCGCTTATAACAGTTCAAACAGGGGCAATGAACAACTTTGTAAAGGGTGTTTTTGAGAGGTATAGAACTTTAAATTGCAATAAAACAACGATGTATTATTCGATTGACATGAATTTTTTTATTCGAAAGATAATCTTGTGGCATTACATTTTAAATATGATTTCTGGCATAGTACTGCCACGGCTGACTCGGATGTAGTCCAACCTTGACCTCCAATTTTCGATGACATTTTCCAACGTATCGTATTTTCCAACGTATATCGGCAATAACACGGCGAATGTTGTCTTCCAAATGGTCAAGCGTTTGTGGCTTATCCGCATAGACCAATGACTTTACATAGCCCCACAGAAAATAGTCTAGCGGTGTTAAATCACAAGATCTTGGAGGCCGATTCACAGGTCCAAAACGTGAAATTAGGCGGTCACCCAACGTGTCTTTCAATAAATCGATTGTGGCACGAGCTGTGTGACATGTTGCGCCGTCTTGTTGGAACCACAGCTCCTGGACATCATGATTGTTCAATTCAGGAATGAAAAAGTTAGTAATCATGGCTCTATATCGATCACCATTGACTGTAACGTTGTGGCCTTCATCGTTTTTGAAGAAGGATTCCACCAGCCGATAAAGCACACCAGTCAGTCATTTTTTCTGGATGTAACGGTGTTTCGACATACACTTGTGGATTAGCTTCACTCCAAATGCGGCAGTTTTGTTTGTTGACGTAGCCATTCAACCAGAAGTGCGCTTCATCGCTAAACAAAATTCGCTTATGAAAATCGGGAACAACGGCAATCTCGTTTTTCGCCCATTCGACGAATCTACGCCTTGCTTGATGATCGTTTGGATGAATTGCCAAACCAAACCGAGAATAAATCACTTGACAGCTGTTAAATCGGTGGCCATCTTGGAAAGTAATGCCAACTTAAACTTCTATACCTGGAAAAAAAATTCTTTATACATGTGTCATCTACACATATTTCGAATCATTTGATTCACATGGATGGTGAAAAGCAAGATTTTTCAGTCTAGTGGGCATCGATGTTCCTTAAATATGTTTCTTTTAGTATGCCCGTTTAGTGTTTCTTTTAGTAAAGGCGGTCACCGCAAAATGTCTTGGAAGTCCACCGGTCGATAAGAGATTGACTCTTTGCTCACCCTTGATTTAGAACGATCCAGCCGATCTGCTGAAAGGACCAGTTTCATCTGCAGAAACTTTCTTTTAAAAAGTGCATATTTTGCAGTCGGAAAGGTGCGCATAGGTAAAGAAAATGCACTTGATTTGAAAATACACGTTTAACACAACATTCTGTTAACTGAAAATTTTTAATACTTGGATATAACTTGAGATAATTATCAAATTTGAAATTTTATCTTAATTTTACAAGTGCAGGTCTAATGTCAGTTTCGAATTCAGAGGAGAACTCGCGATCGTATTTATCACGTGATCGTTATGCACATAGACCATTCAAATGAGTCGAGGGAAAAAATGACTTTCAAGAAACATTATTCTAGATTATCAATATTTTTTTTTTACATTTGACAGAAAAATCATCCAATTTGAAAAATTATACAGGATGGCCCATAATTCACGGTACAAACTTTAAGGTAGATACAATACATTATAATAATCATTTATTGTATAGAATGTAAAGACGCAAGTGACGCGGTGAGGAACAAACACGAAAAATAAGAGACGAAAGGAAAAAAAAAAGTGTTTATTGAAAGCGCAGTTGAAAAGTGTAGTTTATGCAATAACTGTTTAGCACATGAGCTATAAATTCCAGCTGCAGCGCACACAGCCGTACCACCCACTTGCAGTCGGAGAAGATAATCTTCCTGGTTCAAAGCTTGCACTAGCTAAAAATGGAACAGGTGTAGGCGATTTTCGTTCAACAATTACGTGATGAGAAACAGCTCTTGTAGTTGACTCTGGTCTATCAGCCACAACGTTCAAGATGCTTTCTTTCTGGCTTAGACTACGTGCAGGTCTTCGTCGACCAGCATCATGTCTGTTGATGTGGAACGAGCGTGTTTCACGAAATTGACGACTATGTGACGAATCTTTACGGAACCTTTTCACTAATATTCTTAGGCGTCTTTGGGGATTGTCCAATCACCTCTAAAAGAAGATGGGATACGTAAAACAGGTAAGGTATTTAAGGAGAGCGTTGTAAATTAGCGGAGAAGAAGGCTATTGAGCCCGCAGCAGTAGTGACAAGATTTATAGGATTCAATTGGATTAAGATATTGGAGCATTGCTGTTAGTATTCAGCGAAGGAGCCATAGGAGGGTAATATACCTGAAGAGATCCTAAGTACTACCAGGTGATATAAACTTGTTTAATACCGCTTACCACAAGCGTTAGTTTAATAAAATAGTTAATGAAAGCTAATAATTCAAGTTGCGTGTATTTCTCAGGCCTCCTATTTGGGTAAACCTTTTTGATATTGCGCGTAGTTATTGATTAATTTCCTATGTCGTAATTTATTTTAATGTATTAAAGGTAAATCCCTTTTTGACGTAGACATATAGCTTACTATTTGTTATTAGAATTTTGATATTTGAACCAAGTGAATAAATATAAGTTATTATTATACAACTGGCATCTGGTTATTCTTTGCCTCAAATTAATCTTAGTGTCCTGGGTGGAACTCAGGGGGGTTCCCACAACTAAACCACTGAATAATTCTATGATCCGTTCATTCCTCGATCAGAAAACTGCGCGTGTTGCATTCGAAGCTCAACTCTGCTATTACCATTCGTACTGTCATACATGTAATACATGGCTGCATTTTCGGCTTACGTAAAGTTTTCCATCGTAGACGTCAGCACAATTGTGAATGGTGCTTTCCCCTCCTAAGATGCATCATGTTGAACGGTGGATAGACATCTACTGCCCCCAACCGGCAACGTAACCAACCAATAATTACATTTCTCTTTCTTTTTTTCTCCTGTTTGAGCCTCACCGCGTCACTTGAGCCCATACATTCCTATGTTGTTGTTGTGTGTTTATTACAGGGATGCATACGAAAGATGTGGGATCGATGAACAGAAACGTTTTACACCCGGTGTGGGCATTAAGTCGATATCGATCGACCAGTAGACCGCCAAGACATTTTGGGGTCACCGTTTTCGCATAAAACCTTAATTGATTGATTGATTGAATATTAACGTCGCACTGTTCAGCTACACGAGGGCTTTTTGGCGACGGACCACGTAATTTTTAACCATGGTCAAGTGACGTGGACGACACCTGAGCTGGCACCCCCCCTCTCCTAACGTCCACCAACGGGAGGACGTTTCAGCTCTCGACAGATTTAACGTGCATCGCTGCCCTACACGGCGGGTCTTTAGTGGTACTGGGCTCGAACTCGTGACAAAGCAAGCCACGGTCCGATACCTATACCACTTGGCTACCGCGGCCACGCATAAAACCTTAAACGGGCATATTAAAAGAAACAGGTGGTTATCAAGATAATGGAAACACCTGTGAATAAAGTTGCAACTCAAATTTGAGAGACGTTTTCAAGAATTTACTAGACTAGAATCAAATGTTGCATTCATGTGTTACCCATTTGGTAATGTTGATGCGAAAAATATAACTAAATATATGTTACATGTTCTTTTTATCTCTCGAGGAAAACGAAAATTTTCTCTTTCAAAAGGTCGTAATTTGTAATGAATAATTTTTGGAATCTAATAGACGAAGTAAAGTATCCCAATTTTAAAAATGCTGCAATTCATTTAACATCGTTCTTTCGCTCTACTTACCTGTGAGAATATACATTTTCAACGTAGATTATAATTAAGACAGCTTATCATTCCCTTTTCACAGACGACCACTTAGAATCCAGTGCAAGATTAGCCGTGAGTAATTATATACCGAGGTATTCAAGATCGGGGTGGGTAATACGAAGACTAAGTCTTCTATTGAGACTATAGCTACGAGAACTAATTTTAAGTGAAAACTATTTATTTCTTGATGTATTGTGAATTGCTTGAAAATGCATCATTTGATATGATTAAATGTATGGGTATAATTATTTCATTTGTATTTTGAGTTTTACTTAAAATGTAGTTTTAAGAGAGTAAACTTTTCTAATGCAGTTATGTAGGTAAGTACACATATTCTGTATTTATTATTCTTATAATAAAAATATTATTGAGCTTTTTTTTTCTTTTGCTCATCACACCTACGTCACAAGGCAGACCGCAACAGCTTAAGAAAATTAAAAGTAGATCGTGTTATGTAAAAGTCCACCCACACCTGTTTTACACAATCACAGAAGAATACAGATTTCTACTACAAACGATGATCCCAGCCCAGAACGGAAGAGGTACGCTGCATTTCTTTCGAGACGGGAATCAATTGCAGGTGAAATTCCGATTTCTTTCCCGAAGATATATGCATGCCTTACTCGGAATTCGAATTACTCGGTTACAAACCGAGTGTAATAAACAACATGTTGTGTGGGGCTGCATACATTCCTACAGTAAATAATTACGATAAATGATTGTTACACACACACACACAATGTCCTATACCTACCCTTAAAGTTTGAACCAGGAATTCGGGACCACGCTCTATACTTTAAGATAGACAAAATGCTCAGTTATTTGGTGAACCAAAGGTCTTAACCTTATTCTAAAAATTCACCACAAAATAAATGCTTTATAAAACAATGTAACTTGTGTATCACTGTGGATAGGTCCGTTTTAGTAGGGTTTTGTGTGAGCGTGCACGTGCGTGCGCAATGTATAACGGGAGTGCTTCTTCAAGAGGGGCTTGTGGAAAATGTATAAGGACGACATCTTTTTTGGTCGAAATGGCGTCGATTCAAGAGAAATCCTAGTGTTTGCTTTGGTTTCACGAAATGCATACTGAAAATAATATCCAGGGTAAATTTCAATATTGTTATGAACATCCTGATGCAAAATCAATAAAGCGATGGCGTAAAACTTTTAAGGAAACAAGCAGCATAACTGAAGACAAGATAGAGAACATTTGGAGGGAGCTGGAATACCACTTAGAAAGCACATGCTGCAATTTACTGAGGTAAATGGTCTCATAAAAATGTTCGTAACAATACTTATAATAAATTCAAACAAAAATTTGTCTAACTATAATAGTTTGAATACAATAAATACTTATAATGAGAGCAAGGGACTTTAAGTTCCCCCTATATTATAATGCCATTGTCCTAAGACTTTAATTAACCCAACCCCGTTTCTCAAACTGTAGGGCATGCCCCCTAGGGGGGTGATAACTCTGCGAGGAGGCACAAGTATATTGAAAAGTCTAAAAAAATTTTTTTTTAATTATTAATTGACTGGAAGTAAACAAACAAAAAACTCTGACATGATAAAAAATAAAATATACATTTACACTGATATAATACACTTATAAATGTATCGGTACTGCATACGATGCATTTTATAATTAATTTAACCAGTTTAATAATTACCAGTGACCCTATGGGCTACTGTTTATAAATAGTCCCTTAACTTCTGATTAAAAAAGTTGCGCAATTCTCTCCCCACTGCCACCGTATGTAATGTATGGGAGGGGGAGAAAAAATAAGAAAACCCTCTGAAATAGTAAATCCTTCATAAACACTGTCGAGGTCCTTTTTTTGCATTCCAAAGCTTTCGGTATAATTTTATGCATAGCAGTGCACAGAAAAATTTGCACTTCGTTGAGACGTATATATACGTTTGGAGCTTAACGTCTTAGTTGAGCGAGACGTTTATACACGCCAGTGGCACTTAAGAGGTTAAAGTCGTATTGTAGCTTTAGCGTCAATGTATAGTATTATTGAATTCATTACATTGTTATTGTATGGGGGGGAGGAGAAAAATTATGATTGAATATTGGGTTACAAACATTGAAAATTTGAGAAGTTCTGAACTAACCCTATACCTTTCTATACTTTTTCTGTACTAAACGAAATCTCGGCAGTCAACTTAACATATTCATTGGAGCGGCATCATCGAATCGTTAATATTTCATGTGCACCTACACACACTGAAAAATGCATAAGTATCGTGTCGCAGAAGATTGTAATCTTAATCATTTATGCAGTATCATCCCTGGGAAGAGAAAAATTGCGGTTACGCATACAGAGAAAAGACTTCCAATGCAGCCGATAAGGTAATGCCATCCTGATAAATCAGAATAAAATAAAATAGTGCGAAAATATAAGATAAAATGTTTTTTGGAGTGAAAATAATAAAAAAATATCTTTAAAACTGGATTTTTCGGAATCCGTGGTAAAAAATGAGATTTCCTTTGTGGAAATGTTATTTGAAATGGAAAACTCCAAGTAATTTATTTTGTGTGTAAGGTAAAAGACTCAAAGTACATTTTATATTTGAGAATGTGGTTTGTTATAAACTAAAAAATGATACAATGATGAAAATAATTGTTTTTAAATTTGGCTTTAGGTTTTAAATTCGTTAATAAAGTACCAGACTTTAAATAAGCATTGAAGACTACAGATCATTAATATTTGATAAATCCAATGAAATGTGACCAAATGATTTTAATATCAGAAACAATAATAAATACAACAAATTTTGGAATACTAACATTTTAAGATACATTTAAGATATAAAGGTATGACTGTACGATCGGTCTTTATTTGAAGCCTTCTTTAATTTTTCTGAAACGCGGATTCAAATCGAAACAGTCCGATCAACATCGGTAGAAACTTAATAGATTAGCAATTATGGATTTTGTATTTTATGTGTTTGAATTCTAAAATCAAATAAAATATTTGAAGTGCCTTAATTTAATTTAAACAAAAGAATGTAAGAAAAATTCAATTACACTGAGAGCTTTATAAGTACGTTGAGAAAGTAAAACGGGAAAACCATTCTAAAGGTCAAAGAAACACGTAGTTTGCAGATTTATGTTCACGGTGGTGTGGGGTTTTCTAAGACATACAAAAATTAGTAAAAATTAATGAAAATACGCTGCTACTACCTTTGTTGATTGGGCGGGGGCAAGAGCAAAAAGGTAATTATTGAGCGTGTCCGAAAAAAATTGTAACTTTTTAAAAATTTCTCTCTAGTTGCTCTGAGGTACCATTGGAATGTTTTATTATACCAGAAGTTATGCAATAAATGAAAGGTTTTTTTTTGTACCAATGATGTACCTTACAAAGTTTTAATAAAGGGTGTGTTTTTTAGAAGTATAGAACTTTAAATTGCAATAAAACAACGATGTATTATTCATGTCGATTGACATGAATTTTTTTTTATTCGAAAGATAATCTTGTGGCATTACATTTTAAATATGATTTCTGGCATAGGACTGCCACGGCTGGCTCGGATGTAGTCCAATCTGGACGTCCAATTTTCGATGACTTTTTCCAACATTTGTGGCCGTATATCTGCAATAACACGGTGAATGTTGTCTTCCAAATGGTCAAGCGTTTGTGGCTTATCCGCATAGACCCATGACTTTACATAGCCCCACAGAAAATAGTCTAGCGGTGTTAAATCACAAGATCTTGGAGGCCAATTCACAGGTCCAAAACGTGAAATTAGGCGGTCACCAAACGTGTCTTTCAATAAATAGATTGTGGCACGAGCTGTGTGACATGTTGCGCCGTCTTGTTGGAATCACAGCTCCTGGACATCATGATTGTTCAATTCAGGAATGAAAAAGTTAGTAATCATGGCTCTATACCGATCACCATCGACTGTAACGTTGTGGCCTTCATTGTTTTTGAAGAAGAATTCCACCAGCCCATAAAGCGCACCAAACAGTCAGTTTTTCTGCATGTAACGGTGTTTCGACATACACTTGTGGATTAGCTTCACTCCAAATGCGGCAGTTTTGTTTGTTGACGTAGCCATTCAACCAGAAGTGCACTTCATCGCTAAACAAAATTCGCTTATGAAAATCGGGAACAACGGCAATCTCGTTTTGGGCCCATTCGACGAATCTACGCCTTGCTTGATGATCGTTTGGATTAATTGCCAAACCAAACCGAGAATAAATCACTTGACAGCTGTTAAATCGGTGGCCATCTTGGAAAGTAATGCCAACTTAAACTTCTATACCTGGAAAAAAAACACTCTGTATAAGCGCCCTTTGTGACATGGCAGATACATAGGCGATACTCCATTTCCGTCCACACTCGAACCAACATGTCTCTTGTAAGGGCAGCAAACATATTTCTGATCCGCCATCGCAGCTCTACCAGATCTCGAGGTAATGGTGGGACAAAGAAAAAGTCCGAAAGCGAATGTATCCTTTTTTCTCCTTTTTTCTTTGTAGAAGACTTTGTAGGGGGCCACACTCGGATCTTGACATGCTCCAGAATAGGCTGATGCCACAACTTGAAGAGGATTCCCAAGATTGATTTTCCAGCAGAATGGAGCTCCTCCTCATCTCCATAATGGTTTGAGATGAACATCTCCCCCAATATTCGATAGATTGAACTGGTCGTGATGATAAAGCGTTGCTGAAATGGCCTCCAAGGTCTCTGGACATGACACCCCGTGACTTCTTTTTGTGGGTTTTTATCAAAGACAAAGTTTTTGTTCCTCCATTACCTCGAGGACTGGCGGACCTGCGAGTGCGGATCAGAAATGAATTTCCTGCAGTAACAAGAAACATGTTGATGCGAATATGGACGGAAATGTATTTTTGCCTAGATATCTGCCGTGTCAAGAAAAGCGCTTATAAAGAGTGTTTTTTCCAGGTATAGAAAATAGAAGTTTAAGTTGACATTACTTTCCAAGATGGCGACCGATTTAACAGCTGTCAAGTGATTTATTTTCAGTTTGGTTTGTCAATTCATCAAAACGATCATCAAGCAAGGCGTAGATTCGTCGAATGGGCCCAAAACGAGATTGCCGTTGTTCCCGATTTTCATAAGCGAATTTTGTTTAGCGATGAAGCGCACTTCTGGTTGAATGGCTACGTCAACAAACAAAATTGCCGCACTTGGAGTGAAGCTAATCCACAAGTGTATGTCGAAACACCGTTACATCCAGAAAAACTGACTGTTTGGTGCGCTTTATGGGCTGGAGGAATCATTGGTCCGTATTTCTTCAAAAACGATGAAGGCCACAACGTTACAGTCAATGGTGATCGGTATGCAACCATGATTACTAACTTTTGCATTCCTGAATTGAACAATCATGATGTCCAGGAGCTGTGGTTCCAACAAGATGACGCAACATGTCACACAGCTCGTGCCAAAACCGATTTATTGAAAGACACGTTTGGTGACCGCCTAATTTCACGTTTTGAACCTGTGAATCGGCCTCCAAGATCTTGTGATTTAACACCGCTAGACTATTTTCTGTGGGGCTATGTAAAGCCATTGGTCTATGCGGATAAGCCACAAACGCTTGACCATTTGGAAGACAACATTCGCCGTGTTATTGCCGATATACGGCAACAAATATTGAAAAAGTCATCGAAAATTGGACGTCCAGATTGGACTACATCTGAGCCAGCCGTGGCAGTCATATGCCAGAAATCATATTTAAAATGTAATGCCACAAGATTATCTTTCGAATAAAAAAAAATTCATGTCAATCGAATAATACATCGTTGTTTTATTGCAATTTAAAGTTCTATACCTCTATATATATAAAAAAACACCCTTTATTAAATCGTACAACTTTGGTATAAACAAAACTAGCTTCTGATATAATAAAACACTCTAGTAGTACCTGAGAAACTAGAGAAAAATTTTTAAAAGTACGCTCGTTTTCGGACATACTGTATTTTATTTAGTATTAAATTAACAGTTGTAAATGCTGAATACGTCCAACACCCCATTCCAATCATGAGCGCAGTTGCTATGTTATACCGGTTACAGTATACAACAGCACATCGACAGGAATGTCTGCTGTTTCTTGTCGTATGGCATCTTTTCATTTTAAACTAAAAATTATGCAAGTTCTGGTGATCTCCATTCATATTTGTTATATCTGCCAATAGAATATTAGTACCTGATGTTGACCGTAGTAACTGTATTACTTTACGTTCTATGGGTGGAGAAATTCCATCGCTCATATGAATGTCGTGTCCAGTTCATTCTTCTGTATGAGTTATGAAGAGCTGTACTTAATAAATTATACTACCATACACAAAAGTTATTTTTCAAGTTCGTATGTCCTAATTTTGTGTAGTTTGAGTGATATGCATACATTACTTCAATAAAACTACCTGAATTTGAGGTGAATTACCATTTTGAATTACTTGTTACGCGCGCGTCTTACAAACAACTCCTGTACCATGGCAAATATTATATAAGTCAGCAAATTTCACATACCTCTGCAGCACATAACTTATTTTATGACGCTTTATACTTTCTAGAGTAGAACTTTTGAAACTTCCTAATATATATGTATTAAAGATATAAAATGCCTTTTTAAAGGAGGTGGGGCGGCACACACATGAATTTTTGAAAAATTATCGATTTTCACTTTATTATATTTTCTAAAAATTCGAATATTTCTGTTTAAAATTATATATGATATCAGGAAGTACGATAATTGGAAGTATTTTTATTTATATTTTTTAAATGAAGCTACTCCTTGACATGTATCAAATGAGCTCTTCTAGGAGCACCTGTGTTTCCCCTTGCATAAGTTTCTGATGTGCGCGAATCCATATATTCAAGTGGAAAATTTTGACTGAATCGGGCTTATCCAGAAGTGTATGGGACACGTCTTTTGGAACTTAACAGCGAAACAGGGAGAAAAAAGTTAAGAGGACTTGGTACCCTTTGAGCAAATTCCTTTATTTACGTATTTAAAAATTATATTTTAGCATTTTATACAATGTTTCTATTCCAGAAAATGATACCAGATGAAAATTTTCATATATTATTCACACAATTTTAAAAATTTTAAGTTTTTGAAGAAAATTGGGAAAATTTTAAAATCGTACTCCTTTTATAAAAACTAATGTTTTGATCTGAATTTTTTTTATAATATTCTTATGGATGTTCTTAATAACTTTAGGGATCAATTTTAGAATAACTTCATTCGTTTGCGAGAAAAAAAATAAAATGTTGATATACAGGCTAAAAATCAACGAAAAAGCCAACATGTCTTACATTTTATTTTTTTTTTAAAGTATTCAGTTTATAGCAAAAAGGATCGCTAATTTAATTACATGCTTTATTTTTAACACGCAGGAAAAAAATGGAAGTGATTGGTACATAATTGTTGAAGGAGTAGCATTTTGAATGCACTAAGGTTTCGAAAAACACAAACTGAGAAAAACCATTTTAAAGTTTATAATTCTGAAAAAATAATTATTATAAGCTTAATCAAACTTAAAATACCACTTTAAGGTATTAGTTATACGTTTTTCTTTAAAATAATTGCATTTTCATATTTTTTCAACCAACACATTTTTATAAATGATCAACTTTTGGAGAGTACCAATTGCACAAGAAAAATTCAAGAAAAACGTTAAAAAAAATTTTCTGTCACGACAGAAATTTTAGCTGTTTTTCTTCTTATAATATTAAAGTATTACATTTGTATGAAAAATATATCAGGAATAAGAACTTAAATTATAAAATTTTTAATATAAAATGTCTTAATTTAAAAATTTTACATGCACACATTTCACAAAGAAAAAAAAATGATTGTATGTATTGCCTCGGAAATATTCTGCTTTATATATTGCACATTCTTTTTTAATGTTATTATTTCTCTTTATAAATTAGATTTTTTTTTATCAAAACCCTTTTTTTTTCTAAAAAGGGGGTGTGGCTGAATCGCCTAATTAGTTTTCAAATGAAGTTTATTCAACTTCTAACTTTCTGACATGCACAAGTGATATATCAATTGAAAGATAATAATGCAAAGAATAAGATTAAATGAAAATAAAAAAAACGATAGGTTTGTTATTTTAGGGGTATCAAGTGCCTTAAGTGATGAAAAAAACCTAAGTGGTCGTAATCGACTCACCGACATTTTAACATCAAAAATTAAAAGATATTATAGTATGGATATTAGAAATAATATCAATGATCGACACAGCATGAAAAATGCTGTTTAGGCTGTTCATTATCATCTTCTGTTTTCAAACGAGAGCCTGTAACATGGACTTTGTCCCGCGGGTGTAAATGTCTGGTGCAAGTTTCAAAAGACAGAATCTAAAGGTAACGAAAAGCACTGTGATCATAAACACATACAAACGTGCTATATATGATGATGAATATAATAAGGCCAGTTTTTAGAGATCTAGGTAATCCTATGTTATTAAGAAAATGTTTACATGGGAAGACTCAGAACCCACAAATATATAAGTAAAGTTAATAACACCATATGGTCCGTGATTCCATGATCTACATTTGTGGAATTAAAAACTCTAAAATTGGGCGTAAATATGGCTATTGCACAATTCAGTGTGTAAGTCATGTAGTAAAATTAATGGTCTTAAAACATTCTGATATTGAACCAAGTTATAACTGAGTGTCATGCTTAAGAAACTAGACGCACGTAGGATTCGTGTAGCTCAACAAAAGCATCTTGAGATCCCAACCAAAAGACAAAATTGTTAAAAACAGTGAAATGAAAGAAAATTAGACGAGTCTTGTAGGAGCAAAGAGTAAAAAAATGCTGCATATGCTTCTGGAAAGTAGCAAAAAAAGTAAACGATCAAAAAAAAATTACAAATTATTACTTTAAAACCAGTTTTCTCAAAATGCAATATTTTTCACTTTATGTACCTCTTTCTCAAACACTACTTATAATATAATTATCAAATTTTCAATGAGCATACTTTTAGCATGTTTAGACATTTTAGCGGAGAGAATTAGATACATCTATTGAAAACTTTTTTACATATGACTTTTTAAACTAAATTTTAGGGGGGAAAATTTGACAATTTTTAAAAAAATTCGTAATTAATTTTTTAACAAAAAGACAAAAACCTTCGTCAAAGTGTTAATAGAACACATAACCTACTGTAAAACTTATATCCATGAGAAATAAGTAGTTTCTGAGGAAAAGGTACATAACTTAAGCTACTTAACCTAAGCTGTTATTGACATGCCGGACCCCTTAAAAATTTAATAGATTTTTTTCTTCTTACCTTATTTTCAGAATTATGTCTCTTAACATCTCATGGAGAGAATATATTATACAAAATTTATTATAAAGCTGTGTTCAATAAAAAGCTAACTAGAAGAGATGGAACAAAATGTTTTTAAAGTACCTCAAACATAACATATTGGTTCTAAATATAGTTAGCATTTTTAATTTTTCATTAAAAATATTTCTCCTCGTATATTTTCCTACTTTTGATTGCATAATTTGTACTAAAGCAAGCAATCAGTACCAAACATATTCCTCGATTCCAATAACAAGTTAATAACCGAGAATGCATAAAACCGTTCAAATAAATGTGTATAAAAACTTATACATTCATTAACATATACGTTCTAAAATGGAGATATCATAAAAGAAAAACGAACTTTGTGGGTCCATTCTTCAGAGATGTGAAAAGTTATATATAATATAAAGATCTACACCTGATAAATGATGATCTAGTTAACCATGGTTCGACAAATTCTCAAAATTCTCATTATCTGAACTAGTCAAGCTCAAAACATTCATTAATTAGTCTAGTATAATTTATAAACTCTGATACTAGACTAATCTATTACACACAGAACTGTTATTCAAATTAGCACTTAAAATTTTTCACAAAATGTTAATCTACATTTAATATATTTAGAACATTTTACTTTAATTTCAAAGGCAAACATTATTTTGCACTTATGTTTTCAATCTGTATGATCCCTTTAATATTTTTAATTAATCTACGATTTTTGACACCATATTTGTCTCAAAATTGGTGGCATCAAATATTTGTCAGATTATAATTTGAAATAAACGTAATTATATAAATTATGTTGTATTATTCTAGACTAATAAATTTCTATTAACATTTTAGAACAATAAACAGTAGTTTAAATATTTATGCATATTAAAGAAATCCATGCATGTTTAATGAGGACATCACTATCCTCTTTATACTATCAAATTGAAGAAATTCTGCAATTGCTAATAAACTCAGTGGCGCAACAACCCATGAGGGCCAAGGCCAACTGTACTCATATCACTTGTACTTGCCCTTGAGAGTTGAGGAGCATGAAGAGATGCCCCGATCAGGTAGTCAATCTGACGTGAAACTCCCCAGTGTCTTGTTCCCAAGCAAACATGTGTGTGTGTGCGTGTGTGCGTGCGTGCGTGTGTGTGTGTGTGTGTGTGTGTGTGGTACTCATTTATAGACCCACTGCAGTAGAGATGAAAGGCTGAGTCGACTTTACCCAGCCCGGAATTTGAGCTCCGGATTTGTGGTATGTAAGCACGGTACGCTACCACTGAGCCACTGGGCTTCATATCTGCATTTAATCTTAATTCTTTTTATGATGCATGCATATTTGAAAATATTTTTCATTATCCTAAACTTATTTTGATGTCCTGAAATAAATAAATATAACAGATCCAGCTACTGGTAGACTAGTTTATCTTACAGTGATGAAGTGAGAGAGGATCGGAAGTGAATGAGAGTTTAAAACGTCGCACTAGAAGGCTATTGGCGACGGGCCTCACAATTGTGAACCACGTAAGTCGACAAGAATGACACCTGAACTGGAGCTCCATCTTCAAGCCACCATACCACGCCAATGTGAGGACTTCGAATATGACAAATTTAGTTGTAGGTTATCTTAAATCCTCAGTTCACCCTCCTTTTTCCTGTTTCCTAGCCTTCGGATCTCTTTCTCTCTCTATCTGTCTATCTATTCATCCACGTGGTTAAGAATACGCTTGACGTTTCAACATGGCTCTTTCTATTATGTCGAAAATATCTGCTGTACGGGGAATGTGGATTCATAAAGCATTGTTTAACTCTAAATCGCTGGCCGCCTAATTCAGCGGCAGCTCTAGAAATCATAATAGGTCTCCAGTTTAGTCCAAAGACTCTTTTTGTATCTCCTTTGTTGTGTCTCTTGAACTCCAATTTCACAAATTCCAGCTCCTTTTTCACTTGATTTCTTATTTTATTACTCTCTCTCTCTCTCTCTATATATATATATATATATATATATATATATATATATATATATATATATTTCTAACTTTAACTTTAACTAACATTAGTTAAACAGAAAGGAAAAAAAGAATGTTGCAGAAATAGCTATATTTTTAATTATTATCAGAAAAATACTTACTGGGAAAAAAACTGTTTCTTCATAAAAATATTGTGTAAAATTTTCATACAAAATGTAAGAGAATATTAATTTAAATTTTATGAAATACATTTATTTTACTTTTCATTATTTATTAATGCAATGATTGCTGTGATGACATTTAGAATTGTGCATTGCATATTATTTTTGAAACAAGCACAGTTCTTACTATTACACATTTTTTTACACAAGCACTTTTTGAATCCTTGTCCAGTGCCGCAACAGATCGAAGCATTGTATCAATATACGGAACATCATCAATGGAAATTAATTCTCTCTCACATATACTAAACTGAAATATCAGAGTATAATTGTTTTATACGGCCATCTCTTATTCCTAATCGGAAAAATCGTCTCCCAAATGAGCTATAAACTGTTCAAAGCTGATTAAAAGCAGCTAGAACCGGTTCAAAGAACTTTCGACTGCCGTATTTCATAATTTAACGATCCAGTAACCGTTATTTTATAGAATACCTAGCGGAACAGTAGAATTCAATAATTTTATATATTTTAACTGACTTTTCTAGATACTTCATGAAATACCTAGTTATTCTATGAAATAACTTATTTCACATTTTTACGGTAACATATACATAAAATGACTCCATATCATAAAAAAAGTTCACAATTTTCAAGAACATTTGCTACTGAGACCAATTGTAATTGTTTTTGATTAATAATTAATGTTATAGGGACTCAAGGGAGATGTATACTACTTTTACAAGCACAGAAAGCAGTTTGCGCATTCACTTAAAATATTTGAAGGCAATGTTTTCCTATTTATATCAGATACAAGACATTTGAATAGAATATAATTAACATTTAACATTCAAAATTATTTTTTATTGAATGAAGCAAGCCATTTTACGAAATTCTAATAATTACTAATGTGGTGAGTATGTAATAATAGAAATGTTGCAATGAAGTATTCAATAAATTTTAATTTATTTTACTTCGAAAATCTCAAAAAACGGAAGGAAATTACATTCAACTCAATTCCAGAAACATTTAAAATGTTAAAATTTAAAACATTTAAATATAAAATAAGTAAAATCGCTAGGAAGAAGAAACAATCTCTTCTACTACGAAAAGAGCATATGAATATAGTTGAAAATACTTTCATCAACAGAGATATATATTCTTGACTTTTAAATGGTAGTATTTATCGATAAGATTAATAAAATAGACTAAAAAAACAGTCACGTGCTTCTTTGAAAGTCTGTGGCTGAAGATCAATATTATCCTTCGGAACAACTGTTACGGAACAAATATTGGACATGTTATGACACAATGAAGTGTTAAAAAATTGATTTTTGTATTCGAACTAAAAAGAGGATGGATAAAGTTACTCTTACTATAAAACCGTACCAGGATTTAAATGATTCTAATAATTTCAAAGTTTATAATAAAGCGGTAATAATATTTTAATTGCTACTGACATTTTAAAATTAATTCAAGCTAGAATTGTTTCGAAAAACTTGTTTAAAACTTTTCACTCAGCGATTTATTAAAATCATGTGGAATATTTCACGTGGAAATTTTAGAATTTTAATCAATTTTAAAAATACTGTTCATTTTCCAACGAATATTTGGAGGTATTCTTATCAACATAGAAAATATTTTTTAAATATTTCTGGAAAGAACTATTTCAAAATAATTCAAAATTACTTTCTCTCTCTATTCCTTCTACTTTTGATTTAATTCAGAGAAATTATATTTTTCAGTTTTTGAACTGTTTTTCTTCGGTACTTGAGTATTATACTGTCGACCAATTTCGTCAAATCAAAAAACGTCACTCAATACCACAATAAACATTAAATAGTGGAAACCATCACTACACATTTTCGAAAACAGTAATAATAACGATGACACTATTTGGCAACATTTTTTTGACTTGGCGATATCTTTTCGTTTGGCGAAATTGGTTGATTGTATAATACGCGAGCATCTTCTCTTATTTGTAAAAGTATCTTCTTACATTTTAATAAAGGGTGTTTTTTTAGAGGTATAGAACTTTAAATTGCAATAAAACAACGATGTATTATTCGATTGACATGAATTTTTTTTTATTCGAAAGATAATCTTGTGGCATTACATTTTAAATATGATTTCTGGCATAGGACTGCCACGGCTGGCTCGGATGTAGTCCAATCTGGACGTCCAATTTTCGATAACTTTTTCCAACATTTGTGGCCGTATATCGGCAATAACACGGCGAATGTTGTCTTCCAAATGGTCAAACGTTTGTGGTTTATCCGCATAGACCAATGACTTTACATAGCCCCACAGAAAATAGTCTAGCGGTGTTAAATCACAAGAACTTGAAGGCCAATTTACAGGTCCAAAACGTGAAATGAGGCGGTCACCAAACGCGTCTTTCAATAAATTGATTGTGGCACGAGTTGTGTGACATATTGCGCCGTCTTTTTGGAACCACAGCTCCTGGATATCATGATTGTTCAATTCAGGAATGAAAAAGTTAGTAATCATGCTCTATACCGATCACCATTGACTGTAACGTTGTGGTCTTCATCGTTTTTGAAGAAGAATTCCACCAGCCCATAAAGCGCACCAAACAGTCAGTTTTTCTGCATGTAACGGTGTTTCGACATACACTTGTGGATTAGCTTCACTCCAAATGCGGCAGTTTTGTTTGTTGACGTAGCCATTCAACCAGAAGTGCGCTTCATCGCTAAACAAAATTCGCTTATGAAAATCGGGAACAACGGCAATCTCGTTTTGGGCCATTCGACGACTCTACGCCTTGCTTGATGATCGTTTTGATGAATTGCCAAACCAAACTGAGAATAAATCACTTGACAGCTGTTAAATCGGTCGCCATCTTGGAAAGTAATGCCAACTTAAACTTCTATACCTGGAAAAAACACTCTTTATGAACTAAATTATGATTTTACCAATAAATTTATAACAAAACAAAAATAACTATAGATTTTCTCTGGTGTCTTCAGTTAAATGCTGGAGATTTTAAATATGCATGCAAATCCACTGGGTGAGTGAGTGAGTGAAGATTTACGTCGCACTGTTCAGCTACACGAGGGCTTTTGGCGACGGACCACGTAATTTTGAACCATGGTCAAGTGACGTGGACGGCACCTGAGCTGGCACCCCCTCTCCTAACTACCACACCACACCAAAGGGAGGACGTCTCAGCTCTCGACAGATTTAGCGTGCATCGCTGCCCTACACGGCGAGTCTTTAGTGGTACTGGGCTCGAACTCGTGACAAAGCCAGCCACGATCCGATGCCTATACCACTCGGCTACCGCGGCCACGCAAATCCACTGGGATAAAACTCCTTACTCACTTATGTTTTTCAATTACTTCTATTTACTCATACTCTATATGTTTATTTACCTTGGTGGAGTTTTCAATCGTTAATAAAATACATTTTAAAGCGCTCAGTTGAGCTGAAATTTTATATACATGATTATTTTAGATGACAATATAATAATTTAATTTTAATTAATAAAAACTAATTGATTAAAAATAATTATTTAAAGAATTACAAATACAGCCACGTTGGCGACTTAGCGATCCTTTTTGGCGACTTGTGTCAAAACTTGAAAATGTTTTTTTCTCACGTTTTAAAACATTCAGTTGAACTGAAATTTTATATACACGATTGTTTTGGATGACAATGCGATACTTTAAGGATAATTAATAAAAATTAATTACCGCTTAATGTTGTGATTCTGTCCTATGTATAAACTTATTTATATGAATTGTAACTATTTAATAAAAAGTAGCTAAAATAAAAATTTTCTTTGTTGATCTAAGTAGGAATTGACTTAAAAAAAAATTTTATATTACTTGTTGGTATAAAAAAAATAACGATACAACTAAAAATTATTTAATTTTTTTTATATAAACACATTTGCTGGTGTATAAAATTCTACACAAAACACACATAAAAATGTAACGTGCAATTTCAGAAAATATCTAAAACTTAAAATAATTCGTTACATTCATTAAAAAACAGTTCTAATAGTTCACTGACAGTTTAGCAATGTTTATTGGTAACAAAAGCAAGTGAAGGTTACACACCTACCAATTGATTCGTTTACCCTCTACAAAGATCTTGGAATAATAAAAAGGGGTTGCGTGTGATAATGAAGAATGACACAGCAATTAGTTACATAAGACGCGCCCTATACTCAAGGCCAATTACTAACATATAAAAGTGCCTCTTATACAACGAAAAACATGATACTTACTTGTTTCAGTTAACATTGGTTATTATTGTCACTTTATGCATTGCCTGAAATATTGCTGCTTCATCCGAAAATCAATTTGGTTTAAGATATATGACTATCTTCGTAGCACTTTTCTTGAAATATGTAAATTTTCAATTAAATAAACACTTTTATTTAAAATGGGGCATAAAACTAGGAATTCAAGTACAATTTCCGCAAAATTAAAAATAATTTTGGATATAATGGGAATTTTTAGTGAAAAATTGCAGTTACGGTAAGGCTTGTATTGAAAATTATAATTAATATATTTAAATAATATTTATACAGTACATAAATATCACATCCTTATCTATGCTTGGAACTATAAGATTTGTAATACTTTTGAAAGTTTCTGAAATATGTTATTTTTTATGCCAGAACTCAATTTTTTACAAGAAACTAATGTTATTTTTTCACAAAAAGTGCAATAAAATAGATAAATATATACACAGAAATTAGATAAGACTATAAATTGAAGATAAAACTAAACAAAACAATTTCTGAAAATTTCAATTCAATATCTTAAAAAGAAAGCCTTTAGTGGACTTTACCGTGAAGCTAGAAATAGAAAAACATAGTTTCTCTTAAAATGCATTTAAAGATTTTATTACAGTATACAAATCTTTCTACTAATTGTACATTTTTAAACTAACCATATTTATAGGTCAAAATCTATTTAGCTTCATGTTTAACTAATTTGGGGTTTATTTTAACCTTTCGATGTTTTCTGGAGAGTTTTATAGACTATAATAACAATTGTCGTTTTTAGTGAAATTTTGATGAAATATTGCAGTTAAACAAAATTCTAATAAATGTATTAAAATAATATTTATGCTGTACGTGTATAACATCTTTATATGTGTTAGAAATTTAAAAATTTGTAAGTTTCGAAAATTTTTTAAGTATGCCAAATTTATGCACAAACACGATTTTTTAAAAAATTAATGATTTTTTTCATAAAAAAGCAATAAAATACATATATATATATGTATATATATATATATACATACAGGTGGATGACAAAATAATACGAACACCTGTGAAAGAAGAGAAAAGCTTTATTAATAGGGAGTTGGACCCCCCTTTGACTGAATTACAGACTGTATGCGACGTGGGATGGACGCATAGAGGTCATGAACAACTTGTAATGGAATATGAAGCCATTCTTCGTGGAGAGCGGTCTCTAATGCCGAAATCGTAGATGGTGGAGGGAATCGAGCACGTAGTTTTGACTCCAAATATCCCCACAAATGTTCAATAATATTTAAATCAGGTGACTGAGGGGGCCAATCAAGATGACCTACTTCCCCCCTCATCCTCTGCAAACCATTCTTGCACGATTTTAGCAGTGTGGATAGGAGCGTTGTCGTCTTGATAAAGTGGGCATTCTCCGGGAAATGAAGTCTGGACAAATGGATGCACCTGATCCCCCAGGATATTGACATTGTGAGCAGCTTTAACCTTGCCATGCAGAGTAACAAGTGGCCCAAGATCACGCCAAGATATCGCCCCCCATACCATAAGGGACTCACCTCCATGCTTAACAGTCAGCACGATGCATTCAGGAGCAAATGCTTCTTTGGGCGTTCTCCACACATAAACGCGTCCGGTGGTTTGGAATAGGGTGAACGTCGATTCATCCGACCAGATGACTTGTTGCCACTGTTGTGGGGTCCACTGTCTGTGTGTTCTACACCACTGGCGTCGCTGTAAAGCATGACGTGCTGTTACCAATGGTTTACGAATTCCAACTCTTCTATACAAGTTCGAAGCATGAAGTTCCCTTTGGACGGTTCTTGCTGAAATAGGCTTACGAAGATGACTATTCACCTCAGACGTTATCTGGGATAGCGATTGTTTGCGCTTTCGGGCCACTATGCGGGTTAAGACTCTTTTATCCCTGTCGGTAAGCTTTCTTTTCCGTCCACTGTTGTGCTTCCCAGACGTCACATTCCCGCATTTCTTGTATGCTGTCATAACGGCAGATACAGTACTCCTTGCACGCCCCAAATAAATGGCTGTTTCCGTCACCGAGCAACCAGTGCACCTCATTCCAACAATCATACCTTTTTCGACCTCTGACAGGTCCGTCATTATTGCGTTTTTCAGAAATTACAATTGACGCGTGCAACACCTATCGCAGCTGTTGAGCGACTAATACTTTACCTTTCGAATGCGCTAGGCGGCGGACTGCAACGCTAACTGACATGCGTGTTGTGCGTCTTTGAAATGGGTCATGCCTTTTTCACGGGTATTCGTATTATTTTGTCACCCATGTGTATATATATACGTATATATACATATATATGCATATACACTGGCCTCAAAAAGTTAAGGTACAACATGTTTTTCGAAGCTCACCATAAAAAAAATGGCAGTAACAATAAAATGCATAGTTTACATGAATGATAATAACGAACTTTAAAAACATTAATGCAAAAACGATTGCTACAACTTTTATTTTATAGAAAAGAACGTATATTTATGAGTGAGAGAAAAATATGCAAATATCAAGCTTTCGTACTTTTGTGTGTAAGTTGTGTTGATTTTAACAGTTGTTGGCAGTTTCGGTGACAATAGTCAATAGAGTTTAGAAAATGTCTCAGAGACGTCGTTTACCCAATTCGTTAAGGTGGCGGGCAGTTGGATGAATGGAAATGGGATTGTCACAGGCTGATGCTGCTAGACGTCTCAATGTGTTTCGTAGTGTTGTTCAGCGACTTTGGGATCAATACCAATCCGAAGATTCTGTGTCCAGAAGACCTGTTCCAGGCCGACCACGAGCTACAACACCTGCAGAAGACCGTTTTCAGCTCTTTCGGCACGAAGGAGAAGAGCCACTACTGTGCCGCAGCTCGTTGCAGACCACTTTCAAGCATCAGGAAGAAGAATCTCCGCTACTACGGTGCGAAATCGTCTTCACAATGCAGGTCTGTATGCAAGAAGACCAGTTGTGTGCGTTCCCCTCAACGGACGACAGCGAAGGAACCGCTTATGATGGGCAAGAGAACATGTTTCTTGGACGCAGCAACAATGGGCTTGTGTGCTGTTCACAGACGAGTCCAGATTTACAATGGAGAGTGATTCAGGGCGTCTACTGATCTGGAGGGAACAGCGCACTAGATACCATCAATCCAACACTGTTGAAAGACACAGTTATAGAGGTGGTGGAATCCTGGTTTGGGCAGGGATCTCGCTCGGTGGCCACACTGACCTGCATGTGTTCCATGGAGGAACCGTAACTGGTCTTAGATATCGGGATGAGACCCTTGATCCATATGTCCGCCCATATGCTGCTGCTATTGGTAACGACTTCCTTCTGATGGATGATAATGCACGACCTCACCGAGCTCGGATTGTTGAGGAGTATCTGGAGGATCACGGTTTGGAACGAATGGAATGGCCAGCTCGATCTCCAGACCTGAATCCGATAGAACATCTTTGGGACTATCTTGGCAGAGAGGTGGCTGCTTTAAATCCTCCTCCAAGGTCGTTACATGAGCTGAAACAAGGCTTACTCTGTGTCTGGTCTTCGCTTCCTATTCCGGTGTCCGACAACTTAATAAACAGCATGGGAAATCGATGCCGCCAATGCATTCAAGTTAGGGGTGGACACATTCCTTATTAGAACCCATTTTTGTATCGTTTTTATGCCATTTTACCACATAACACTGTGATGTGCTGTTTTCTCCAAGAATGGACTTTTCCGCAGAGATTGCTTTTTTTGTTATAAATCGTTTTTGCAATACACTTATACAAATTTCTATGACGCATTCAATAAAAAACTATTTAATTCACATATCCTCCAAATTTTTTGTTTCTACATTCATTCATTTGCAAATTAGACACAAAAACCCGGTTGTACCTTAACTTTTTGAGGCCAGTGTATATATATATACATATATATATACGTATATATACATATATATGCATATATATATACATATGTATACATATATATATATATATATACATATATATATACGTATATATACATATATATGCATATATATATACATATGTATACATATATATATATATATATATACATATATATATACATATATATAGTTGAAAATTTATATATTTAAAAAAAATTGCATATTTGATTTGCGCATGTTCTGAAACGTATAGATACCAAATTTCACTGGAATATTCCCAGTGGTTTTCTCTCCAGCTCCCCTTGAACATTTGCATTTTAATTATGCGCCCCCCCTGTACATATATATGGCATGTTTTGAGCCAGAATCAGACTTAATTTTAAAAAGGTCTTTATTCAAGTAATTCTCGACATCATCTGACACTAAAGGCAGAGAGCAAGAAGAACGCCAAACTAAAAACTAAGTGGTTTACCACTTAAGCACAGATGTTATCAGTATCACGGATTTTATGAGTGTAAATGAAAGTTAATGCTGACATATAGGGCTATTAAATATAATGATCTGGAATCAGAAATGTTTAAAGGTTAGGCCATCTGTTTCGGAGAAATAATTGGGTGATTAATTTCATACGTGAAAATGTAGTGTAAAATAAAAGTTAAGTGCTATATAGGGAATTTAATTTTAAATCTAATTTAATTACCCCTTCATATGTGTGCGTGTGCGTGCGTGTGTGTGTGTAGTCTAATTCTCAACAAACGCGAGATGAACATCCAGCGTGTGAGTGAGTGTAGGGGTTTATGGCGCAAGAGCTAAATCTGGCTAAGCTGCGCCAAACATTGGTTAAAATATGAATGATAATGCAATTGCTAAAATAATTTAATTTAAGAATAATACACTCTCGGTAAAATTAAAAGTATCAAAACATGTATATAAAACGTATTCTAATGATAAAAGCAAATATATTTTGCTGGTGGGGTTATCCCCACCAAATCAACAATGTCTTAGAACAATGAATAGTTTTAAAACAAATGAAGGCATAAAGTATAAATAAACTCAGATACGATGAATTAAAATGTAATTATCAGAAATGTAAAAAAGAAAAATTGCTGTTGTAATTTCTGTTATGACAAAATGTTTAAAAAATTAGCTTTTATTTTTTTTTAATTCCGACCTTTTCTATTACGGGTTGGAGTCAACGTGTCAGAGTATTCTTCACGTTTCCATGCTTCAGTCTGCCACCATTCTTCCGAAAAAAAATTTATTTTTCCTACGGAATTTAGTTTTTTGGTGATTCTACCTCTTCTTCAACATCGTATATAAGCATGTCCTCGTCCGATGTATCCTGTAAAGGTGTGCTTTTGGGGTTTGTGAGGCGACAATTGTATGTCTATTTTGGAGGTAGTACTTCTTTTATGACGTCTTTTCTTGTGACTTTTTGAAGTTTATTTTGTATATTGGGATGTAGAAGGTATGTGGGATCGATTATAGAGGTTTCGGTTTCAACAGTAGAACGTGTTTTAGCTGGTAAGGATGTAAACATTGAAACATCGGATGAAGACAATGCTTTATTAGATGAAGAAAATGCAGCACATGTAGCAAAAGTATTATATGTGGTGGGAGCAGTATGTATTAAAGGAATAGATGGCTGAGATTTTGATGGCGATGTAGCTGCAACAGAAGATGTAGATGACAAGAGTTGTGTCTGAGTTGATGTAGAAGGTTTAGTAACTGCAGGGACTGAGGAAGATATAGCTGGTTTCGGAACAGATCTTAATGGTTGTAGTAATTTTAAAGGTGGGCATACTATTTTTGTAATATTTTCATCTGTTTGAGTTGTTGTAGTTAAGTTGAGGGTTTGGCAGCTTGTGCGTAAGTTTGGGATAACTGTGGAACTATTAATTTTCGTGCTTCTAGGTATGTTATATATCTATCTGTTTTAATAGCTTGGATTTCTTTTTCGGTTTTCCATTTCGAACATAGTTTTGAGTCTGATGGATGAGACTGGGTGCAATTAACGCATTTCGGCTCTAGAGTACAATCCGTGGAAGGATTCCCAACGGTTGCACATCCAGAGCACGTCAATTGACCGCGGCAGGAACTTTGAGAATGTCTGAACCTCTGGCACTTGAAATAGCGCAGAGGATTCGGAATATATGGACCTATTTCGCAGTTTAGATATCCAGCTTTTATTGTAGCAAGAAGATTCACGCTATCGAAAGTTAAAATCAGGTGTTTCGTAGGAATAACTGTTGCATCTTTTAATTGTAATTCTTCTGACCTGAATCACACCCTGGTCAGAAAATCCATCAAGGATTTCTGCGTCGGGGGTGGTCAACAGGTCAGGTTCAGATATGACACCACGACTGGAGTTTAGAGATCTGTGAGGAGTAACTGTAAGAGTAGAATCTAAAAATGTTTTTGTAGATAGATAGGATTTTGATTGAATAACCGATTTTGTCTCCACAAGTAAGTCACCGGATCGCATTTTTTTAACAGATTTGGGCTCGCCTATAGCTTGGAGGGCTTTAAAAATTGCAAAAGGGGATTTTTTTGACATTTTATTGTTGGGTAACGAAAGAATAAGAAAACGTGCAGTACTAAATATCTGATCTATGGTATGAAATTTGGATAATACGAGGTCTTTACCCGGTTGATTGATTGAATATTAACGTCGCACTGTTCAGCTACACGAGAGCTTTTGGCGAAGGACCACGTAATTTTGAACCATAGTCAAGTGACGTTCACGACACCTGAGCTGGCACCCCCTCTCCTAACTACCACACCACACCAACGGGAGGACGTTTCAGCTCTCGACAGATTTAACGTGCATCGCTGCCCTACACGGCGGGTCTTCAGTGGTACTGGGCTCGAACCCGTGACAAAGCAAGCCACGGTCCGATACCTATACCATTTGGTACCGCGGCCACGGCCTTTACCCGGGCACAGCAGCATTGGATCCATAAATACGCGTAAACATCTTCGATCTGGCGGGCCTCCACCCACCACGGAATCCAACAAGGAAGGCAGTGTGCCGGTCATCTGGCAAAACCAGGCACGGCGCTTACCTGAAGTACACCCAGAATATAGTGCTACAGCATCAGGGTGAGGATCCAACGGGTAAACCCGACACCCCTTATCTGCAGCACTAACCCTACAGCAATATCTCTTTGGGGACGCCGAAGAGAGGTACCACCAGCCGATTGACAGGAGCGGGCTAACTCCTGCCTCCCGTCTACAGCGAAGCGTGGGCCAAAGGTATTCCCAGGACACCATTTTCCTCCTTACGGCACGCCGCACACGGCAAACATGCAGGTCGGAATACCAACGTTGTTAGTAAAAAACAAATGAAATATAATAATCAAAACATTTAAAGAAACCTAAATAATAACCGAAATAAATCATCGAAAAAATTAAGAGAGGATTAAACTAAGTTAACGCAATACAAAATGAATCCAAAAATGTTATTAATAACGAGAATGAGAAATCTAATTAAAACAAATCAATTAGATTTTTTTTACATATGTATTTCAAAAATAGCTATCTGTGGTCCCGGCGTGAAATGAAGAAAAGGGCAACTTGAATGGCAAGATAGAGGGCCGAAAATAGAGAAAGATCACTAGGCACCCCAGGTTCGTGAAGCCCGTGTTTACCAAAGATAGTAGACCCCTTTGGAAAAGGAAGAGATTACTAGGACACCTCGGGATTGTGACACCCGTATTCATCTAAAGAAGGTGAGCCCCCTGAGGGGATAAACATCCAGCAATCAAAATCGAAAAACACAGATAGTAAGCAAACCACACAATGAAGGACACAATATTTATGTATATATATTTATGTATATATATATATATATATATATATATATATATATATATATATATATATATATATATATATATATATATATAAAGAGTGTTTTTTTCAGGTATAGAAGTTTAAGTTGGCATTACTTTCCAAGATGGCCACCGATTTAACAGCTGTCAAGTGATTTATTCTCAGTTTGGTTTGGCAATTCATCAAAACGATCATCAAGCAAGGCGTAGATTCATCGAATGAGCCCAGAACGAGATTGCCGTTGTTCCCGATTTTCATAAGCGAATTTTGTTTAGCGATGAAGCGCACTTCTGGTTGAATGGCTACGTCAACAAACAAAACTGCCGCACTTGGAGTGAAGCTAATCCACAAGTGTATGTCGAAACACCGTTGCATCCAGAAAAACTGACTGTTTGGTGCGCTTTATGGGCTGGTGGAATCCTTCTTCAAAAACGATGAAGGCCACAACGTTACAGTCAATGGTGATCGGTAGAGAGCCATAATTACTAACTTTTTCATTCCTGAATTGAACAATCATGATTTCCAGAAGCTGTGGTTCCAACAAGACGGCGCAACATGTCACACAGCTCGTGCCACAATCGATTTATTGAGACACGTTTGGTGACCGCCTAATTTCCCGTTTTGGACCTGTGAATTGGCCTCCAAGATCTTGTGATTTAACACCGCTAGACTATTTTCTTTTGGGCTATGTAAAGTCATTGGTCTATGCGGATAAGCCACAAACGCTTGACCATTTGGAAGACAACATTGGCCGTGTTATTGCCGATATACGGCCACAAATGTTGGAAAAAGTCATCGAAAATTGGACGTCCAGATTGGACTACATCCGAGTCAGCCGTGGCAGTCCTATGCCAGAAATCATATTTAAAATGTAATGCCACAAGATTATCTTTCGAATAAAAAAAATTCATGTCAATCGAATAATAATTCGTTGTTTTATTGCAATTTAAAATTCTATACCTCTAAAAAACACCCTTTATATATAGGTTTCAAAATAGTTATAAAGTAGAATTAAAATACTTTGCAAACCTGTTTAAAGTCCACTTTTTTTCCGAAAATATCTAAGATTTTGTTCACATTCAAATTGATTTTTTTGTATTTTTAAAATTATTTAAGATACAGTAAATTTTATGGGAAATTCGTCCCTTACAGAAAATTTTATCTCAAATGGATATCAAACACATTAGTGAAATGTTTTAAATATCAAGAATAACAGAAAAAAAATAGTCTTTTTTTAGGACAAAAAGCAGACAATGCAGGTTTTATTTTTTTTAAATGCCTCAAATTCAAATGAGGGTCCGCTTAAATACCTTCAGCATGAGGGTTGAAAATCCCAAATTTAGGGTAAAGAATTTTAGTCTAATTTTTTTTTTTACAAATTTATACATTTACTTGTATTTTGTAATACCTACAAATCAAATAATTGGAAAAGAGTAAATTATAGAATAGATTGAACGCAATTGTATCGTAACATAGAGGAAAGTACGTACACCTCAAGAGTTTTTGTCATGTTGAAAATAAAATGGCGAAACCAATTGTACCAATGGGCTATCTGCGATATCTATCCTCCAAACTAGAGGGCAATTTTTGTCCATACAAATTGGCACTTTAAGCAAGAAGAACGCTTCACCACAAAAGAACTTCAGTGCCGAGTAATATATTGTTACGAGTTTTGTGTAAAGAGTACTTAAAATAGTATGAATAATTTATATATGGATGTACAATATGTTTATATTACTCTTTGGTGTATTTATTTTATGTTAAAATTGGAATATTCGCAAGCAATGCCGTCCCTTTCATTATAATGCAGTGTTTCTCAAACTGTTGGGCACGCCCCCTGGGGGCGCATATCGAAAATAAAAGATTTAAAAATAATTAATTTACTGGAAAGAATTAAAACAAAATACATTCAGACATAATAAAAAATTCACTTTTACTCTGATATAATTTATAGGCGCGCGATATTAAGTCAACAAAAATAAAAACTTCTTCAATACCTAATTAGCTATCTTTGATTCTATAACCAAATAAAAAAAACTTTTATTTGATTTGCTGTAATCCCAGGATGAGAAATTTTTTTACTACGCTTTCTGTTTAAACCTAACATACAACACTTTCAGAGAAAAAGCAGATACCCCAGACGCAGAATCGAAAAAATTAAGGAACATAAAAAATTCACCACTGTCATTATTTTTGAAATACTGCTCATTATAGCTGCAATCTGTTTAACCTTCTAAGTTATTTCTACAGTTAGTTATGACCCCTCTCTTATGTGTTTGTTTCTCATTTAGGGAAGTTGTAAGTAATGTATTTCTCTGTTGTGCTTTTTTCTATGCAAAAGAGTTTTATGATATTTGGAAAACCATGGAGAGCACACTTTGAAGGATTACTTGGTCAAGGCTTATTTTTACGAATATTCTATACATATACAGCATAACGCGAAAAACGTTTTACACAATTTCATATAATCATAATGAATACACTTTTTACCCAGAAGTGGTCGCGCGGGACGCACAGATTACGAAATCGTTAATTCTGGCAAAACTGTTTATTTGTTACCAAAGAAAAATTGAAAAGTCCTTGAAAGTAGGTAATTAAACTTTCTCTTAATTAAATTATTCTCTGGAATCACAATTTGTATCGTGTACAATAAAATAATTATATAAAAAAAAGGATTAGGGTGACTCAATAACCCCGCTCGACCGCATCGAGTGCACGCCTGCTCCCAGGTTAAAACATGTTGATTGATTGATTGAATATTAACGTCGCACTGTTCAGCTAAACGAGGGCTTTTGGCGAAGGACCACTAAAACATGTTGAAGTCTTTTCGCTTTAAATATTAAAAATAATACAGTTATTCTTCATCGGAATTTTATATTATTGATCATTATTTAACATCAAATATAAATGCTAATTCTGTGAGGCTTAAAATTACCATTCGTTTAAAACTAATTATAATTTGAGCAACCATTTTAAAAAAATCATTTAACATTTTTGTAAACATTGTCGAGCATTTGGCTTTACACACTCCTTACAATTCAACTATTATATCAATAATGTTTTATTTTCTTATAAATGAACTCGTGCAAAGAGCGGGCACTTCAGCCGGTATACTTTTAATGTATCAGGGCTGCACAGAGTATTTTATAACTAATTAATTAAAACTAATTTAAGAATAAGTATTAACGACTTCCATGGGCTTGTCTTGTAAAGCGAAGTTTTTATAAGGAATGCTTATGATTAGAAATTCACCCTCTGAGTTATTTTTCTATATTTAGGCAGATATCTATATTTTGTCTTCTAAGCAGCCACCGCATTTTGCAATACGTTCAACTTAAAAGTTAGAGAAAGGAAAAATAACATAATAATTATTCTATTATTTTATTTATTTATTTTTTGCTTAAAAGTAGTATACAAAATTTTAATACTTATGTTACTAATTTGTATGGTTTATAATTAAGATCACCTATTGTAGCTTTAGCGTCAAAGTGCATTATTATTGCATTCAGTACATTATTAATGTATAAGGAGGGCCCGATACAAATTTTGATCGAAAAGGGGGGCGCCAGTATTGAAAGTTTGAGAAGCACTGTTATAATGACAATTCAACGGAAACTAGGCGATAGAGCTAAGTTGGCATCATTTTTGGCTAAAATGTTGGTGACTTTATCGACCACTTTTGGTGAGTTCATGACCCTATGGATTCTTCTGGAAATTAGTGGAGAAATACACTAATTTCACGTTCTTTGACGCAAGTGGATTTTTCGAGAAAACTCCACGAGGCCTATAAATAAGGAATCTCTCACCGAAACCGAGTTAGTCTTGTTTCTACCGGTGCAGAGTCAGTGTTGTTTTGATCAGCGATTAGTTATTCCTTCGACTGTTGTTTAGGATGAGCCGGTACTTGTGAGAAATTGTTTATCTACTTGTATTTTAGACACTTAATTAAGTCTGAATACCGTAGAAGGTGTTAAGGCCTTCTGGGATTTATTTTGTGAATATAGCTGCTGTATTTCAATGATTGTTTTTCCGACAATAAATTTCCATCGTTCCTGAAGGACCGTCATGCTCTTTGCGACTGATTACATAAAATCCTCGAACCCCGATCTAACGTTACATTAGTTAACAAAATAGTTGATGTGAAGAGGGAGTGAGAGAATATTAACTTCGAACTGTTAAGCAACTCGAGGGCTTTTGGTGACGGATCTCCTAATATTGAACCATGGTCAAGTAACGAGGACAACACCTGAGCTGGCACCTCCTTCTCCTAACTACCACACCACACCAACGGGAAGACGTTTGAACGCTCGACAAATATAGATATGGAGAAGTGTTGAAAAGATTATAGATGCCTGTGGACAGTATTTCCATATTAATTAATGCCAAAGACATATTGTCGTAGCCAATTTTATAACACAAGACAATGAAAGATTTTGATTTTACGAAATCCGAGGATTTATATCTTCTTCAGATAAGTATATATTTTTTTTATTTTTCAGCTTGTTAGTGCATCTCGTTGCCATTTCTAGTGTTTTACTTAATAAAAATAGTTTATTTCAAATTTTCTAATTGAAATCATTTTGAACGGCTACTCTAATCATGGATCTCTCCGAGAATCATAATACTTAGCGTGGTCTTCACCTCAACCATCATGAGGAGAGTAAAGGACTGGTTTCGACAAGATCTTCGAAAACGGAGAAAAGCAGAAAGATCACTTTTGCTCGAACACTAAAAAGAATATTTTAACTCATTTTTGAAAAAAATACCTTCAAACGAATAGAAGGATCATTGGTTCTTAATTCTCAGCGCAACTAATAATAATTTCATTTTAGGAAATTGAATTAATTATATGCAGCCGAATAAAATATCCTTTTTTTTTAATCACTCCGATTACTTAAATCAGTTATTCATTAATATTTTGCCCTTTTGTTTTATTTATAAGCTATCTTTTGATGTTAAGTTGTTCTTATAAAAGGAACTGCAAAGAATGATTTTTTTAATTAAATACAATTAAAGGAGCAGAACTTCAGTTAAGATTCATAATATAAGCATCCCAAAGCATAGAAATCAAACAAGAATGCTGAAGGTCCTTATGAGTTTTTAAAAGAGGGAAAACTCAATTAAAAGATCAAAAGAATGAGTACCACACAGTAAGAATCTAGTAAAGATCTCCTTGGTTTAATCCGCTTACGGTTAAAAGGAACTTTCAGTTGATGTTTTAAACAATTTATTAAAAGAAATATGAAGTTCTCGAAGAGAAATTTGTTAAAAATACCATAATATAATGAAAGTAAATTACTTAAAATCTACCTACAATAATGTTAAAAATTTGCTTGGAAGAAAAAGCAATCCATGACTCTAATTATTTAAATAATAACGGATTTATTAATGAACATGGACAAACAAATAATTACTCGAAGACAAATTGCTGTAAGTACACTAAGAAATAGTATAACAGATTACTTACAGTAGTACGATACAATAAATACTCGTTCTAAACAAGCTTTACAACACACACATTCTCCCAATCTCCCAATCTCAATTTCTCTCTCACACACTCCGTCTCCCTCTCGGTCTCTCACCCTTTTCTCTCCCCTCTCAATCTCTCTCTCATAAAATGCAGTTACTTAATTTTTCAATATCTATCCTTCTTTCTTCCATCCTTTTACCTGATAATCTTATCTACTTTACCATTATCTACCATGAAAGGCCTTTTAACAGTTGGAAAATATGAAATTTAATAAAATTACCTACATTGAAATCTCAAATTTCTCAAGACCTAATCACACGAAAAATATTTGGAGCAATTTTTCTCTCGAGCAACCCTTTGAAGCGAATTTTGAACAGTTGCCATAGCAAAGGCCTCCAACAACTCTTGAGTTGAAAGAATTGCTCGAAATTCCAGCCAGTACGGCTCTACATCTCTCAATGTCATAAACAAGATGGTTTTAAAGATAGCAGCCTCCGCTTCGTCAAACTCATTAGAAATGATGTATACTATTTTTAACAGAATGGCGCTCCTTTTTATTTACGACCGTTAACTAAAGCGTGAGTGGAATAAGAGAAAAATTGGATTCTCGTTTTCCGAAGCAGAACATTCGGCAAGTAATTTTTCAATATGAAGATAGGGTGCGGCTGCCGTAAGAGCGTATCGTTTTGTCTACGGCAACCCTACCCCTACACAGCTGCTTGAAACAGATGTTCTAAAGAGACTCGAATTGTTCCCAGACATGCGTGTGTACTAAGGCCTTAAGTTTTCGTAGAGAATTTCATCCGATTGTGATTATGTACAGTTTGCTTTATGCCAGATACAGATGGCAAATAACTATTCTTACAAGCATTTGCGGACGTGGTCAGTTCTACTTGTAGTACCGGGTGTTTCAAAAGTCACGCACATCCACTTGGTAATCATTGTTGCTTATAAACCGAAAGGGTTGGATGAGATTTCTGGCAGCAAGGACCCCATCATAAGAAGTTTTGAACGTATCATGCATCAGTTTTAAAATACTTGTCAGGTGTAGTTGAGCACAACGGGGGGTGCATCTTGTTTTCCCAAGAGCAAGGAATAGCCATCGTGGAATTTTATTCCGCTATAAAATCTCACTGCCGTGTGATGAATGCATTTCTGCAGAAATATCCAGGTCACACAGCACCAAATCCATCAACAATAACACTTTTGGTGTAACGGTAACGTGACGCAGGATCGGTTGCAGATAGGAAGCGATCAGGTAAATCATCCATAGTGAAAACAAAACGGGCAGATGTAGAGGCCGCTTTACAAAGAAGTCCTTTGAAAAAGACCGTCCGTCTACATAAAATCATTACGGAATTCATATCCTTGCTGAAAGTGGTGAAAGGTACGCTTGGTTGCAGCAAGACGGTGCAACGTGTCACACATCATGGGACAGTATGGAGGTTTTAACTGGAATTTTCGATGATCGTGTCATTACCAAAGGACTTTTGCCACCTCGTTTACCAAACTTGTCAATTTAAGATTTTTTCTTTGGCGATATCTGAAAAATGTCACCTTCAGGAATAAACCCCCATACACTCGATGAACTTAAGAGTAACATCCTTCATGCAATATCAGACATTAATTCTCACACTCTTCATAAAGGGTTAATTAATATGGTAAAAAGAGTTAAATTGTGTGTCCAGGATAACGGATATCATTTTGAATATTTACTGTTATTTTACTATGTCTGACACCTGACAATAGGGTTAACCGTTCAACATTTATTTGTTCCTTATTCGGTTTGTTAACATAATCCATGTCTTTAAAACTCAACCACAAAGGTTCATGAGCGTGACTTTTGAAACACCCGGTAGTAATAGACTACAAAATTTGGGTTATACTCGTAATAAGTAAAAATAGATAGTTTTGGCAATCATTTTTATCCTTTATTATTAGTGACTTATTCAAACACATTCAAAAATTTACCTCTGAAATGTCAATACAAAGGAAATTGTTGGAAGAAATGCATAACATAAATGAGGTTCCCTCTAAAAGAGATGAATAAAATTTTGAAAGTGAAGATGGTATACATCATCTATTGAACACTGACTCAGCGATTCGACATGAATAATGAGGAACATGTCATAATGGATAGGCGTAGGACACGAAGAAAAAGAAAACAATTCTCTAGTTTCGAAGACGAATGTGAAGATAACAATCAGAATATTGAATCTTCGATTCATGGAGCTGTTTGGCAGAAAAAAATCAAAAAGCTACCGAACATGGAATATTCCAGTTTCGTAATAGAATCGGAGAAATATCAGAGACAAAGAGATATGCTAAAATACAATATTATGAAGGGCAGAATGAGAAGTCCATTTTCAATAAAATGTAAAAACTCTTACTACGCATACATTTATTTTCATGTGAATAACTACACTTAAGTAAATTACTAAAGTAAAACTTAAGTTTTAATTTCTAATCTTCTTTCTGAAAATGTACATGCCTATAATAAAAATTCTTATTATTGCATTACAACTATTTTATATTCCATGATAAATTGTGTATTATTTATAATCAACTGGAAAAGAATGGAACGCTTATTTTAAATGTAGTCATTCGACCGCCATTAATAGAAATAAGTATACATAAAATGTCGTAAGGCTTAGCTGTTCTGTACCAACTGCTCTAGAAAATTCTACAAAAATAAACATTGTCCTCTGGGTGTCATTAAAGGACAAAGTTTTCGAATACACAACGCAAGAGGATCCAAAATAGTCCCACAAAATTTTATAACAAAACTAACCAATTTAGAAAAGCAGTTAACTTAGAATACAGACGGACAATCTGGAGCTCGGGAACCGATTCTGTTAAATGGCTTCAGAATAAACTTGATGAAAATGTTAGAAAAAAGCATTCAGAGACTAGAGCAATGGTTCTCAACCCTTTTCCTGTTGTCGGTACACTTTTAACAATTTTAAAATTTGGCGGCACACACACACAAACAGTTAAATAAGTTTAAAAGAATTACACTTATCTGTATATACACTATGTAAGATAGTTTACGAAAATAATTTCCAATGTTAAATAAAATAATAAGTACGACAAAGACAAAATATTTACTGAGTACTTAATTGGAAATTAATTTGAATACATTCAATGCGAAACTCGAGCTTCATGATTTTTGATAATTGCGTTTATATTGGGTCGTAAAAATGATAACGCAACTCTCATTTCATCATCTGCAATTAAAAGTCTCGTTCTTTCATTTACATATTGGTTAATGCTGAAAATCCGAATTCACACAAATAAGATGTAGAAAATCGTCACAATACCTTAAAACTTTTGGGGCTATTATTAGATAATCGCCTCTAATTTTAATCCTAAATGAATTCATTGACTCTTCCGAATATTTTGAAATTAAATCTCGATTCTTACAGAACGAATTTGGTTTTTCTTCTTCATTCAAAGTTAGTTCATATCCGTGTATCCGTTACCTCAAATGGATTACGAGCCCAATGAATTTTTCTATTCCTCTCTACTATTAGCTCTCTATATAAATTTATATAAATAATTATTAAATATTTATATAAATTTATATACATAAATTTTTTTCTTTATTTATTTATCATGGTGAAATTTTCAATCGTTCATAAAATACATTTTAAAGCGCTCAATTGAGCTGAAATTTTATGTACATGATTATTTTGGATGACAATACAGTAATTTAATTATAATTAGTAAATATTAATTGATTAAAGCTAATTATTCACAGATACAGCCGCGTTGGTTTCATTTTTAGCGACTTGGGACAAAACTTTAAGTTTTTCTTTCTCACGTTTTAAGGCATTCAATTGAACTGAAATTTTATAGACACGATTGATTTGGATGACAATACGATACATTAATGATAATTAATAAAAATTAATTACCACTTAATGTTGTGATTCTGTCCTATGTATATAAATATTTATATTAATTGTAACTATTTAATAAAAAGTAGTTAAAATAAAATTTCTTTGTTGGTCTAAGTAGGAATTGACTTAATTTTTTTATATTACTTGTTTATATCCATTCATCCACGAAAGGATGTGTTAAATAGTCTACGAATACCCATAGTTTCTATAAAATGGTCGAATGATTCGGTTTTAGATTTTTTTTTCTCAGAGTATAATTAATAATTTTTACAAAATTTGGTGGCACGCAAAAGTGCCGTGGTGCATTGGTTGAGAATCACTGAATTGGAGAAAAAAAATACGCGCCCTAAACTTTAAATAAAAGTGTTACTAAAACTTTTAAGGCTGTTTACGGTTAATGTTAAAGAATAGGACCCGAATTTGGAACATTTTTTCAGATATAAAAGAAATGATAAATTAATATGATATTCTGGCTTCACTATCCTTTAGAGAGCAGCATCTTTTATCCTACTTCACATTTTTAACCGAATTGATTCATTTATTCTGGTATAAAATGTGTTTCGTATTTTTTATCATATACCGTAATGTTAAATGGGCTTTGCCTTCGCGTATAAAAACAAAAAAAGAAAGTATTCACGGAATATTTTGAAATTTTTAAAAACACTATATTGTTAACAGAAGTACGAGTTATAATATTGCACATTTCCATGGAAATTGGGTCATTTCTCTGTCTGAAAATGTGCTGCGCGTTTAGTTCGAGCTCTCGCACTTTTACCGTAGACAGCGTTAACAAAAATGCCTGAAATGTATGACCTCTATCAGTTTCAAAAAGTATACCTTACCTTAATAAATAGTTTTGTAATTTAAAATTATTCCTCTAAAATTAGAAAGCAAAAATTGTGATGAAAATAGTATTATGAATTGTCTATTTTTATTCAATGAGTAGGTTACCACACAATAGGATCGGTAACTTAGAAGTAACGTATCCACCTAGTGAGTGAGTGAATGAGTGAAGATTAACATCGCACTGTTCAGCTGCACGAGGGCTTTTGGTGACGGACCACGTAATTTTGAACCATGGTCAAGTGACGTGGACGACACCTGAGCTGGCACCCCCTCTCCTAACTACCACACCAACGGGAGGACGTTTCAGCTCTTGACAGATTTAGCGTGCATCGCTGCCCTACACGGTGGGTCTTTAGTGGTACTGGGCTTGAACTCGTGACAAAGCCAGCCACGATCCGATGCCTATACCACTCGGCTACCGCGGCCGTATCCACCTAGTAAGCCCATGGTTGCGCGTTCAATCCCCGAGAGGAGTTAATAGATTTTGTGGATGTGATAATTATTACCATGCATGTCATGTGATTATGCGGCATGTAAAAGATATCTTGAATATCAATTTGGCTTTGGTACGCTCGGTAAAATTAAAATTAAAGCAATATTTAGCATCCGACAAGAGCTCGAATTGAATACATTCATGCGTCAAAATTTTGGTACTGAGAAGCCGCCTCTAGATGGAGCCCCCCATGAAAGGGCTGGCCCTTTGGGGGACTTGCTGTGTCTGCAAAGGCTTAACAGCCGAAATGCAGCCTATTTATAAAAACAGTTACTAAATAAAAATTTATAAAATGATTTATAACATCTAATCTCTTTTAATAATTTAGATAAAGATCATTTCTCTTTCAAAATAGAAGTCTTAAAGATTTACCTTCAATCAATATTACGTTTGTAAAGTCTTTCCCAATAAAATTCAAATTTCCTGCTGTCCAAATATAACGCAATTAATTCTTCAGTGTAGAATGAGTTCGTATTAATCATTATACTGCAAACGTCGAAAATTATAAAAATAATAAAGCTTTGAAATCATTCACTGTCATTAGCACTATCCCGTCTAATATAATTGTATCCGTAACGAAATACACAAACAATTTGGTTAAAAACTGTGCACACATCGATTGAAGTTAACTGAATTACACAATGACATTACGTCTCTCAAATTACGCGATTCATTACGCTGAAAAGTTCATCATAACTATTAGAAATTGGTCCATGTTTGCTTAATGAGAAATTGTTAATGGGCCCTAATTATAGATTTAGAAATTCGAATACATATTTAGCATTGCTTTGTCTGGATCGACTTGCCTCAGAGCTAAGTAATAGTTATTTAAGATACAGTGTGATTAAAATAATTTTTAAAATATTTCTATTAATAATATTTACATAACTTGGGAATATTGAAACATTTAATAGAACGTACACTCATGCAATTATGTAAAAAGAGCATTATTTCAGTGACATGCAAGTATTTGTTTAAATATTAAGATCTTGTGTAATTAAATAGCATTTTCTGAATGACTGCAAAACTCATAAAATTTAATATATGTGCCAGTTAAATATTAGGGAGGGTCGACAAAACCAGAATTTTAAACTATTCACACGCAATACTGGTTTATCAATAATCATTGCTTTGGGTTACTTATAAGGTAGAAAAGTAATTATGAGTACAAAGTTATCAAATCAAAATTAAGCCCCTTTAAATTTTTTCGATAAATCAATCTCTTTGTGTCATTACTAAAATTTTAAATTTCTTTTTAAAATTATTTTTCTCTTAAACCCCATATTATAGAACACCATTTCCGCTTAAGAAGGTTTTGATTAATAATTATTGTTAGCGCATGCGCACTAATGCAAATATTCTTCCTTGCTGCTCTGTAGCGGGGTGAGAACTTTCTGAGGAACAAGCAAGACGACAATTTTCCCTATAATACGCAGACGTGAGCATTTAAAAGGACTCTAATACTCGAAGCTCACAATAATAAAATAATTAAAATTTGTGGCACTTGCAAATAGCTTATAGATGATGTGTGGTCAAATAAAATGAAAAAAGAAACAAGCGTAGCTGGTCCCTTAATGAAATAAAACAAAAACAAACTAAAATAAACAATTTTTTCCATTGTTTAACCTCACACCACTCTATTAAATATGTTTAGCAAAGGGTGTTTTTTTTAGAGGTATAGAACTTTAAATTGCATTAAAACAACGATGTATTATTCAATTGACATGAATTTCTTTTTATTCGAAAGATAATCTTGTGGCATTACATTTTAAATATGATTTCTGGCATAGGACTGCCACGGCTGGCTCGGATGTAATCCAATCTGGACGTCCAATTTTCGATGTCTTTTTCCAACATTTGTGGCCGTATATCGGCAATAACACGAGGAATGTTGTCTTCCAAATGGTCAAGCGTTTGTGGCTTATCCGCATAGACCAATGACTTTACATAGCCCCACAAAAAATAGTCTGGCGGTGTTAAATCACAAGATCTTGGAGGCCAATTCACGGGTCCAAAACGTGAAATTAGGCGGTCACCCAAAGTGTCTTTCAATAAATCGATTGTGGCACGAGCTGTGTGACATGTTGCGCCGTCTTGTTGGAACCACAGCTCCTGGACATCATGATTGTTCAATTCAGGAATGAAAAATTTAGTAATCATGGCTCTATACCGATCACCATTGACGGTAACGTTGTGGCCTTCATCGTTTTTGAAGAAGGATTCCACCAGCCCATAAAGCGCACCAAACTTTTTCTGGATGTAACGGTGTTTCGACATACACTTGTGGATTAGCTTCACTCCAAACGCGGCAGTTTTGTTTGTTGACGTAGCCATTCAACTAGAAGTGCGCTTCATCGCTAAACAAAATTCGCTTATGAAAATCGACCATTATTTTCGAAATAAAATTGCACAATTTGAAAGCGTTGTTCAGACGTGAGTCGATTCATGATGAATTGCCAAACCAAACTGAGAATAAATCACTTGACAGCTGTTAAATCGGTCGCCATCTTGAAAAGTAATGCCAACTTAAACTTCTATACCTGGAAAAAAACACTCTGTATAAGAAATAAGCCACGAAAAGTATTCTAAAGTTTCACGCGAAAATTGATGTTGATTGGACATTTTTCCTGCAGAATGCAGTAGCACGTGTTCACTCAATGACGCAGTACTCTTAACTCGCGAGATCGATTGAGACGCCACTGGACACATGGATAGTGGAGGTGTATGGAATGAAGTCACCAAAACAGTTGCTGCTAACTCCACACTTTTTTGAAGTTACACACTTAGTCTCCTTTTTTTGTGTCACACATTGAACACATGTTCATCATTTAATGATTCAGATTATATCTGGTTAATAATGCATATGCTTATTTAAACTTTTGTAGTACGTTTTATTTTTAAAGAAATTCCAGACACCAAAGTAAGAAGAAAAACAATAATTTATAATACAATACCAAAATGTTTCCTTGACATGAATTTCAATTTTAAAAAAAAATAACATCAAAAGATTATCATACAATATATCAATTCCTATTAATAAAAACCACTGAAAACTAAAATATAACATTGCACATAGATGATATCTTGTTCATTGTATTTTTAATAGTTATAATAGTTTTCCCTTAATAGTTTTCTCAGTGATA
This sequence comes from Trichonephila clavipes, assembly GCA_019973935.1. Classification (NCBI taxonomy): domain Eukaryota; kingdom Metazoa; phylum Arthropoda; class Arachnida; order Araneae; family Nephilidae; genus Trichonephila; species Trichonephila clavipes. The sequence continues at coordinate 458,441 of BMAU01017873.1, forward strand.
GTTTTTCTCTGACAATATAGTTAAATTAATTTGCAAAATGGCAAACGAAGTACCCTTTCAAACGTCCTTAATATTAAATGGACCGTGTAATTCTAACTATTATAGAAACAAAATAAAACTATAAAGTAAGGGCTATAAGAATCAAACTGAGCGGAATATAATGAAAATTTATCCGAAGAAAAATTTAAAACTATTCTATAGAAAATGTCATTGTTTAAATTAATAAATTCTATTTCAGCTGTACAGTTGAAAGTTCCATCCCTGTTTTAGGCGTTTTTAAAGTATTTGCATGTGTAATACCTAACACATTTAGATAACTGGATTTTTTTTGTGGAAAATTTATTAAATTTGCTCATTTCAATACATATTTTAATACTTTATTAGACGTAATAAAGTTATTTTCTATTCAAAACGATTCATTTGAAGCAGAATTATTGTTTTGACAACAATATTTTACCATATATACCTATATACATTTTAAATTTGATTATTTCAATGAAACATACGAAATCCCTTAACGCTTTACTTGTGCTTTAAAGCACAAAAATTCTACAGCATTTATACGAAATATAAATACATTAGGGTGTTTATTGTTTTTATTACTTAATCTTTTTACCGTCCAAAAACTTGTTTTGTTTTAATAATAAGCTTACACGAGTATTTAGAATCTCGAAATCGACTTGTGAATTTCAAAACAAGATTTGATCAATTTAACTGCGATTAAACTTTTGTGTTAGCGTACTTAACTATTTTGTTAAGAAATATTTGTCTTGAAAGTTTTAACTGTTAATCATGCATATATTTTATAAATATAGAGAGTTTTTTTAATATAATTCATAAAAATTGTGTAAAAATATATCAATAGTGAAGTTCCTAATACTCGGTTAACATTAAATTAAACTATCATTCGATTCATAAGATTGCAAGGCAAAATAATTTGATTATAAATCAAAACAAAACAAAATGTTTTATATGATTTTTTTTTATCAACCTAACATTTCGAAAGTACTTTGGTGCTATTGGCGACAGGCCTGGTGAGTGAGTAATCACTAACATCACACTATAAACCAACACACGAGCTGTTGACGACGGACCAAGTAATTTTGAAACACGATCAAGTGACGAGGATGACACTAGAGCCGGCATTCCTCTCTCCGAAGTTCCACACCCCGCCAAAGGGAGGACGTTTGAGCCTCGACGGATTAAACGTTCATCGGCTCCTCTGCATAGCACGCCTTCAATGACACTAGGATTCGAACATATGATACACCACCCACGAGCTCGTGACCATGACCACTAGGCAACCGTGACCGACAGACCCGGTAGTTTTGATCAATGGTCAAATTACGAAGACGGTACATGAAGTAATACCCCACTCGCCAAACCTCCACATCCAATTAATGTGAGGACTTGTACTTCTACTGATTTAGCGTACATCAGTTCTCTACATAGAGGGTCTTCAGCGGTACGAGGCCTCGAACCTACAACTAGATAACTCTGGCCATGTGTTCGAGACCATGGTCACTTGACCACCGTGGCCAAGAAAACCATGGAATACAAACTTCCTCCATACGTGCCACTTCGACACCAACTTGTTTCTGGGTCGCTTCGTCGCCCAGCTTGTTCGGTGTTCGTTCGCTGGCGTTTCGTTCACTCCCCTCTCCTTCTGAGGGGTTGTTGATTTTTTAATTTTTCCTTCATGGTTTTCCTTTTCTCCTCACACTGGGTATAAACGCCTTCGGCGTTGGCACCCAAAAATTCTAATTTACGTATGGAATACAAACACATATAAATAAATTATGAAAATGGTATCTCCAGCTTTAGATTCCGATTCAATTTCGCGTTGTGACGTTCGAGAAAAATGTTAGCGTGATATTTATTAATTTAAATATTTTGTTTACTTATATACGTCACAGCTATTAATTACAATAAACTCATTGAAGTCATTAAAAGTATTGTTTAAATCATTAGATTCCCGAATTGATGTTTGTGAGGGAGGAGGTCACATCGATCCTGTTCGAAGTTTTCCAACCGCATTTTTCTCTCTGCCCTCTCTAGGGTCTCGGGATCGTAGCTGTTGATCTCTTTATCTTCGAGTTACATCCGGCTCGTGGGAGGAGTCGGGTTTTTTCTCTCACGGTGTCAAAGGTTGCCGGGGTGATGTCCGAAGACAAGATCTCGCAATATTTTAAGGGTTCACGTGTACATAGGAACGTGGTTATCCTATCCACAAAAAGAAGACGACTTTCAGCTGTGTGACGGTAAGACGTCACAACGTATGCTTTATGATTGATAAGTCCTTATTTCAAGATGAATTTTTGTGTACGTGAATCAATTTTGACTTAAGTGGAAGTATTAGTGGGAGTTTGAAGACCAATATGTGTAAAAATGAAATACATCAGATATAACTATTTCTACAGGGTGGGGCAAATAAAAGTGGCCCGGAGAACAGTGTTCCAGGTTACTAACAAACACGGCAAAGGAAAGGAGATCGTTCGTTAACCTGCTTATAGCAGATGCTGAAAATGACCACCTTTCATCTCTTGGCACTTTTGGACCCTGGTCAGCAAGTTGCGGAAGACAAAAAAGATGTTTAAACTAGACTGCTGGAACCGCTGAAATCTCATCAAAAATGTTCTACTTCAGTTCTTGTAGACTATGGGGGTTGTTGCGATACACCTTAGACGTGAAGGCTCCGCACAAAAAGTAATCGCAAATTGAGAGGTCAAGTGATCTGGTCGGTCACCTAGGGACTAGATCAGACTGACCTCTGCTAACAACTCTGTCAGGAGTGAAAATTGTATAAATGTGATCCATGGTTCGGTAGGATGTGTGAGCAATGGGCTCATACATCCCATCGAAACGGTCACATGATGAAGAAAAAAAACTTGTTCTTCATTGAAATCACAACAGACAACACATTGAATGTACTTGTTGTTCTAATTGCAAAACTTAGATGAATTTCGTAATTGGATAAAGATTATTGGTAAATTGGGTAAAGTTGTTTTAAAAAAATTGTCTTCAAAAGATTTTAAAATTAAAAAAAAAACTTGTTTTATTCATGTATTAAATGAAATGCATTTTCTTTACCTATGGGTGTTATTATTGTTGACAAATTTGTGCTTTTTAAAATAAAGTTTCTGAAAAATTCTAAAGTTGGCAACAACGAAGTGCATGATGTAATGGACTAAATTCATGTGACGTCATAGTCACATAACTGAGCCACGTGTTTTCGGCCAATCAATTCATAAGTTAATGCGACATCATTATTATGTAATAAATATAATCACGCGTTTCCAGCCAATCAGTTCATGTGCTTCACTATTGCTAACTTTTGCTTTTTGCAAGAACTTTCTTTTAGAAAGTACATATTTTTCTACGATATAATAATGCCCATAGTTAAACAAAATGCACTTAATTTAAAGGTATTAGTATAATTTAGGTATTTTTTTTTATTTTGAAGACAGAAGAATTTTAACACGGGAAATCACATTTTAAATGTTATCTAAACTTTACAAGTTGAACAACTAGTATGTCAATTTTTATCAATGGGAAACACGTGATTGCCGTTATCATGTGACCCTCATGAATTTAGTCCATTTGCTGAACACAAATGGTTCTTTTATCGTGCGACTATGTCGTCACATGAGTTTTTGAACCGTTTGGCTAAAAACATGTAATTATCCTTATCCTGGGACTATGACGTCACATGAATTGAGCCTATTGCACTATCATGTTGGAAGTAACTATAAGTCTTTCCCTCCTCAATTATTGTTGCCACGAACGGATTGCCACTGAGCAAATAACACTGATACAACTTGCACTGAGATCTTAAAAGATTTCGATCACTAGGTGTACATCACATTCACGTCCATTCATTTATTTGCCCACCCTATATAAACAGAAATGAAAGGCATGGAATTTAAATAAAACCTAAGATTTGTTTAAAGTAAATACACAAAAACTTACAAATCGCGCATTCGTTTGAAGCAGAATTATTGTTTTGACAACAATATTTTACCATATATACCTATATACATTTTAAATTTGATTATTTCAATGAAAACATACAAAATCCCTTAACGCTTTACTTGTGCTTTAAAGCACACAAATCCATTGTATTCACACGAAATAAGTACATTAAAGTGTTTATTTTTTTATTACAATTATTTAATCTTTTTGCCGCTGAAAAAATTATTTTTCTTTAATAATAAGCTTATACGTGTATTTAAAATCTCGAAATTGACTTGTAAATTTTCTGAACAATATTTGATCAATTTAACTGTTATGCAATTTTTTCTGCTAGTGCACTTGTCTATTTCGCTTGAAAATGTGTCTTGACAGTTTTAAATGTTAACCATGCATATAAAAGGGTTTTTTTAGAGGTATAGAACTTAAAATTGCAATAAAACAACGATGTATTATTCGGTTGACATGAATTTTTTTTATTCGAAAGATAATCTTGTGGCATTACATTTTAAATATGATTTCTGGCATAGGACTGCCACGGCTGGCTCAGATGTAGTCCAATCTGGACGTCCAATTTTCGATGACTTTTTCCAACATTTGTGGCCGTATATCGGCAATAACACGGCGAATGTTGTCTTCCAAATGGTCAAGCGTTTGTGGCTTATCCGCATAGACCAATGACTTTACACACCCCCACAGAAAATAGTCTAGCGGTGTTAAATCACAAGATCTTGGAGGCCGATTCACAGGTCCAAAACGGGAAATTAGGCGGTCACCCAACGTGTCTTTCAATACATCGATTGTGGCACGAGCTGTGTGACATGTTGCGTCGTCTTGTTGGAATCACAGCTCCTGGACATCATGATTGTTCAATTCAGGAATGAAAAAGTTAGTAATCATGGCTCTATGCCGATCACCATTGACTGTAACGTTGTGGCATTCATCGTTTTTGAAGAAGTACGGACCAATGATTCCACCAGCCCATAAAGCGCACCAAACAGTCAGTTTTTCTCGATGCAACGGTGTTTCGACATACACTTGTGGATTAGCTTCACTCCAAGAGCGGCAGTTTTGTTTGTTGACGTAGCCTTTCAACCAGAAGTGCGCTTCATCCCTAAATAAAATTCGCTTATGAAAATAGGGAACAACGGCAATCTCGTTCTGGGCTCATTCGACGAATCTACGCCTTGCTTGATGATCGTTTTGATGAATTGCCAAACCAAACTGAGAATAAATCACTTGACAGCTGTTAAATCGTTGGCCATCTTGGAAAGTAATGCCAACTTAAACTTCTATACCTGGGAAAAAAACACTCTTTATCTAATATATATTATAAATGCGAAAGTTTGTGAAAATCTTTGTTAGTCTTTCACGCAAAAACTACTGAATGGATTTTAATGAAACTTTACAGTAATATAGATTATACATCAGAATAGCACATAGGCTATAATTTATAGCATAAACTATAATTTATAAAGATATTGTATGAAGTGTCCAAAATATAACGATATTTGTCAATAAGTAGGAAAAAATTGTCTTCTGCTAGCAATTCTGGCATGCGCTGTAAAAAAAAAACCACGTCTGCATATATCTATCTTTTGTTTGTGAAAAACCATTTTTGTTTTGGCTACGCAAGGTGCTCGCTTCTAATTAATTCCTCTGATATAATGCCTATTCCTTTTATTTCAGAATCAAACTAAGTTTTGAAGGGAGAGGTTGTTATAAATCTCTCTTTATTTTAATGTTTTTTTAACATTTTATTATGTATATTTGGTAGTAAGAAATTGATCTTTTTTCCAAATAAATGCTTTTATCAGTTCTGATACTTAAAGTAAATAAACTCTTTCTTTCACACTGCATCATTTGGACAAATTTTCAAAATTTGTTTGTGGTTAGTAGTTAATTATAACACTATAATTTTAATTGAATAGGCAGATATTGCATTTTTAAGTATAAAAATAATTAAAACGACTGTACTTTATCTTTTGGAAAGAGGGAATGTTAACGTCGCACTGTTCAGCTACATGAGGCTTTTGGCAACGGACCACGTAATTTTGAACCATGGTCAAGTGACGTGGACGACACTTGATCTGGCACCTTCTTCTCCTAACTACCACACCACACCAACTTAGAAGGAATATTCTACCAATACTTAGCAGGAATATTCTTTGAAATCCACTCTTCCAAGATATATAGCAGCACGGGTTCCATGATGAGTATTTTAGCGGAAAAAATAGTTTGTCAAAATTTAAGTGTCTTATGTTTTTGTATGTTAATGAAGACCTTAGAAAATGATTTGACTACTTATTTTAAGTGAACGGTATATATAATTAATTTTACAGTGGAATATCTTTAATTTATTAGCTCTAACGGATTAAATTTTCCAAAGTGGAGTGTTTTGTTTATGTATATCCCTTAATTTTAAATGTAGTTATCCAAAAAAAATATTGTATGAAAAATGCAGTAAATCATAATGCGGTTGGATAAAGTATTAAAGTGCATTTCTCCCCTACACGGCGGATCTTACAAAGCTCTAATAAAGCTCGAGTTATGAAAGTAGCTAGGCATTGGCCAACTTTACTCTATCGTTAACATTTCGCTATGTTTTTTATTGAATCGTCATTATAATTTAATAAACGGCGTTGCTTGCCAATATTACAATTTTAACATAAAATAAATACTACAGAAAGTAAAATTAATGTATTATGATTTCAGATAAAAATTATTTACACTATTTTAAGCGTTCATTACACAAAACTTTTAACAATGTGTTTCTTTTGCTGAGCAGAGATCAGCTTAGGAAGGTATTTTCAAAAATCGACCCTCAAGAGTGTTAGGGGGGAGTTATAAATAAAAAAAAATATCCTTTTTATCAGCTATTAGATCTACATACTTAAAATTTAACAAAGGTGTTTTATTTCTCTCTTTTTTTTGTTTTTGTTTTGCTGAGCTACGCAAAAAAAAGCTTTTTTTTTGTTTGATTTGCATTTCACGTAAAATTAACTCATTAAAAACTTCTTTATCCTTCGATCTGTGTAGTTTAATTTTTCAGATCACCCGTGCGAAGAACGGGTATACCAGCTAGTTTTAAGTATAGAGAGTATTTATAAATAAAATTCATCTGAATTGCGTACAAATATCAATACAGTGAAGTTCCCAACACTCGGTTATTTCAATTCTTATAAAAATTACCGAACAAAAAAGTTAAACTATAAATCAAAACACAACAAAATGTTTAATATGATTTTTTTTTATCAACAACTATGTTGGTGCTATTGGTGGTGTGTGGTGGTGTGTGGTGTGTGTGTGTGGGTGATTACGTAAGTATAATAATTAACAACACACTGTAAAGGAGGAATGGACCGACTTTTCCTGGATACGGGCTACTTCTAATTTTTGCAAGGTGTTGCGGTCAGTAGTTTATTTTTTACTATTTTTTGTTCCCAATTATCTGCAAAAGAAACAAAAAAATATGTTTGGTGGCGTATTGGGGTAAGATACGAGAATGGAAGACTTTCGACCCTCGCGTCCCTCCTTGAAAAATTCGTGTGTGCGCCACTGCCCAGTGTCGTAGGTGTGGTGAGGTAAGGATTGATTGATTGAATATTAACGTCGCACTCTTCAGCTACACGAGTGCTTTTGGCGACGGACCACGGTCAAGTGACGTGGTCATGATTAAGTGAACCATGGTCAAGTGACGTGGACGACACCGGAGCTGGCACCCCCTCTCCTAACTACCGCACCACACCAACGGGAGGACGTTTCAGCTTTCGAAAGATTTAACGTGCATCTCTGCCCTACACGGCGAGTCTTTAGTGGTACTGGGCTCGAACTCGTGACAAAGCAAGCCACGGTCCGATACCTATACCACTCGGCTACCGCGGCCACTGGTGAGGTAAGGAAAAGGTCTACAATAATTATTATAACTAAATAATAAAACACGAAATATGTACTTAACTGCAGAACTAAAATAAAAAAATACTAACACTTTTAAATCCACACCTTAAGCAACACGCAAGATACAAATATAATAATAATAATTGCCACAAAAAACATTATATTGGAGGATGCATTTATTATCAAGCAATTCAAAATACATTAAAATATAGAACTTTTCTGTCTAAAATTAGTTTTTGTTGTTGTAGTTAGTAAAAGACTTATGTATATAGTCTGCATACAGTCAGCCAATTTTGAATATTTCCGTACATAATTACTAGCTGCTAAAATCTTTAGGGGATCATCACAATGTTTTGGCGGTCTACCGGTCGATCGCGATCGACGCAATGACTACCCCGGCTATAAAGCAACACGCGGGCTGTTGGTGGAATGCCCAAAGGAACCGAGCTCACCAGAAAAAAAGGAAGTTCCCGCCCCCCACCCTGTACAGACTACGTAAATTTCTTTTTAAATTTATAAATCCATCCATTCACACTATAAATATAGAGATACAATTGATCGCCGAGGAAGAAAAGCAAAAATTACGTTCCTGCTGGTAAATATTTTCTCTTTCAGCTACTCGGTATTGCTTTGTCCCTAATTCCAGCGATTATCAACCTTATTTTTGTTGTGGTGCACTTTTAACAATTTCAAAATTTGGTGGCACACATAAACAGTAAAATAAGTTTAAATGAATTTTACTTCTCTATAAAAAGCTATGTAAAATAGTTTATTATAGTAATTTTTAATACTAAATAAAATAATATGTACATACGTCAAACACTTCAAAATGTTTATCGAGTAATTTGTTGCAAATTAACTATAAGAAGAATACATTTGATGCGGAATTTCATCTGGATGATTTTTGATAATTTCTATTACATTGGGTCGTAAAAATGATTATGCTACTCTCATTTCGTCATCTACATTTAAAAATTATTGATCTTTCTTTCAATTTTATATTTGTTAACGCTGAAAATCCGAATTTACGCAAATAGAATGTAGAAAAATTGTAACGATGTTTTAAAGCTTTGTTTCGCTATTATGGAATAATCCTCTTTAATTTTAATCCAAAATGATTTAATTGACTCTTTCGAATGTTTTGAAATTAAATCTTGAATGTTAGAGTTAGAAATTATATATATATATAGTTTTTCCTCTTCATTCAAAGTTAATTCATATACAGATGTATCCGTTGTCACAAATGGATTATGAACCCAATCACAAGTAGTAAGCATAAGTTAAATATTTTACGAATACCCTTAAATTGTTTCAATAAAACGACTGAATAATTGGGTTCCGTATTCTATTTTTTTTCAGAGCGTTTTTTTTTTCAGATATTTAATAATTTTTAAAAAAAATTTGGGGGCACACACTTTAAGAATTCGGGGGCACATAAAAGTGTCACGGCACAGTGGTTGAGGATCTCTCTCACTGCTCTATATCTTTAAACAAATGCATTTGCTTTCGGGGTATTTTTACAAATTTAATAAATCTTAACTTCACACAAAGTCGGTATAATTAATCATTCCATTCATTGAATTTATTAGCCACGCCGGCCTACATACAAAAGAATCCAAAGAACGCGCAATGTTTTTTTAACTAGATATCTACTGGAGTTTTAGAAAAACAACACAAATACGTAGAATGAAAATTACGCACAGCCGGTGACAGAGTAACAAATGACGTAATGTCCTTTTGACAAATGAGAACCCGGAAAAGAGCACGAGAAAAAAAAAAGAAAAGAAAAAACCAGCAACAGAAAGTAAAATTTCTAGTTAAAGTTGTATATACGGAATTTTTGAAGTCTAATTGATTTGCACTTGAGATTAAACAAACCAAAAATAAATTTACATCTCATAAAACCATCTCTCCAACAGGGATAAGAACCGATTATTTTGATTATTTTTATAAGCTACCCTAAAACTTCACAATAGCCTATTGCCAACGAACTTAATAATGACCTTCACACGATTATATTATGCCTGGCTTAATATAAAATCGTCATTTCTTTAATAGAGGTCAGAAAATAAACTTTCTTCAATTTAACCCCTTAGCTGCCGATTAAGAGAGGTACACGAATCTCTCCCCAGTGCCATTTTACTCATAGGCACGCGTATGCAGTGTATTGGAAGGAAAAGGAAAGGTATAAATAAGCATATTTATATCTAGTAGAACTTCGTTTATCTGAAAGTCAATTATCCGGAGTATCAAATATCCGAACCAGTTTTTTTTTGTCACTTTAGAAGGCGAAAAAGACTACAATGACGACTACATTGATGAGATTACCGATTGTCCAATCGATCCCAGGATTTCAAGAATGCGATGAAGATATAGAAACTGGATGGCAATCGATTCAGAAGACTCAGTGCATTTCAAATGCTAACTGATAACAAGATTGGGACTTCCGTGCAAGCAGAATCCGATCCTGTAAACGATGAAACTGATGAAGACGAGGACAATAACAACAAAAGTAGCAAGAGTCCATCAAACGCGGGCGTGTTAGAGACAGCTACGGAGTGGTACGAACAGCAATCAGAGTGCTGTCCTACTCAACTACTGCTGCTCAAGAAAATCCGTATCTTACCATCCACCTCGCTGCTTCAAAAGTGTTTCATGCCTTTCTACTCTTTACAAGGCGCCAAAGAGTGTGTGGATGAACTCTGCCTTTTTTTTCTGAATGGTACTTTTAAGATTTCATTCCCAATGTCAAGAAACTTCGTGAAAGTGAAGGGAAAACAGGCAAAGTTTTACTGATTCTCGATAATGCTCCCTGCCACCCACCTGTTGAAATTCTCAATGCAATCGATGACGATTTCAGCGTGATGTATCTTCCACCAAACGTCACTACGCTGGTGCAACCAATGGACCAAGGGGTCAATGAAAAGCTCAAGATAATTTATAGGAAACAAGTTTTGCGGATATTACTTTTGGCAGAAAAAGAAGAAAGTGTTGCTGCTTTTGCTGAACCTTGTAGCGAAAAAACGAAGATGTACAATGATACAGCGAAAAATAAGTGATTATTTACCACAATAAAGGTAAAATTGCGACATTTTGCACCTCTTTTGCTTTTTCTTCAAGCACGTTTTCTGCATGTGATGATTTTCAATATTCGCATAGTGTCCGGTTTCATATACTGCATGGATCGCATTCGGTGTTCGGTTCTCCGAACAATCGCGTATCCGGAAACAGTGCCCGGTTCCAATTGATTCGTATAAACGACGTTCTACTGTGTGTATCTCTGGAATAGTTAAATTCTTCTCAAACACCGTCAATGTCCTTTTTTGCATTCCAAATTCTTCGGAAGTTTTACTGAAAGCAGAGAAAATAAAAGGATTGTAACTAGGAAAGACGTATATATACGTCCAGGCATTTAACTCACCGGTTGAGTGCAGTGTATACATACGTTGGTGGCACTTAAGGGGTTATAAGCTCATTGATTTATAATTCCAAACTAACTAGATGGCGCAAATAACATCTGACATAATGCCGTATTCATCTTTCTTCGACATAGAAATCAAATAAGAATTTATAGGCACAGCTAAATTTCTTGTACCATTATGCCAAACGAGCCTCTTTGATTTCATTAAAGGTCCACGATATAGATCAGTTTCGAAATGGTTTCGAATCAATATTTGTTTCGTATGAAAATTGCAATTTTCGAGTTAAGGCATTTTATACAGAATTTATATTGATTCAGATTTAATTCAAGTAATTGATGGAGAATTAAATTCAAGTATAAAAAAAGAAAAAGAAATGATATAAATTTAAGAAATAAGCCTCCATTTTTGTTCAAATAAAGAGCAAAAAAACGTAAATGATGTTATGTCTAGATAAAAAAAATGAAAAAGTATTCACGTAGTGCCGTAAAAAATTCAAGATATGAATATTAATAAGAAATAAGGATACTTTCCCGTTTCGCCGGGGCAGGCAATAAAGACACCAAAATTGATACAAACGGAATAGAAGACCTGATAGAAGAAACTGTCGATTTTGCCAAGCAAATAAACTTAGAAGTGTACAGTGCGACATTAAAGAACTGCTGGATTCTCATGATCAGGAGCCGACAATTGATGAGCTCATAGAAATGCATGAACAAGAGCAAGTCATTTAAGAACTTGAGTCTTCTGGCCCTGATCAATCAGTAGATCGAATGACGATTGGGAATTTGACAGGAGACCTCAGTTTAATAGAAAAAGGGTTACAAATTTAATTTTTTTTTTAATTTTAACTCCAACGATGGTTGCATTTTTTCAACAAAACAAGTAATTAAAAAAAAGTATTTGCGAGCTACAAGGAAATTTTGCGGAAGAAAAAATGGCTTTGAGCCGGCAGAGCACTTGTTAGGTTTTATGAAACCTTCTATACTTTAAAATAACTTCAGTTTGCAATTTTGTATTTGTGTTATCTAAAATTTTATTAAACAGTTTTTTTCTAAATTATTATTTTCTTTCGTTTCCTACTGTAGCTAAAAATAATTTACAGCCGAACCTCATTAAGACGAAACCTCTATATTGTGAATTTTTCTATATGGCGAACTTTTTCCTGGAACCAAGAACATTTCACGATTTTCTTCGTAAAATAACCTCCCTATAATGAAGTACATTTTCTATATAACGAACTTTTTTTCTTCTGATTCAATTTTTTCTCCCTATTTTTGAAGTATCTCTGTACATTTAAAGTTGTCCTCTCTTTTGACACATTTTATGGTGGTCATAAATCTTGAAATAATTTTATTATGTGCCTAACTCGCCGAGAGCAATTGAATTCTGGGCGTTGCAACCAAGAAGTGCAACATTTAACCTCCATTATCCAGTTCGCTGGAAACATCTTCGATATTCCCTTTCACCCTTAGTAGAGTTGTCTCGTATCCCCGTGTATTTGAACTAGTCTCCATTCATTTGTAGTATTGATCCGTCGTAGAGGTAAATTCGCTTATTGTAGCTCGAAAATGTCGAAACGTAAGAGCTTGAGCCTGAAAGAAAAAGATTTAATTCTTCAGGAAGTGGATGAAGGCGTCAAGAAACTTTCCTTGCAGTTTTCTTTCCTTTTTTGATAGGTAAGATAGATAATATATATATATATTAATTTTTAAAAAAAGTGTGAATATTTTTTTTTATGTATAGTGTTTATGAATTTAGAATTTGTTTTATGTCATCTACAAAGAAAATTGAAAGATAACCTCTATAAAAAGAATTTTCCCTCTAACGAACTTTTTTTTCGAATTTAGCGACTTCGTTATATAGAGGTCCGACTGTATATGCGAATTTATACCTCGACTTATGCAGTTATCACTAAATCCAACCTATCGTGTAAGTTCTGGGTATTTCTGTAATACGTATTGAAGTTACCGAGTACAGCCTTACTAGTTTATACATAACTATTACAGCATTGTTATATTATATTTTATTTAATACAGCTTTAAATCATACATTTTCCAGCTCTTGTCCAGACAAAAATCTCTCAATAATTATCAGACTTTTAATAAAAAACGTTGTATACAGTCCCAATATTTCAAATGTTTCTGACAAAGATTAAATTTATCTGGTGACACTGAATGGTTGAAATTTATGAAGTATTTCTTATAAAATATGATTAATAGTCATATCAATGACTTTTTTCTTTCGTCTATCACAGGAAAGGAAACATAACACGCGTACACATTACTACCTCATCATAGACGCATCATTAAATCATTTATACTAGTCTTTTAAAAAAAACCATAAAAGGGGCATCTCATATAACATTGAATCATTAGTTTCTTTTAAGATATTGAGAGAAAAATGTCCAAGTATTGAATATAAAGAAAAAAAGATCGGACAGTATTATATATTTTTCTGATAGCTAGAATGTGAAAAAAAGATTGAGAAATAAAAATATAGACGAGGAAAAAAATAGGTGCAGATATTTTTTATAGTTGACACCATTGAATTTTCGTGATGTCCGCCATTTGTCAAAGCTTCGTATTGAGGAAGAAAAAAAAGAGCGTTGTTCTTCAAACAATTGTTATCTGTCACATAAGCAAAGAAAACTCATTCTTTGAGGGGGGTTGTTCAGTTTTTAGATAGTAATGGAAAATAAAATTGTTTAGTAGAAGTTTCTATACTTATTTAAAAAAATATTGTAAATTTATTATTTTAAAAATCACGACATATATTCTAAAATTAAACACACATAAGCGTTTAAAATAATATATAGAGCATGAATTTGGTTTTTCTAACTAACATTAAAAAGCAAATTATTAAAAATAAGAGCGTGAAAATTAACTTCACACTGTAAAACAAAACAAGAACTTTGGGTAACAGACCTCAGAACGTTAAGCCACGGTCAAGTGACGAGAACGACACCTGAACTGGCACTCCCTCTCATAAAACTTCCCCACCACCCCAACGATAGGACATTGAACCTCGACAGATTTAACGTATATCGTCTCCCTCTATACCGCGGATCTTCAGTAGCACTAGGCTCAAACTCATGACACGCCAGCCACGAATCCATGACCACTAGGCTACAACCGCTATAAAATTACAAAAATATAATTATCAATAGATAAAAGCCAAATAGCAGTTTTAATGTAGGATCTTCAATTTACAATGGTAATAAACGGTTACAAATATTTTTGTAGTTTTTGTTCAGTTCACAGAATTGAAGAAATATACTTATATGTATTTGTTCAGAAATAAGACCGTATACACTAAAATGCCACTGAATTAGGGATAGCAAGGGCTATGCAAAATGGGTAACGCTGCGCATCATTAATGCACAAGTAAGGGCGCTGTGGTAACTTCATATATAGCGCATATGGTAGTTGTTCTGAATTAGTTGTTGGAATTGCCAGTATGTTTAAAGTGCCTGATTTAGACGTCCTCGATCGCGTACAAATAGTAGGTGCTTGACTCATGGGCCATTCAATTTCCGAAATCGTCAAACCACTGGGATTTTCAAGGTGGACATTGTCAAGAGTATACCAAGAATACATGGACGGGGGACTAGTGATCGGGACAACTGCAAAGGGCAATTAGCCTTGACAGTGCATGGTGAGATACGGTACTACGTATTGTACGTAGCCAGCGAAGACAAACATTAGCTCCAATTACCACCCAGTTGAATGACGGTGCCAGTCGTACAATCAGCAAACGGACTGTGCAACATTCGCTTCAAAGAATGGGTTTCGGAAGTCATCGACCTACAAGAGTACCATTGCTCAAGGCTCGCCATCTTGCGTGGGAAAGAAAGCCCAGAGACTGGAATGTAGAGGACTGGAAACAAGTAGCATGGTGTGATGAGTCTCGATTCCGACTACTTAACGCCGACAGGAGGCTGAGAATATGGGTTATGGCTCATGAAGCAATTAATCCTGCATGCGAGGTTGGAACTGTACAAAGACATGGAGGTTCAATCATCGTCTGGGAGGGGGGGTTGTGGCCCTGTTTGGGATCTTTGGTGCATGTACCAATCTCCCTCAATGCAATTAAGTTTGTAGAGTTGCTGGGTGAGCACCTCCATCCATTTATGCTGTTCTGTTTTCCGCACGGTAATGGAGTTTTCCAGCAAGACAACTGTACCTTTCATAAATCCCGGTTGGCTACTGGCTGGTTGGACGAGCATTCCTCTGACTTTTCTGTCATAAATTGGTCAACTAAAAGCCCAGACTTGAATCCTATTGAGCATCTTTGGAATATTTTGGAACAAGGCGGGAAAGGCCATCACACAGCCTCAACGAACCTCACTGTATTATGGACAGCTTTAGCCAATAATTGACAAGTCATTCCAGTGAAACGTTTTCATAAATTCGTTAAATCTATACCTCGTAGTGTGACAGCCGTTATCAAGGTCAGAGAAGACCCAACTTCTTACAAGGTAGGTAACCCTAATTCAGTGGCACTTCAGTGTATACAGATAAATAGTAGACTGTGACATATAAATAAATTTGATATAATGGATAATATGCATTAAAAGGCTTATATTTTCAGATGTTTTCTAAGAAACCAAAATTTTCTATTCTTTCCTTATTCTGAATTATTTAAGGTAGTATTATGTCACGTCCCTCGCCAAATTAAGCCAAGGACACGCCAAAATGAGCGATACTCACAACTAGTTAGTGGCTGTGGACTTCGTGAATGCGTTTCATTTGCTCTTTATTTATATTTCCTACCACGTAAAATAATTTCAGAAATATAGGCGTATTTGTAAAATAGTGGAAATCTACTTATTGTGTAAAACAAATTCCTTAAATATATATTTTTTATTTTAATAAGTCATTTCATTTTTTTTAAATAACTACAGTGTTGAGAGTGTTTTTTTTTATTGAAACATTAACGAAGACGACTTCTTAGCTTTAAAAAGTTCAGGTTAAATTCAACTATCGTACTTTTAGACATTAAATTGTTAGAACCCCCGGGTTCCACCCTGGTCACCAAGATTAATTTGAGGCAAAGAATCACTAAGAGCCATTTGTATAGTAATAACTTGTATTTATTATATCGATTCAAATATCAGAAACTCTCTAATGACATATAATATTTCTATGTTACGTCAAACAAAAGGGATTTACCTTTAATATTAAATTAATTTATGAACTATGAAATTAATCAATAATTACGCGTAAGATCAAATAAGGTCTACCGAAATAGGAGGTCTGAGAAATACTCGTAACTCGAATTATTAGCTTTCATTAACTTAAATTAAATTTATTAAACTAACGCTTGTTTTAAGCGATAATAAACTATAGTATATCACCTGGTAATACTTTGATATCTTCACCAGTATATTAACGTTTAAGATTCCTTTGTGGACTACATCAGTAATGCTTCATTATCGTAATCCATTTGAATCCTCTAATTTGACTCTACTGCTGCTGGCTCAATAGCCTTCTTCTTTGCTAGCTTACAACGCTCTACTTAAATACCCTATCTACTTTGCATATCCCGTTTGCTTTTTGGAGTTGATTGGAAATATACACGAATTTATAATCCCCCAAAAGACACCTAAGAATATTAGTGGAAAAAGGTTCCGTACATATTCGTCACAAAATCAATAATTATTGTACAGGATGAGTGTAAATTGATGGACTCTATTTTAAAAAACTATACTATCGAAACTACTGCACATATTAAAATAAGTGCGAAAATGCAGTACAAATGGTTTGAAAACAGCTGATTTAGAAGGATAAAGCAAAAAATATAAATTTTTCCCAACGTTAAAACTTATATTTTCTGTTATAATTCAACGCTTTTTAAGTTCCGCTACGTTGAAATATGAATCATAAATCTTGTTCATAATAAATCTCAGAGATAATTTATGTATAAAATTCTAAAGGTATCCGACCACGTTTGGATTACTTTTTAAAAAAATAGCCAACTAAAACTTCATAAATGCTTTTTTAGGAATCAGTACCCTAAAATACTAAAATTTAACGAGAACAATATTTTTTTAAAAATATCTATATTTCACTAAAATCACAATTACAAGTAAAGTTTTAGCGATATTTTTGAAAAATTTTAAAGCAATTAGAGAAAAAAAGTAATAAACTTACGTGAGTAAAAGTATTACTAAAACAAATTGGATGCATTTATCTAGAAAATGTACTAAAATAATGTTTTATTAAAATTTTAAAACTTTAGTGCAGATCGAGTAAATATTATAAAAAATGTGGCAATCTTTGCCCACAATACCGTTTTTTAAATAACATGCCATAACTCAAAAAATATTCACACAATAAGAAATATTTCAGTACATTCTCCGGAAAATTATATAAATAGCAGGTTCAAAAGATCTTTCAGAAATACATTCATAATAGTTTTAACTATCAGACTTACCGTGATAGAATTTGAACATCTTAAACACCCACATTTGAAAGATAAAAAGATCACTTCCGATTTTTCAAATTTTATAAAATTGAATGTAACTTGGCCTCTAGGTAAGGTAGGAAAAGAAAAGAAAGTATGTTTTATGAAACCAAAACATAACTCTATTCAATACGATAAAAAACAAAAAAATTGTGTTTAAACCGAATGCGGTCATTTCAACGTGTTCGGATACCTTAAACAAATTTTGTTCAAAATAAAACTCAAACAGGCAATTTATGTATAAAATTCTTTGGAATGCAACATGTAAGAAAATGCATGTATTCAAGTTATGCATATCTTGTTTAACACAATGCATTTCGACCCATAAAATCGATACAATTGTCCAACTGACTTACAATTCTTAGAAAACCGTTGAGCCACGTAATTTCAATACTGTCAATGAAAATGTTGTCACAGATCAAGTATGGGAAATCTTTTGACAAAGTGAAAAGTTCAGAATCGATTTTCGTTTACCAACTATCAGAAGAATGTCATAAATTTCCTTGAGCAGCACACTATCGATCAGAGTAAGTGCCAAATGCGATTCCCCTAATTCTTATAGATTCGTGCAAAATTCAAGAAGATTAGATTAAGTGGAATGGAAATTTACTGTAAGCCAAAGCCCATTCGTTTCTAAGAAAGGAAATAATTCTTTTTATTTACGAGAAAAGTCCGACATAATTTAGATTATAATTTCAAGTTAAAACGTAAAAAGGGAACTAACAAAAATCCAATTCCTGTCAGGAATATGTTTATTCTTTAGTATAAATCCTATATTCAATTTTATTTAAATATTTGTAAATAGGTTTTTTCTTTTTCCAATCTTATAAATCCATCTTACGATATTTTAAAATATGCTTCACTTTTACGTGAGTCTTTTATTAAGGTATTTTGACTATTTAAAGTATATTGTAATCTTTTAAAAGACACTTAACTTTGATGGATAAGTCTAAAAGGAGAATAACCATGGGTACGATGGGCTAAATTCATGTGACGTCATAGTCACATAATGACAATCACGTGTTTCCATTCACGTTTCATAAACTCCATATGGCGTCATAGTTCCAAGATAAATACAATCACATGTTTCCAGCTAATCAGTTTTTTCACTTCGGTGCTGCCAATTATTGCTTCTTACACATAAACTTTATTTTAAAAAGAATTTATTTGATAACAAAGATAGCATATATGAGCAAACAAAATGCACTCAATTTAAAAATACACGTGAAATATAGGAATATTTTTTTTAATTTGAAAAAACTTTTGAAGAATTTTAACATTTGAATATTTTTATCCAATTTACTTGTATGAAATCATCTAATTTTTACTATTTAAACAAGTACAAGCTCTAATATAAGTTTGCTGTGAATTTAATGGAGAATATGTGGTAATGTTTATCATTTGACCGTCATGGATTTAGCCCATTATGTCAAGAGTAAGAATTCAAGTTCTGATTTCCTTAAAAATCCATTTTATATGTTTTATAATAAGAGCTTCAGTTTTTTTAATAAATCCGAGACACAAATCCATATCGTTATAGAGTTGATGTTGGGAGAATGAGTATCGACTCAAATATCATACTCTTCGTCTATGCAGGACTTAAAATTAAATAGCCAGTAGTACTCCTATTTCTATCTAATTGTACTATAAGTTACAATGCAAAAAAATTTGAGATTCTCTACTCTGAATCATACACAGTAGACTGCAGTAATACCTGGACTTACACTACCCCAATTTACGAGAGCCCGGAGTTACGCAATTTTCAAATCTCGTCGATTCGGCTTTTGATTAAGCACTGCACAACTCAACTACTCCCTGCCCTCTTCCTGAAATTAGTTATGTGATTGAGAAGAGTTGTCGATCTTAGCAGGCAAATAAATATAGAGGATAGTAATGACGCTCGAGAAATGTTGGATTCAGAAAATCAGGTGTGTGTGTGTGTGTGTGTGTGTGTGTGTGTGTGTGTGTGTGTGTGTGTGTGTGTGTGTGTGTGTGTGTGTGTGTGTGTGTGTGTGTGTGTGTGTGTGTGTGTGTGTGTGTGTGTGTGTGTGTGTGTGTGTGTGTGTGTGTGTGTGTGTGTGTGTGTGTGTGTGTGACAGTGGGTGACAGTGGGTGACAGTGGGTGACAGTGGGTGAGCTAATAGAAATAGATTAAAAGGAAGACAAAGAAGAACTTGATTTTGTAGACCCAGTTCAATCAGTTAATCGAATGACGGTGAGAAATTTGACAGAAAGTCTCGGTTTATTTGAAAAAGGGCTAAAAATTTCAGAAAATAGTCTCCAACGAAAAGGTGTGGTGTGGTGTGGTGTGTGTGGTGTGTGTGTGTGGTGTGTGTGGTGTGTGTGTGTGGTGTGTGTGTGTGGGTGGTGTGTGTGTGGTGTGTGTGTGGTGGTATGTGTGGGTGTGTGTGTGTGGTGTGTGTGTGGTGGTGTGTGGTGTGTGTGTGTGGTGTGGTGTGTGGTGTGTGTGGTGGTGTGTGTGGTGGGTGTGTGTGTGATGTGTGTGTGTGTGGTGTGTGTGTGTGTGGTGTGTGTGTGTGTGTGTGTGTGTGTGTGTGTGGGGTGGTGGGTGGGTGTGTGGTGTGTGTGTGTGGTGTGTGTGTGTGTGGTGTGTGTGTGGTGTGTGTGTGGGTGTGTGTGTGTGGTGTGTATGTGTGGTGTGTGGTGTGGTGTGTGTGTGGTGTGTATGTGTGGTGTGTATGTGTGGTGTGTATGTGTGGTGTGTGTGTGTGGGTGTGTGTGTGTGTGTGTGTGTGGTGTGTGTGTGTGTGTGTGGTGTGTGTGTGTGGTGTGTGTGATGTGTGTGTGTGTGTGTGATGTGTGTGGTGTGTGTGTGTGGTGTGTGTGGGGGTGGAGTGTGTGTGTGTGTGTGTGTGTGGTGTGTGTGGTGTGGTGTGTGTGTGTGGTGTGTGTGTTGTGTGTGTGTGTGTGTGTGTTGTCTAATATTTTATATAAGAAACATTTTTTTAAAATAATTTTTTTCGCCTTCGATCCCAACTAAAAGTTACTTATATGTATTTATATGCGGAATTATACTCCGACTTACGCGGTTATCACTCGGTTCCACCTATTGCGGAAGTTCAAGGTATTACTGTATAATTAGTTTAATGTGTGTGATATTACACGCATCTCTTTGTGTAACTAAAGTACAACCGTGCGTGCAAAATGGACTTTGATGAATTCAGAGTATAGCAAGAATAACGTACAAGAAATATCACTATCAACAGTGTACTTTACCATGCTCAGAATTATTTAGCTCACCATTTCTTCTTATTTTACTTATTTAGCTGTGCAATAACAATTGCAAACTCATATGAAGCTGGATAGCTCGCTACTCGGTGAAACTGGTGAAATCGACTATCTCGAGGTGTATCCGGGTTCTTTTGATTATGTAGTGTATATGTCACAGGGAAATAATTAAATTAGCGATTTCATCAAATCCCTAAGGGAGAGGATCAATTCACGCAATACATTAAAATAAGAACTCTGTAAGGGGATTTCTCTAAGGAAAGTAAGGGATTTGATCAAATCCCTAACCTGCTTCAGTGAAATGATACTGCCAAGAGTTTAAAAGTGTTCATTTAGCAAATATGGTGAATTATCAAAAGTAGCAATTAATATAACAATAATCATTGAATTACAAATTATTTATTCGAAATTAATTTACAAAATAATTAGATGATAAAGCCAGTACTTTTTTTTAAATATTTGTAGTAGAATTTCAAACATTTTTTTTAATTATACATTAATGTACTACTTCAGAAATACCCTGCTTTATTTGTAACACCTTTATTTCAGTAATTATATTTCCCTTTTTAAAATATCTTTTTTTACTATCAAAAAGCATTTTTATCTATAAGCAGGGTGTGGTCAAATTCCCTAATTTGTTTATATTTTTTCGAATTTAATTTTTACCCAGTTTCTAATTTTCAGACGTACAAAAGTGATATATCAATCGAAAGATAACAATGAAAAGAATATAACTAAATAAAACTAAAAAAATGATTTTGGGGTTATTTTGTTTTGGGGCGTCACGTCAGAAGTCGGGTGCTGTCTGGCACGGAGAGGGGGGAGGTAAAAGGGAGTGGGAACAAGCGAAAACAAAGCTCTACGATTGCTGACTTGTTCATTTCATCATTTCACTAAAACAGCTCAGGGATTTCATCAAATCACTTACATCAGGGAAATGACCTCAAAGAGACGTTATTTTAACATCTTGCATGAATTGATTATCTCAGGGGTTTGATGAAATCCCTAATTTCATCATTTTCCTGCAACATATATAGCCATTAACCCCTTGCGCACCAGACTGCGTTTTCTAGTGTCCACAGAAATCAAAGGTTTTGGGGGATACTGGCCTTGACATTACGACGCACATTTCATTTGACTCTGACTAAGGCGAACGTTAGCTCCTGTTTAGTTTCACTTTCTAAAGCTTGTATGACTATTTTTACTTTTTCTTTTCAATATGGCATCACCGTTGAGTTTCAACGAAAGTGTTACTGAATGAGAATATTTGCCGGAAAACGATGAATACGACAGTGACTCTAACACGGATTTATCTATTTGGGATGAAGATGAAGAAATGGAACAAAAATGACAATACACTTATTACTTTTTTAATGAAAATTATCTCTTGTTATTTATCTTTTTAAATTGGCTCATTTTTTTCTACCGTACCACAATCTACAGCTCTTCTGCATTACTGTTTACCACCGTTTTATTTTAAATCTTATGTTGTTGTTGTTGTTGCACGCCCCCATTGGTCAGCACTGTACCCCATCGGTACAGTTACAGTACAGTACAGCAAATACTATTGTTGTTGTTTCCGTGTCCTTCCCGAAGGAAGAATTGAAAGTTGCCAGAGCCTGAGACAGGTTGCACTTCTTTACGATAGATGGCGACACCACCTATCTCCACCTCCATAATTTAGGCATGGAACTGGAGGGAAGAGAAATATTCTCCAGCCCCATTCACTCGTGGTTTCTTCTGCCACCACCTACAAGACTTTCGAACCCACTGATTTAACGAGCAAGTACTCCGTGTGTACTCTGAGGGTATTTGATGTCATCGGGTATCGAACCCAGGCATTTCGGTCTAGAATCCGATGTTCTAACCACTAGGCTACCCACGGCCAATCTTATTATTAAAAACCACAATTGTAAGAAATTAATGAAAACTACAATTAATATGAAGACAGCTACTCTCAACTGATGTGAAAATATATACTAACCAACAACACAACGATATCGAGCATCTCCCATTACAAAACAAAAGAAGCGCGATCGCCCTTCTCCGCATTTTTGGAATACGACAAGTCTATAAAATTCTATAAATTCTAAATAGAAGTTGAAAACGACAAATCAATGTAGAAAAATATCGGAACACTATATTCTACTGGAAATGTATAAAGTTTTTTAGCAACATTTCAGTTATTAAATCGATACAGTATCTCCCTGAAGAAAAATTAGCAAAATGATCGAAATCATATGCTTCAGATTTAATATGCATTATACAAGTGCCATGAGACACGCAGAGGTAATTACGTCTTTACTAATATCATCTTTGGAATAATTACTTTACCACAAACTATACGTAATTGGAAAATAATTAAGCTTGAAAGTCATTTTCTGTATTCAATGTCTCGTTATGATTTTTAATTAATTGTGTCAGACTTATTGAAATATTTTCATGTTAGACAGTCTTAAAAATATTGTATTCTGGCTGCAACACTTTAGAAAAGAAAAAATATACTGTGATTTATGATTATTCATTATTGAAACAGATGACTAATAAACATATAATTGTTTGGGAAAGGGTATTAAATATACTTTGTGAATATATGTAGTTATTCAAAATATTATGATGCAAAGTTATGGTGGTGGTGTTATCGTAAATACAACAACAAAAAGGATGGTAGTAGAGATACCATCTTCAAGTATTATCAGTTATTAAAAGAGTTACACATAAAAATTTAAATCATACAATAATTATAACTTAATATTTTTTTATTTACAATAAAAAATTACTTATGATCTTATAAAAAAAACGCGTAAAGCTATACGAAAATCAGTTAACTTACGCATAAAGGTGGACCGAAATAAGTTTTCAGAATTTTAAGACTTAGCTGTGGGGGAAAGATGTTTTGTGGTTTATAGATAAAGAGAAAAATAAAAATTATTTTTATGGTATGTACTTTCACAAGAGGTTCAGGTTCACAAGGCGGTACTTTCACAAGGTGTTCAGGTATTTGAGCTCTTTTAAAGGTAAAAAGTCTAAGCATTTTTTTTTCTCAATTCCTACACTATTAGCTCACAATCTCTATACATTTATTTATCTAGGTGAAATTTTGAATCATTAATAAAATACATTTTAAAGCGCTCAATTGAGCTGAAATTTTATATACAGGTTTATTTTGGATAACAATACAATATAAAAATAATTAATAAAAATTAATTGATTAAAAATAACTATTTAAAGAATTACAAATACAACCACGTTGGCATCATTTTTGGTGACTCAGCGACTTGTGTCAAAACTTGAAAAGGTTTTTTTCTCACATGTTAAAGCGTTCAGTTGAACTAAAATTTATATTGGATGACAATACAATAATTTAATTATAATTAATTAAAATTAATTGACTGAAACTAATAATTTAAAAAATTACAGATACAGCCACGTTGGTTTCATTTTTAGCGGCTTGGATCAAAATTTTAAAGATTTTTTCTCGCGTTTTAAAGCATTGATTTAAACTGACATTTTATATACACGATTGTTTTGGATGACAATGCGAAACTTTAATGATAATTAATAAAAATTAATGACCACTTAATGTTGTGATTCTGTCATATGTATATACATATTTATATTAATTGTAACTATTTAATAAAAAGTAGCTAAAATAAACATTTTCTTTGTTGAATTTAGGTTCGAATTGACTTAAAAAAATTTTTTATATTACTTGTTTAAAATAAAGACTTACTGTGGAGATTACAGGCACAACAAAGCGGAAGACCGAAAAATGCTAATTCAACGATGACGGGAGAAAAAGGGTCGGAGTTATATGAAATGTTGAATGTTCATTGTACTATTCGCCGGCTGGCTGGCGTAGATGGTTAGACGTTCGTCAACCGGGTGAATGCAGAAAATCGACAACGTCCATGTCGTATAATTATGCGGGATGTTAAAGACCCTAGAGTGTCTGTTTGTCTTGGGTGTACACAAAAAAAAGTTAAATTCTTAATACCATTTCGCTCCGTGGCTGCGGTAGTCTAGTGATGAAGGTAACGGACTGGTAGTCGGCGTATCATGAATTCGAGCCAAGTGCCGCTGAAGACCCGCCGTGTAGAGGAGCGATCCACGTTAAATCTGTCGAGAGCTCTAACGTTCTCCCGTTGGTGCGTGGTAGTTAGGAGAGGTGATGCCAGCTCAGATGTCGTCCTCGTCATTTGACCCTGATTCAAAATTACGAGGTCCCTCACCGAAAGCCCTCGTGTAGACGTCAATGCCCACTTACTCGCCATCTCGCATCGTCAGAGCTCAGGTGCTTCCCTCTGGTAAAGAAACTGGGCGTCAAAATTACATTGCGGCAATTGGTATCCACCTATACGGTGTCGCAGTAAAAAGTGTGATACCAGCTCCCACGGAATGTACTAGGTCTGCAATGGTAATCACCAATCCACAACTTGATTACTTTTTTGATTATTTTTCCCCTAATCTCCATACTACAGATCATCTTTTCCGCTTAGGCAGGTTCTGATTAATAATTTTTTTCCATGTCGCCATGATCCACCATATTATGCATAGAAAAGGAATAAAAAAAGTAGAAATAAAATCTAAAACCACTAACAACTGTTAAATAATGTTATTAAATAAACAAATAAAAATTTTATATCTAATAGGATAATGCATTACAATTATACTCTTGTATCCGACAGCTTGAGAAAACTCTAAAAAAATGGAGATATGGGGAATTCTTCGGGGTTTTTGGATTTGTTTAGTACATTAAGAAAAATATGCTAAAATTAAGAAGAGAAAAAATTATTGTTACTAAAATGGGGAAAAAATTGGTAAAAATTTACAAAAAATAACATATTACTGCACCAAAATTTAATGAACAAATTTTCAATTCTGAAGTGTTGCTATATTATTCATTTTTGAAATGACCTTCAGGATAAGATATATTTTAATTTTTACTAAAACTAGAGCACTTTATCTTAGTTGTTGTTGTCGTGTGTTTTTTATCCTGGAAACATATGAAATACAAGTGAAGAAGAACAGAAAGCAAACAATACCACAGAAGAATATACACATTTATTACAGATGATGATCCCAGCATATAACAAGGGGTACGCTGCTTTCCTTTCGAAACGGGAATCCATTACAGGCGAAAGAGCGACTTCTTTCCCGAAGAAGATACAACCATGCCTTACTCGGGATTCAAACCCCCAACCCACTCGGTTACAAGCCGAGGGTCATAGTCACCATACTGGCTGGGGGACACTTTATCTTAGTGATTACATGAAATTATTTTTAAAAAAAAGTGATTATATTCACATAAGGAACTGTAAATTTTGTAATAAAACAGTGATTGATAAATATGAAAGTTAAAACACTTCTACTAGAATACAGAACATACACAAAATATTTTAGTTAATTATTTGCAAAACGTTCTGAGTAATCGCTGTCCCCATTTGAACATTTTAAAAAACACATTTCGAGTAAAACTCGCTTCAAAGTATATCTTGCTTTAAAGTAGTGGCATCTGCTTTTACTAAAATACTTGTAGTTTTTGTTCTAGTGAACTGAAAATAATACCCTTGGTATTTTCATAAAACTAAGAAGATGGCCTATAAGACAAAATCATAAGAAATTTATTCATTCTTGAGAAAATTCACTATTTTAAGGTAGTGGAAACTTAGGAAACTGCTAAAAGGTTTCCACATATCGCAATATGGTGACATTATAATGAAGCTGGCAGAGAGATGCATTGGATCTAACTTCATTTAGAATCTGGAAACTATTGGAGATCTGTAATGTAATTCTCTGAATCAATATCTGATACACATGACTTCGTACCTAACTACTAGCGTTACAACATTTAAGGTACTAGAGCATCCATTATTTTACTGGGCTACCATGGTTTAATGTGGTGTGTGGTGTGTGGTGTGTGGTGTGCGTGCGTGGTGTGCTGTGCGTGCTGTGCTGTGCGTGCTGTGCTGTGCTGTGCTGTGCTGTGCTGTGCGTGCGTGCGTGTGCGTGTGTGTGTGTGTAATACGAAATCTCTATCTCAACTTTGTAGTTCATAGTGTTCTAAATGTCGTAAGGTGTTTCGATTACATTAAAAACATATACAACTTAACTCTCCAGATTAAAAAAAACCTTTGACAAATTAGTATTTATAGGGTGTTTTTTAGAGGTATAGAACTTTAAATTGCAATAAAACAACGATGTATTATTCTATTGACATGAATTTTTTTAATTCGAAAGGTAATCTTGGGGCATTACAATTTAAATATGATCAAGCAAGGCGTAGATTCGTCGAATGGGCCCAAAACAAAATTGCCGTTGTTCCCAATTTTCATGAGCGAATTTTGTTTAGCGATGAAGCGCACTTCTGGTTGAATGGCTACGTTAACAAACAAAACTGCCGCATTTGGAGTGAAGCTAATCCACAAGTGTATGTCGAAACACCGTTACATCCAGAAAAACTGACTGTTTGATGCGCTTCATGGGCTGGTGGAATCATTGGTCCGTACTTCTTCAAAAACGATGAAGGCCACAACGTTACAGTCAATGGTGATCGGCATAGAGCCATGATTACTAACTTTTTCATTCCTGAATTGAACAATCATGATGTCCAGGAGCTGTGGTTCCAACAAGACGGCACAACATGTCACACAGCTCGTGCCACAATCGATTTATTGAAAAACACGTTTGGTGACCGCCTAATTTCACGTTTTGGACCTGTGAATTGGCCTCCAAGATCTTGTGATTTAACACCGCTAGACTATTTTCTGTGGGGCTATGCAAAGTCATTGGTCTATGCGGATAAGCCACAAACGCTTGACCATTTGGAAGACAACATTCCCCGTGTTATTGCCGATATACGGCCACAAATGTTGGAAAAAGTCATCGAAAATTGGACGTCCAGATTGGACTAAATCCGAGCCAGCCGTGGCAGAAATCATATTTAAAATGTAATGCCACAAGGTTATCTTTCGAATAAATAAAAATTCATGTCAATCGAATAATACATCGTTGTTTTATTGCAATTTAAAGTTCTATACCTCTAAAAAAAACCCCTTTATTTGAAACTTTTTACGGAATATATTTGGATTTCATTGGATAATGTTATGTTTCTAATTCAGATAAATGGATTCCAAAAAAATTTCAAATTTAAATACAATCCTCATTTTTATAAAACGACACATATGACAATGAAAGGACGTATCATGAAAGAAATAAAAAAAGACTAGACATATATGTGGAACAGACTGTCATAAAAAGTAACATTAACGGTAATGAGTATTTTTATTAACTTTGTCATTACGAAAATGAATTTCACATTAAATCGAAAAGTATTTCTACATCAAAATAAAACCATCATACTTTCATTTTTACTGTAAAAATTATAATGAATATCTTAGAACAGTTTTTCCTCGGTTTAGTTTGTTTAGTTTCACTCTTTCAGCGATCAGAATTACTCTAGGAAAAACTTCTCTCAATAAACAAACTCGCACATACTTTTCTCAGTAACAATAACTCCATTGAATAAAATAAAAATTATATTGTTTAAAGGATGTTGGAAAGCTAACATCTTATTTTCTTGACAATTTAAAATTTTTACATTTTCAAGTTATATAGATTTTAACCTTTCTAAAAATACCTTACTTTAACCTCTAGAGTAATTAGAAGCCCTTAAAACATATTTTTAAATAATCATTGAAACTAGGCCACGTCCATTTCAATGGCGAAAAATGTTAACCAAGTACTTCGCTTTTAATTAAAAGTTGAATGTCTGATATAAACCAAAACATGTCTTTTATTGTAAATTGAGCCTTTTTTTTTTATTTCCTAGCCGATTAGAAGTCTCACTATATACATTAAAATCAATTTATCTCAAAATGTAAATTTTGAGATTCGATGTACCTTTTCTGATAAATTACTGTTCACAGATATGTAATCTGTTCTTGATAGATTTATAATGATGACTAACATATACTAAATACAGATTTTTGTAAAAATCTGAAAAACGTATTTCTTACAAATTTTTTATGCGAAAAATGAGTCAAATTTAGCTATGTTTGATAAAATGTTTTATAAATTATGGAAAAATTTAAATTTAGCTTAAAGCTCATTTCAATACAATGAAAAAAGTGTACTGTAATTGTATGAAGAATTTCAAACATATTCATTATAACAGATTTTGAGCAAAGGTACATCAAAAACAGTCAATTTAACATTGTCAGTTTAGAGGTTTCCTACTCCCTTAACTTCTCATATTATTAAACAGTATTTATAATACAATTTTTGAAACTTATTTATGCATATAAATGTCTTTTTCAAAACAGAGCAGCAATATACATATATATATATATATATATATTCTTAGTTATGCTGCTTTTTTTGTGGTTGGTGTCAGTACACTCTTGGAATCGGTATACATAGGGTAAGATTATAGTTTCTTCGCACATTTTCATTATTATTACTCATGGTCATAATCATTTTTAACCTCTTTTGCAAATATTTTTATGCATATTTATATATGTCTATTTTTCCCAGATTCCTATAGTAATTTAATATTCCAATTCTATTTTATTTATGTTATATTCACCCACGTGGGTTTCGGGGCCTTTGCCTTGGTTTATCTCCTATGTTATGTCGAAAATTTCCGCTGTAGGGGAAGATTGAGATCTCACAAAACACTGCTTAACCCTGTTTCATTGTCCTAAGCCAGTGACAGCTCGGGAAATCAAAATAGTTTTTTTCCCTCTAGCTTAATTTCTCTTTTTTTTGTTTTGCAATGGTTCCAAGTTCTTGGTTCTTTCGGTTTGATCTTAAGATGTTTTAGGATTTATTAGTCTACTTTTTAATTTATATACTGCTATATATATATATATATATTATATATATATATATATATATATATATATATATATATATATATATATATATATATATATATATATATATATATTCAGGTATAGGACAAAATAGGAACACGCTTTAAAAAATGAGTCACCTACCGTCCAATAAACGGCTGCCACGTGCCGCAACAGTGTGCCTCCTAGTAGCAGCGAAAGAGAAGGTATTAGTAAAGCATTTAACAGTGCGAAAATTGCATCAGAAACTTCTGTTCTTAGCAAAGCGTAATTATGTCCGACCTCTCAAACGTGAAAAGAGGCACGATAATTGGAGCTCGAATCGTTGGAGTGTCCGTTTCTAGTGAGTGAGTGAATATTAACATCGCACAGTTCAGCTACTCGAATGTTTTTGGTGATGGACCACGTAATTTCGAACCATGGTCAAGTGACGTGGACGACAACTGAACTGGCACCTCCTCCTCCTACCTACCACACCACACCACACCAACGGGAGGACGTTTCAGCTCTCGACAGATTTAACGTGCATCGCTGCCCTACACGGTGGATCTTTCGTGGTACTGAGATCGAACTCATGACATACCTGCCACAATCCGATACCTTAATCGCTGGACTACCACAGCCCCTGCGTCCGTTTCCAGAACAGCAAGCCTTGGGGGTGTTTCAATGACCACTGTATAAGGGTTATGACAGCCAACACAAACCTGGGTAAGGCGTCTTCTGCGAAGCACAACAACAGGCGAAAGTCGAAGTTGAAGGACCGCGATAGAAGGGTGCTGAAGTGGATATTTTCCCGGAAACACAAGACAACACTGCTGCAGATAACGTCCCAGATGAACACCCTCCTTCAGAACTCCGTATATATGAAAACTATTCAATGGAAGCTGTGCATGCAGCGGACATTCATGGCAGAGTAGCTATTTCGAAACCGTTAGTTTCGGCGCGGAATGCTATGAAGAGATTACAGTGGTGCCAAGACCACCTTAACTACGCACAATTGTAATGGGAACAAATCAACTGGGTCTGATGAATCCTCATCAACATTATTCCAGACCACCGGACGTGTATTCGTCTAGCAAACACCGGCAGAAGAATGTCATGTCAACTGTCTGGTTCCAATCGTGAAACATCTAGGGGGTTCTGTGATGGTGTGGCGTAATATCTTCCCGTGGAATGTGGTCACTCGTTGTCATGAGGGGTATCATTACAGGCAACCATTTTCAAAACATTCACGCAGATCATCTTAACTCTATGCTTCAGACTCTCCTTCCAGGAGAATGTCCTATGTTCCAAGATGACGAAACTCCCCATTCACACGTCTCACTGCATTCAAACGGTATTACGTGAGCATGATGAGAAAGATACATATCTAACGGGGAGAAACCAGTCACCTGATCTGAACATCCTTGAGTGTTTGTGGAGTTTTTTAGAGAACATAGATCGTGCTCGGTTTCCTCCTCCAGGCACACTCTGAACTCGAAACGGCCCTGCAGGAGGAATAAGGGTGAATTCCGATGAACCTAGTTCAAAACCTCCGTTTCTCAATCCTATGTCGAATGCATCAGTTTGAGTCACACCTAAAGTATCTCAACCCCTCAATAATAAAATTTTTCATTTTTTCACAGATGTCCCTACTATTTTGTCCTATACCTATATAAAACATATAGCATAACTTCTGAAAAGGTTGTCCAAAACTTCAAACGGTTACCGGGAAACTGGAAAAGTGCAGCATATTGATGCGTATTTGTAAAATCTAACATGGATCTACGTGTCAGTATACAGTTTTGTTTTAAGCTGGAAAAGTCAGCTAAATCTTGTTTTTCAATGCTTTTATAGTGATGTAGGAAAAATAAGACTCCATATTTAAAGTGCGTCAACGGTTTCGTGAAGGGCAAACATTTGTGACGATTGAATCAATTCAATAAAAAAAGATAATAGCGTCTCGGATAGTTTCAGTACCTTGAACCCATGCTGCCGATTGTGCACACCATAGGATTTGAAACTTCCGTAAATTAACAATACAAATTCATATTAGGAACTCAAAATGGGGGATAGGTGGGTGCTTTAAGTCAAACTTAAAAATAATTATTTATTAAAATGCAACAACCCGGGGGAAATGTATTCATTGTCCTATTTTACAACCCATCAACAACTACCAACGAGAACGAAAAAATTTAAATTGGGTGAAATTGATAACATGCATCATTAAGTCATTAGTTTCCACAATTCATATTCCTACACTGAAAACGCATAAAAGCGCAATCATCTGTTGCGTAATTTGAAGACTGCTTTGGAAAGAAAAAAAAGCATTCAAAAGAATCATGAAGAATTATCTTGGAGTGGGAAGGGAAAGTAGTGGGAAATAATGTCTTCCAGATGAAAGAGACTTCAAAGGGAAGTAGCAAAGAAAAAAGACATTAGAGGGGAAAAAATAATAAGAATTTCCATAAATCTGACACCGCATAATTTTTCTGGTATGGCTAATTTGTCAAACTCTTCTGCTGCTGGGGAGAAAAAAATAACACTGATTTAAAAACTGGAAGACGAGGTATTTGAATTGACAGACTACGATTGATTCGATTATGAATTATTTCTAGCATTCTTATTTTTCCAGAGTTTAAAAAAGACTGTAGATTAAAACATCATGTGCAAAAGTTTTAAATACAAAGGACAATGAGAGCAACAATATTGATAATAGGCTAAATTTATGCGATGTCATAGTCACATAACTGCAATCACGTGTTTTCAGCCAATCAGTTCACGCTCTTCGCTATTGCTAATTTTTGCTTTTTTGCAGAAACTTTGTTTTAAAAAGTACATGCTTGTTAAAAATAATAATGCACAAAGATAAAAAAAAGCATTTGATTTAAAAGTACAGTAGAACTAATTTTTTTAAAATTTAAATAAAATTTTTCGAAGAATCTTACAATACTTAACATCTTTATTCAGTTACCACATTTGAAATTTTCCCTAAACTTTACGAGTAGAACAGCAAATACAAATCTAATTTCAGTTTCGAATTCAATGGGGAACACTTGATTCCATTTATCACGTGACCGTTATGAATTTAGCCCATTAAGTTGGTAAATATATTGACAATGATGCATTTGAGTTATCAGTAAATTATGAAAAAAAATTATAAAATAAGAAATTTGATGACATTAAATAGTGAAAACTTTAGAACAGACACTCAAGAGCTATCTTTTTCTTTTTTAAAAAAAATAAATAATTGTGTAATAATCGGAACTTAGGAAAACTTTTACAAAATAAATGTGTCCATTAATACTATTTCCATTTAAGTAACAACTTAAAAAAGAACATTAGTTTCTTAAATTAACAGTCTATAAATACTTTTAAAGGTTTTACTACATTAGGTGTTTTATTGTTTTTAAAATGAAATTTCTTTATCTTCCAAAGTAAAATTATTTATTTAATTATTTCTCATTTTTTTTTATGTAAAGACAATTTTCTCTCTCATCTAAGTTGGATTTTTTTTTATATTTACAGTGCATAAAAGATTTAACAGTATTTAAAACATTTTAAACTTTAAAATTCCTTTAAAATTGTTTCAGTTTTATTGGAATAAATTTTTTGCACATTTATTTAAATTCCACTCAGTTGTTTTATAAAATTAAAATGAGTATTAAGTTATGCATTACAAAAGTAACACAATATGAGATGAATTAATATTAATGTAATTATCAAGTTTGGCTATCTATTAACATAGTGAATTTTTATAACGTATCTAAATTTAAAGCGCGTTCTCCTACTTGATTATGTTTAGATAAGAGATGATATATTTAAATACTTTGACATCCACTAGTGGTTCTACTAAAATGATAATTGCAAAATTAACACACGAACTTGACAATAAATCGAATTTTGAGCTCTTCGCTTATCGTTCGCTTGTTTCCAAATCAAATTTATATCTTGTATATAAAATTTCAGTTCAACCGAATGCCTTAAGACGTGAGAAAAAAACCTTTTCAAGTTTTGACACATGTCGCCAAAAGGGTTGCCAACGTGGCTGTATTTGTAATTCTTTAAATAATTAGTTTTAATCAATTAATTTTTATCAATTATAATAAAATTATTGTATTGTCATCCCAAAATAATCATGTATAGAAAATTTCAGCTCAATTGAGCGATTTAAAATGTATTTTATTAACGATTGAAAATTCCACCAAGATAAATAAATATATAGAGAGTGTGACCCACACAACAGTAGGAATTGAAAAATATCCAACTTTTTCATAAGAATCACAATAACTAGGAACATTTTCTTCTTTCCGCGTTAGATATTTCCGATTTAAAAAATTTAAGAAACAGGGCATCAATATGGAATAAGGGAAAATAAATGAATTAAACAGATTTCTGGAGTCACATATATGAATAACATAACAATAAATCTTGAATGTATCACATTAGCAAGTTATTCAGTGCCTGAGGTTTGCTTGTATTTATGAATATTTGATATTTTTCTTAAATCTATAGAATTCATCGCAGCTTGATATTAGAATTTAGTTGATTCAATTTTTTTTATTTCAGAATTTTAATGTGTAACATGAGACTATGGTATTGATATTAGAATTAAAATTTTCAAAACCCACTTCAAAGACGAATGTGATTCCTGAAAAAGTTCCTCATTAGATCACAGGAATTTGTTGGTTTGGTTCCTTACTTGGCTTTATTAGCACGAGGGCCATATTGATCAAGCTGCGCAAGCACTCGATAACTAAGAAAAAAAACCGTGTATAGGAAATCTAGAAAATCCGGGGTAAAATTCTAAATTAGAACACACCTTTTGCGACTGAGGAAAAAATGGAGCAGAAATGGCTCGTTTTTCTGTATTAATTTTCTATCCAATATCCCGACAAAATACCACCAGGTTGGTGATAAATAAAGCTAAGAACTAAAATAGGATCCAACCAAAAACTGTTTGAAAATGCGAGGAAAAAAATTGAGAGTTGGAAAAACGAGATGGTTTTGAATGTAAAAAAAATAAATCGTTGAGGCACCTCTGGAAATTTAGACGACACACCATTATATAAACTATATTCATATAAGTAACTCTCTGTTTATTAAGATTATATTTAGAATCAACACGACAAAGGATCTCATAATTTTCAGCTTCGATCAAATGTCAAGGATAATAAATAATCTATCACTCCAGTATCCCGACTTCCATACCACACCGACGTGAGGACTCTTTCGGTCTCTACAGATTTAAAGTATATCAGATCCCCTACATCAGCGGCTCTTTTCCTTTCAATCCCCGCTGTCCCCCTTTATGCATCATTTTGGCATCGCGGACCCTTAAGATTTTGAAAACTCCTCTGACTCTCATGGCTCAGTGATTTAAAGATTCCTCAATAATCCTAATACTGCCTTCTGTTAATTATGCAGACTTTTTTGACACTTCTTTTTTTCCCTTTAAGAAAACAGTTAGCATCTGACTAAAAAATATTACGTTGTAGTAATGACTACGTAGTTGCAAACAATAAAAAAACTGAATTAATTATCTTGATCAAAATACAAGCTCAAATAGTTCTTTTTTATTTGAGGGAATTTAGTGATTTAATCTAGGATGGCACATCTTTCAATTTTTTCTCCGGGTTTTTTCAGTCTACAAAAGAGGGAAATCTTAATATTAAATTACACCCCTCTGTAGACCTCCTAGAAAAACTCTGGAGACCCCGCGGTTCCGCCGACCAGAGTTTAAGAACCACTGCACTTCACAATGGATCTTCAGTGGCATCAGAAAGGACTGAAAACCGTTATTCAACTGAAACAAAGCTGAATAACGTGATAACTTGGCGATCGCAGTCACACGTATTTGTAATTTCGACAAAACTTCTGCAAATGTAAGAAAAGAAACAAAATGAAATGACAAGAAGGATTGAAAATAAATACCACCAGCGGTATTAGCACCAGCAAAACCCTCGGGATAAATAAAATATCACCAGCCATTTCAAGATCGCAAATTTAACTTGAAAAGCAAAATTCTTTAATAGGTTATTGATTCATTTTTAAGCAATTAGCATCCAATTAAGATATTTTTTCCTATTTTACGTGATCATAATGCCAAGAATTTAAGCTATTTGATGAATTTAATGTGTATTAAACTCTTTAAGGCGCTTTTAGGAAATTCGATGCACAGTTCTCATCAGTTAGGAATCCATTACTCTACCAGGCAAGCTCTAGAATACCCGAATCGGTTACTATAACTACTGGTAATTGGCTACATACTATTGGTTACTCCACCACACTGGGTACACGACTTAAGGGCCTCTCTGCCATTTAACATGCAGCGAAACCTATTATTCGGCAAGATGTATCATAGCAGAGTTTAAAGGAGGTTAATAGTAGTTGTGTACTATACTACCCGTTCTAATCAGCTCCGCAAAAGCGTATTATTCAATTTAACAATTTCTGTGAGAAATCCGTTGTAGTTCTGCAAAATCCATAAGATAGTAGATCAGTGTTCATAAAGAAAAATCCTGACTCTAATTATGATTTAATTATTTATGATTTAATGTCTAAAAACACAAGTATGTAATGTAACAGACTATCCGTAAGCAACCTCTCCTGCTCTTCGACACATCCGAAGTAATACTAACCCAATTTCAGCAAGCGACCACTAATTATAGTCTGTGCGGCTACCTTTCAGCTCTGCATACGTCATAGATCGTGTTGTATAGATTTCTCCAGTAATTTCTAGATGCCAAACCACCAACATAGTTGCCAAGTTTCCATTGAATTACCTTTATAATGTAAGGGATGGCGTTGCTTACAAATATTGCAATTCTTATCATAAAATAAATACAACAGAAAGTAATATTAACTTATTAAACATCCAGATACAAATTATTTACACAATTTAAGATGAAATTAAGTATTCATTACACCAGCTTCGTAACGATATCATCGACAAGATCGTGTTTAGTTGAATTGAGTTCAGTGTTTATTAGTGTATCCCTGTAAGCAACACAAGAGTTGTTGGTGGAATGCGCAAGGGTACCAAGCTCACTCAAAAGGGATTTAGAACTAAAAATCGGTCCCCCGGGAAACAATGACCCCCGCGTCCAGTTTTTATTGAACTCTTACACTACATTTTTTTACAGAAGTACATAGTGAACTTAAATTACACAGATTAAAGATGAATTACCGAGATACATGTGTAATTGCATTAAAAAACAAATATACAAAACTAAAAATAACAATATACAAGTAATATAAAATATATTGAAGTCAATTCCTACTTAGGTCAACAAAGAAAAGTTTTATTTTAGTTACTTTTTATATACTTGTGACAGAATCACAATATTAAGTGGCACTTAATTTTTATTAATTATCATTAAGGTATGATATTTTCACCCCAAACAATCGTGCATATAGAATTTTAATTCTACTGAATGCTTTAAAACGTGGGGAAAAAAATATTTTGAAAGTTTTGGCCCAAGTCACTAAAAATGACGCCAGTGTGACATCCTCGGTAATTCTGTAAGTAATTAGTTTCAGTGAATTACTTTAATTATAATTAATGAAAATTATCTTATTGTTATCCCAAACAATCGT
The DNA here is from genome assembly GCA_019973935.1 of Trichonephila clavipes. NCBI lineage: Eukaryota > Metazoa > Arthropoda > Arachnida > Araneae > Nephilidae > Trichonephila > Trichonephila clavipes. The sequence goes on from BMAU01017873.1 coordinate 495,876, forward strand.
GTACATAAAATTTCAGTTCAAATGAATGCTTTAAAACGTGAGAAAAAACCTTTTCAAGTTTTGACACACATGTCGCCAAAAGGGTCACTAAGTCGCCAAAAATTATTCCAACGTGGCTGTATTTGTAATTCTTTAAATAATTAGTTTCAATCAGATAATTTTTATTAATTATAATTAAATTATTGTATTGTCATCCAAAATGATCATGTATATAAAATTTCAGCTCAATGGAGCGCTTTAAAATGTATTTTATTAAAGATTGAAAATTCCACCAAGATAAATAAATATATAGAAAGTGTGAGGAGTTAATACAAGGAATTGAAAAAGACATTTTGTCTACCCGATTTAATTATCCATTAAAACTAGACTGCAAACCCAAATCAAATGCATTAGCGAAAATAAATCTCTCATCTTCACTATAAACAAAAACCACATGTTCATTTCAAGAGCAGTTGTAAAGCACTCGATTCGAAAACATTCCCTTCCCCTTATGTTAATAAAACAAAAATCACGTGTTGCGAGTAATATTTCTCTTTTCGACTAGAAGGTTAGATCTTCATGTATCTCAAATCTTATGGACATGGAATGCCCTCTATTGCCAAAAAACTGAGCTTAGAAAACGTTCCAAATGCCTGTCCCAATTTTGAGTCATTCGGCCCCTCGCGGTGTTTTGCACTGGCTCACATTTGGGACGTTCGTCCCGAAGTGGTTAACGATTGAAAATTTGAACAAAATATAGGGAGATTGTGAACTATATAGCATGAATTGAAAAAACAAAGGATAAGAGAAGGAAAAAGAATAAAAATTACTCGAGTACTCTTCAAAATTCCTCAAAATTAATAAAAAAACAATACAAACACACATTACAAAGGGCTATTGGTGGTGGACTTCGTAATTTTGAACCATGGTCAAGTGATGAGGGCGACACCTAATCTGCACATCTTTCCAAACATCCACACCAAGCCAAAGGGAGAACTTCCAGTCTCAGCAAATTTAACTTGCATCAGCTCCTCTACGCGGCAGAACTTCAGTGGCACTAGGACTCGAACTCATGATTCGCCGGCCAAGAGTCAGTAACCATAAACATTAGGCTACCGTATGCTCAGAGCACTTTCAAAACAAAAACTATAAAAGTGGAATTATATTTTGTGTGAATTTTCTTTCTAAAATACTAATATTTCAGACGTATTCTGTATTCTAATACAGTCAAACCTCTATATAACGAACCTCTATATTGCGAATTTTTCTATATACCGAACTTTTTCCTGGAATCTTGAACATTTCATGATTTTCTTTGTGAAATAACCTCTCTATAGCGAATTGCATTTTCTATATAACGAACTTTTTCTTTTATGATTCAATTTTTTCCCCTTATTTTTAAAGTATTTCTGAACATTTCAAGTTATTTTCTCTTTAACACACTTTATGGTGGTCATAAATCTTGAATTGGTTTTATAAAATGCCTAACTCGCCGAGAGCAATAGAGTTCTGGAGGTTTCATCCAAGAAGTGCAACCTGTAACCCCTATTGTCCAGTTCACTAAAAATATCTTCAATATCCCCTTTCATACTCAGTGGAGTTGTCTCGTGACTCCGTGTTCTAGTTATAAAATAAATTTCGTTTAATATTACTTGCATGCTTTAAATTAGAAAATATCCTTAAAAATTCATTGATTTTAATATAAAGTTACTTTCTTAATAATGAAAATACAGTGTATTCTCCCCGACATTCTTTTCTCTCTTGTTTTCCTTGCAGTTTTTCTTCCTTTTTTTATGGGTAAGATATATAAAATAAACTTATATTGATTTTTTTAAAAAAGTGTGAATAATTACTTTTTTAGTATATAGTGTGTATGAATTTAAAATGTGTTTTATGTGGTTTATAAAGTACATTAAAGGATGAACCTCTGTATAACGAATTTTCCATATAGCGAAATTTTTTCCAAGATTTAGCGACTTCGTTATTTAGAGGTCCGACTGTAATTTTAATCTAGTACACAATTTTAAGTTTTAAATTGAAAATTAAATATTTAAATATGTAACACGATATAAATGTGAAAACATTTTCTTAAAATACTGAAACTCATTCATATTACTTTTATAAAAACGTTCATTATCTCTTTAAAAGCACTGGATGAAACGCATTTTTAAAATAAACCATACTAGCTCTTTGAAAAGCATATCTTTAAGGCGCTAGTGAAACGGATATATAACCATTATCGCGTAAAATATTTTTTGATGTACATTCCTTTTACTATAATTAACACTATCTTTGAAAGTTTTAAGCAAAATACATGAAGATGTATGTTTGCATTAAAATTTAAATACTTTCAGCATTAAATGGTAAAGCTACATAAAAACTGACTCATCTTGAATAGAATTTTCTTTGAGAGTATAGAATTTTCCTTCGCTTGCACTTCGAGTATTTTACGAAGAAATTTACAATTTGGTTCTGTGAGATGCTAGATAATTCAAAGCATGCCACATTTAATTTAGTAGTTATTATAAGTTAAAATATTACTGTTGACTATGTGTCTAAGTTGACTTGCGTCCTTAGGAAAAACAAGGACGTCGATAAGCCGTACTCAAAATTCAAGTTTGTATTTTGACTCTACTGATGAAATTACATATTTTGCAGTATTCCTGTATACGAGTATTGCTTCTGTTCTATTTATTTTACATAAATATTGTACAAGAAATGTATAAAGGTCTCTCCTAATGGCGAAATTCATAATTTCCATTTAGATTTGTCGAAAATGACATCTTAAGAAATTCGTTCTTATTTTTTGCTTCATTTAAAATTAATTTGCTCTATTATTCGTATTTTTGCTAAATATTAATTCATGGTGTACTTACGCTCTTTTCCATCGACTTATTTCGTCGAATCAAGGCATTCCCAAATACTGCGATATACGGCCAACAGTAAAGCATGTTCAAATATAACGTAGACGGCATTTGGCGACATATTTTTTAACTAGTGGAACTGGGCAACGATATAACAGGTAAGTACCTAATTCAGAAAATATCTCTTAAAAAGATTTCGTTCATAATTGAGTCTTCCTCGTACTGGTACTAACTATTATCGAAACCGTATTGGTCAGATTATATGCAACAAAGCACATAGTTGTCAAATTAGCACTTACAATGCATGTGAAAATGAGGTTACCAGCTTGGAGAGTTATCTTGGATGTTGGCATAGTTTCGGTAGCACGTAAGTATTTTCGTATTTCTTCATATACGAGGGTGAGTCGGGAAAAAAGTTTCCCCTGTCGACTTCTGTCAGTGAGTGAGTGAATGAGTGAGTGAATATTAACGTCGAACTATTCCGCTACATGAGGACTTTTGGCGATGGAACACTCAATTTTGAACCATGGCCAAGTGACGTGGACGACACCTGAGCTGACACCCTCTCTCCTAACTACCACACCACGTCAACGAGAGGACGTTTCAGCTCTCGACAGATTTAACCTGCATCGCTGCCCTACACTGTGGGTCTTTAGTGATACTGGTATCGGAACTCATGGCATGGCTGTCATGATCCGATACCTTGACCACTGGGCTACCGCAACCCCGACTATGGTCAGAATTGTGTGTGAAAGTCAAAACACAGAATGAGACATTAAAGGTAAGTTATAACTTTATTTTTCTTCATAAGTACCAAATACATTGAGACACATTTGTCATACCACTTGATAAGCTTCAAAAAGCCCTCCAGGAAAAACTCAGAGCTTTGCATACGGAAAAAGTATTTAACAGCTTGTTTGACTTCAGCGTTGCTTACAAAGATTTTTCTTTAAAGCCAGAAATATATGAAAGTCACTTGGTGCGAGATTAGGACTATATGGCGGGTGGTATAGGCGATCCCAACCAAGAATTTCAATATGGTTTTTCATTGCCGTCGCCGTCTGTGGTCCCCCATTGTCATCCTATAACAGGATCAGAGAAGATCTAGATAGACCAATAACCAGATCAGAGAAGCACATGCCACTTTTTTCGAATCCATCTGCTTGATCGCAGTCAATCTCTACCCAATAAAGTATCGGTGTCTTGCGCGTTTACCTGCTGTTTCTTTGTTCACCCATTGCCCTTAAACTCTTCTTCCGAATACAAAGTCATGAGTTTTCCTGGAGGGCTTTTTTAAGCGGTATGACAAATGTCTTATTGCACTTTGTACTTATATGGAAAAATAAAATTGTGTTTTATTTTTAATGTCTTATTCTATCTTTTGAGTTTCACAAATAGTTATGACCACAGTTGACAGATGAAACTTATTTTCCGACTCGCCCTCGTAAATATTAAATAAACCGTTTATTTTGATTAATCTTTCTGGAAAGAAGCACAATATTTCAGATGACTAGATGATCAATAACAAAATACGTTTTTTTTTTTAAAAAAAACAACAAACATTTCTCTAAAAAAATTATTTCTTTATTATGCATTTGTTGAATAATTATATAAATAGCATGCTTTTTAACACGAAAAAAAGAGCATTCTCCTGAGGTCATCAATTTAAACTCAAATATATTCACATTGGCCATGTATTACAAATGGTTATAATTCCACTTTGAATTTAAAAATTGATCTGATTGATTCATTGAATATTAACGTCGCACTGTTCAGCTACACGAGGGCTTTTGGCGACGGACCACGTAATTTTGAACCATGGTCAAGTGACGTGGACGACACCTGAGCTGGCACCCCCCTCTCCTAACTACCACACCACACCAACGGAAGGACGTTTCAGCTCTCGACAGATTTAACGTGCATCGCTGCCCTACACGGCGGGTCTTTAGTGGTACAGGGTTCTAACCCGTGACAAAGCAAGCCACGGTCCGATACCTATACCACTCGGCTACCGCGGCCACTAAAAATTGATCTGAATTCATATTGAAAACAAATCATTTCGAATGTTTAGAATCAAATGCTTTAGAAGCAGGGGTCGGCAACCTGTGGCACGTGTGCCACATTTCGCACGTGGTGAAACGCACGTGGTTTGAACTATAAATCGACAAGTACTTTATAAATGCTTTCCGCTTTGGGTTCTACATATTTATGTGAAAAAATCTTTTCTCGCATGAAAAATATATTGAGTCCGCAAAGAAGTTGCTTTACAACTGAATTCAGAACCGCGTGTCAAGGTGAAAGTCACTAATTATATACTCTTTATATTGCGATACGAAGTACATCAATGCAAGAACCAGGTTAACATTAAAAGAGTTTTTCTTATTTAACTTTATTGAAGGAAAAACACTTGTATTTTTTATGTTATTTATTTCTTATTTAAAAAATATATTAAAAAGATACGTAACACGCGCATTAAACATATACAATCTTAATTTTTAAATTATCTTAAATAAATAGTTACATTTTACACTAGGTAGAAAAAGTCCGCGTTCACGTACTATTTATTGCTTACGTGAACAACGAAAAAAAATTCAAAAACTGGAATTAAAATTTTTTTTATTTATATTTTTTAGTTCATTTTAAGTATTGAGCGTAACAAAGGTAAATTTGGTTTGCTTTCATAGCTTTTAAAATAAAGACAGATTTGTAGCGATACCTACAAATATCAAGTAGAAAAAGTCTGCGTTTAGTGTTTTAGAAGAAGCTACAAAAAATATTTAAAAAGGATAACGAGCTATTTAATAGCTGGTTGAATAACCTCATCTTTCGAGAATCTCCTGAAGTCGTTTCGGCATTGAATTAACTAAATTCGGTGCTTATCTTCTCCCATTCGTCCTTAACAACACTCTTCACCGTATCCTTGTTAGATATACTGCGTTGTGACGAATCTTACGCTAAAGCAAATCCCATATAAGTGTTCTATAGGATTCAGATCAGGTGAGCTTAGAATCGTTGTCATGTTGGATGCGAAATGACGGTCCAAAGCCAAGTTTGGCGGCCCTTTCCTTAAAATTTTTCTTAGGACATCAAGGTAATCATGTTTATTCATAATTGATTCGATATATTTCAACTTGCCAACACCATTGCTCGCCATGCAACCCACACCATAACTCCACCGCCGCCGTGCTTCACCGTTGGTACTAAATGCTCTTTTTGAAGCGCTGTGCAAGGTTTTCTCCATACCATTTTACGACCTTATATGCCAAAGGTGCAAAATTTGCTCTCGTCAGAGAATATGATCGTTCTCCAGAACTCTGGAGGCTTATTTATATGCTCTTTTACAAAGGCTATCCGCTTAAGCCGGTTGATCACTGAAATATAAAGCTTTCTGCGAGCCACTCGACTACGGTATCCAGCCTTTTTCAAGATTTTTCTTGCAGTATCCGCACAAATGCTTTTGTTAAACTTCTCGTGAACGTCTGTTGCTATTTGAGCTACAGTCAAACGCGAATTTTTTTCCAACAAGGATATCATACTTCGTCTTTCTCTGATTGTGAGATTAGATGGACGACCAGGACGAGGTTTGGATGTGTAAATTCCAGTAGATTTAAAATTATCAATAACACGCTGGATAGATGAATACTGTCGTCCGACGGATCTGGCTATATCCCGACGACTTTTTCCATCTTTCCGCATTTTCACGATGATTTTCCGCTCACTGATACTAATTTCTTTACTTTTACTTTCTATGTCCTTGAATTGCTTCGCGTATCTCACAAAAATGTAAAAATTATTGCGTCACAACTTTCTTCAGCTATTTTTCTTAATAACTGAATGCAAAAACTCTTAACCTATAACACCTGTTGATAAAAATTCCAGGAATCATGAATATTCAAATGGTGAACGCAGACTTTTTCTGCCTACTATTTGCGTGCTTCGCTACAGAAAACCCGCTATCTTACGTAGTTTTAATTCAAAACTAATTAATCCTTGTATGCTCAACATTTAAATAATAGTAAACAAATTCATAAAATTTTGTTATAGAAAAAAAATTATATTTCTATTAAATTTTACCTTTGCTCTATGATTTGTTATGGGTGAACACAAACTTTTTCTAGCTAGTGTATGTGCTGTTTATTACCAATTGAAATAGTTACCGGTGTTTTTTGTTAAAATTTCTCCACTCTGATCTCATAAAATAAGGATAAATCCACTTCCAAGTTTTGTTCAAAAATATTAGTTCAGGCTCTGTGCAGAGGTCTGCGCTAATTATAGGCAAAATATTATTATTATAGAAGCATTTTCCGTAGAAGGAGAATGTTGAAAATAGGTAATTCTGTGTTCATTTTTTGCCTAAATGTTGCATTTAAATATTTTTTATTGTAAGAATAGTTTAAAAAACAATTTTTTACGTGTATTCTAATATAAGTGGCACTAAATATTTAAAAAAATATTCGTTTCTGGGATTTTGAAAAAGTGTGGTTCCGAGCGTAGTCGAATACCTTAAATGAGTGTTTTTGATATTATCAAAAATATACGCGCGTCTGTGGGTTAATAATAATTTAGTTATTCAAAATCTCTAAATCTTACATTTTTTGTTTCACATTTACATTCATTTCTATATTAAGTTTCCAAGCACGAAACTTGAAAGCATTTTAAAAAAAGATTTTAAAAAATTAGAAAAGTATAGTCAAGGATTGGGATGCAATAATTTAAAGTAACGTTTTTAAAAACATGGGTTTATTTGTGGGTTAATTTATAGAATGCGTAGATAATTTATGAAAAAAACGGGCTTTAATTTCGATTCTTTAAAAAAATAGACCATTAAACAAAATATCTGCTTGTGCTAGTAAATTAATGTCAGAGAATTATATTCTGAAAAATGTTGATGAAATAATTAATGGTTGCGAAGAAACGGTGGTACCTATTTATTATTGCAGTGCATTGGCGACACTATATGAAACAAAGCACGTGGTTGTCAATTCAGCGCATACAACACATGTGAAATCGGGGTTACCAACTTGGCGAGGTATCTTGAACGTTAGCATTGTTGCGATAGAGTGTAATTACCTAATATTATAACACATTAGGTTACATACGTATTATCGCAACCTGTTGGCGACTTTATATGAAACGAAGCATATGATTACCAATTCAACGCATACGACACATAGGAAATTGGGGTTGCCAGTTTGGCGAGTTATTAATAGAGTTGGCGATTGTTGCGGTAATACGTAAATACCCACATCAATAACAATTGTAATATATTCATGAAATTAAACTCCTATTATAAAAAAGTTGGTGTTTCCAGCTGACATTGATTTCTCTCAAGATTTCGTACGAAGCGAGTTATGTCAAAAGAAATCAGTGAAGGCCGCCCATTGAATCATTTACATAAGTGAAAAAAAACAAACAAATGCAGTAAAATTAAGAAAAACTAATCAAATTCTTATTCTATCTATCGGTACTAATAATCTAAAAAGATCCATGAACATTTTTTGGTAATTAAATTCCTGTGTTCGAAAAATAAAACTTATTTTTGATTATACGTCCTTTTTGAACACTAATCAAATAAAGCTAATTTTATTTTAAATTTCAACAGTCCTTACACGCAATGGCACAAGCTAGAATATATTCCTAGTCATAAAAAATATAATTCCTTATTTTCATAGTGATTTTTCCCTCCGATAAAGTCGCTAAATTTGTCTAGACATGTACTACTTTGAAAGTTTTGTCGTATTGATCAGCAAATATAATACTCTCGCTGACCAACTATTATGTAGCAGATGTGGTAGACCTTTCGACAGAATGCGATGCTAATAATTGATTTTCATGCATCCACTAAGGATGAGACATTACAAATTCCAATTACCAATACATTTTCGTCCAAAGCAATGTGGCCTATGATCCCAGCAAGTTCAATATTTGTTAGAATGCCTATAACTTAATTGAAACCGAGGCAGATGTTAAATCAAGCATTAATTTAATAAATTCATAACCTAGTATCATTTGATTAAAGTTGATATCAATGGATTTGACTTAACGTCATTTTCGCACAATACTTGGCTATAGGAGAGAAACCTCGCTATTTTAAACTTAATTTAAGTTCTCTTTCTCCCAACTTCCACACCATAATAAAATTTGTTAAATGTGAAGGTTCCATTAAATTAAATTTACAGAAATCCCAATTATTTCACTCGAAAGTCTTTGATTGATTTATTGAATGATAGCGTCACATTCTGGAGCAACATAAGGGCCATTGGCGATGGATCTCTTACGTTGGCGAAGTGACGTTTGGAAAAATTGATGGATATCATGAGAGTAAAGAAATTAAATAAATGATATAATTCGCCCACAGCTATTAGTTACAGAATGTACAATTGGTCACAAGTTATTGACTATATCCATTCCACAGAATATGTTATTAATGAAGGAGGAGGCTAACACAACCGTTCTTTTCAGTGTTTTAAAATGGATTCTTTCCCCCTCCCACTCTGTCGGGATGGACCAACACCTAGGACAGGGGTGGCGAACCGATATGGATCAAAGTGCCATTTTTTCTAAAGAAATATTTAATGAGGTACAGACGTGCCATATCAAATAATTGTGACTATTTATTTTTGGGGAAATAATAAAACTAAATACTAACAACACAAAACTCCTTATTTACTATAGAAAAATGCATTTTACATTTTACAATAGTAAATGTTTTAGTAACATGTGTGTAATTCAAAATAGGTCAATGAAAATATGGTTAAAATAGCATAAGCCTGCTTCTTCAAACAGTTAAAAGTTATCTGGAACAGAATTTAATGTTTCCAAAATTTTTTTGCCTGCATTTTTATTAAAATTGCTTGTTAATCGTTCTGTTTAATCAATTCTAACTTTTTCCTTATTTCAATAAATGTTTGAATCCATATTGAACTAGACTAGAAATCAAGCAGCTGCGATTCAAATTCTTCAATTTCCAACCATTCTAATTGGGGAGGTTCAGTTAATTAAATGATGTCACATCAGGGTACATAATTAGCGAGCATTTCTGATAATTCTTTGAATTAAGAAAATCTCACTGAAAATTCCTTGATTGAAGAATCAATCGCACGTTTGATCGTTTTGATCGGTGGCGTGCCGAAAATATTGTGCCGCATGCCATCAATGACCCGCGTGCCAATGGTTCGCCATCCCTGACGTAAGAGGTGTAGGGTGGAGACGGTTGCATCTTACATCCAAATTTACACTCCGAGTGGGTAAAGCAGTGTTTTTACACGGCCATCGGTTGTCGGGGTGATGTCAGATGAAAAGACCCTGCAATATCTTAGAGAAGCAAGTGGGGATATGATCGGTGCAATGCTATCTGCGTAAAGAAGCCGGTTTTGCGGCTGAATGGTGCAAAAACGTACCGCGCAAATCGACAAGTGATGAAGACGATACCCAAATTGACACACATCCTAATTTCCAAACTTCCATATCACATCAACGTAAAAATATACATATTATAATTTCAAATAAAAAAGAGAATAAAACTTTTTTCTCCCAAACATGCTGATTATTATTTATCATTGGATAGCATTTTTTTATATAAAGGGTGTTTTTTGAGAGGTATAAAACTTTAAATTGCAATAAAACAACGATGTATTATTCGATTGACATGAATTTTTTTATTCGAAAGATAATCTTGTGGCATTACATTTTAAATAGGATTTCTGGCATAGGACTGTCACGGCTGGCTCGGATGTAGTCCAATCTGGACGTCCAATTTTCGATGACTTTTTACAACATTTGTGGCCGTATATCGGCAATAACACGGCGAATGTTGTCTTCCAAATGGTCAAGCGTTTGTGGCTTATCCGCATAGACCAATGACTTTACATAGCAACACAGAAAATAGTCTAGCGGTGTTAAATCACAAGATCATGGAGGTCAATTCACAGGTCCAAAACGTGAAATTAGGCGGTCACCCAACGTGTCTTTCAATAAATCGATTGTGGCACGAGCTGTGTGACATGTTGCGCCGTCTTGTTGGAACCACAGCTCCTGGACATCATGATTGTTCAATTCAGGAATGAAAAAGTTAGTAATCATGGCTCTATACCGATCACCATTGACTGTAACGTTGTGGCCTTCATCGTGTTTGAAGAAGGATTCCACCAGCCCATAAAGCGCACCAAACAGTCAGTTTTTCTAGATGTAACGGTGTTTCGACATACACTTGTGGATTAGCTTCACTCCAAATGCGGCAGTTTTGTTTGTTGACATAGCCATTCAACCAGAAGTGCGCTTCGTCGCTAAACAAAATTCGCTTATGAAAATCGACCATTATTTTCTAAATGAAATTGCACAATTTGAAAGCGTTGTTCAGGCGTGAGTCTATTCATTGTGGATTGCCAAACCAAACTGAGAATAAATCACTTGACAGCTGTTAAATCGGTCGCCATCTTGGAAAGTAATGCCAACTTAAACTTCTATACCTGGAAAAAAACACTCTGTATTATTGCATGCCATTCATTTTCTCTCATATTTTTCTATTCCTAGAATTAGCTCACACTATATATCTATTTATTTATTTATCTTCGGGGAATTTCAATCGTTAATAAAATACATTTTAAAGCGCTCCATTCAGCTGAAATTTTATATAAATGGTTATTTGCGATGACAGTACAGTAATTTAATTATAATTAATAAAAATTAATTAAAAACTAATTATTCAAAGAATTACAAATACAGGCACGTTGGCTTCATTTTTGGTGACTTAGCGACCCTTTTGCGACTTGTGTCAAAATATGAAAAGGTTTTTTTCTCACATTTTAAAGCGCTTATTTGGGCTGAAATTTTCTCTACACTATTATTTTGGGTAAAAATACGATAATTTAATTATAATAAATAAAATTAACTGAATGAAACTAATTATTTAAAGAATTACAGATACAGCCACGTTGGGTTCATTTTTAGTGACTTGGGTCAAAACTTTGAAAGATTTTTTTCTCTAACGTTTTAAAGCATTCAGTTGAACTGAAATTTTATATACACGATTGTTTTGGATGACAATACGATACTTTAATGATAATGAATAAAAATTAATTACCCCTTAATGTTGTGATTCTGTCCTATGTATATACATATTTATATTAATTGTAACTATTTAATAAAAAGTAGCTAAAATAAAATGCTTCTTTGTTGATCTAAGTAGGAATTGACTTAAAAAAAATTTTATATTACTTGTTGTAATACTTTTATCATATTTTAAAACATTGTTTAATTCTATTTGCACGTATATAAACCTAGCACGATTTCTTTACACGATTCAATAATGTTAATTTTTTATCATACTAATATATGTGCAATTCTTCGTAATAAACATACAGTGAAACATTTAACGCGAAAACGCTTAAAGTATCCGACTACGTTCGGAACCGTGATTTTAGAAAGGCGCATAAATGAATAATTTTCGTGATATTTAGTATCACTTAGATTAGAATACATATATAAAATTATTTTAAGGGCATTTTGACAAAAAATTATTTAAATACAATATTTCGGACAAAAATTAACTTAGAATAACCTTTTCTCAAAATGTTCTCTTTTGGTGATAATTGCTTCTATTATAATAATATTTTGTCTGTATATAGCTCAGACCTCTGTACAGAGGCTCAAATATAATTTTTGAAAAATTCACATTTTCAGAGTTACAACCATTTGAAATAATTATCGGCGTTTTTTTTTTTTTTTTCGTAAAATTTCTCCTTTCTGTTGTCGTAAAACATGGATAAACCCACTTCTAAGTTATATATTTCAAAAACTCTAGTTCATCCTCTGTACAGAGGTCTGAGGTATATACAGCAGTGTTTTTTAAACTGTGGGGCGTGATAATCCTATGAGAGGGGCACGAGTCTATTAAAAAGTCGAAAACAAAAAATTTTTAAAAAAAAACATTTTACTGAAGGAAAACAAGTAAAACACATTCCGACATAATAAAAAATAAAATACACATTTACACTGATATAATACACTTATAAATATATCATTAGTGCGCAATGTATTTTATAATTATTTTAACAATACTAAGTTAAGGACAAGTTTAGAGAAATTGCGAGTGCCCCCATGGGCTTGTCACATAAAATTACATGCAAAAAATAACAATTATCTTGATAAAATATACCGTTTATAATTAAGCCCTTAAATGCCGATTAAAAACGACGTGATGCGCTCCCCAATTCCACCATTTAACACGTGGGCGAGCGCATGTGGAGTATTGGGGGTGAGGTAGAAAAGGAATAAATAAGCAAATCCTTTGAAATAAGTAAATCGTTCGCAAACACTATCAAGTTCCTTTTATTGCATTCCAAAGCCTTCGGAATAATTTTATGGATAGTTTTTCACAGTAAAAATCGTCTTCGGAAAGACGTATATATACGTCTAGAAATTTAATGCTTAGGTTGAGCAAGACGTTTATTTACGTCGGTGGCCCTGTGACGAATCTATACGGAACTTTATCACTAACCTTCTGAACCGACCTTTTTAGGGAAATTTAATTCCCTACCTATTTCCAATCAACTCCAAAAAGCGGACAGGATTCCTTGTTATGTAGATTAGATTCAGTATTTAAGTCAAACGAAATAGTAAAGTTAGATTGATTGATAGAATATTAACGTCGCACTGTTCAGCTACACGAGGGCTTTTGGCGACGGACCACGTAATTTTGAACCATGGTCAAGTGACGTGGACGACACCTGAGCTGGCACCCCCCTCTCCTAACTACCACACCACACCAACGGGAGGACGTTTCAGCTCTCGACAGATTTAACGTGCATCGCTGCCCTACACGGCGGGTCTTTAGTGGTACTGGGCTCGAACCCGTGACAAAGCAAGCCACGTTCCGATACCTATACCACTCGGCTACCGCGGCCATATAGTAAAGTTAGAGCAGTAGGAGATAGATATTGAAACATAGAGTTATAGTGAATTTGAATTGAAGTCTTATCGTTGTCGATAATTTAATCTCATGAAGAATTGAGATTCCGAGTGGTAAATATTATTTTGACTTTAAAGTTTCATTAATGTTTTAAAAGTCAGATTAAAGTTAAAGGTTCAATAAGAACATTATTAAATATAATTCTGGGATCTCTTATCGTGGTAATTTCTGCGTGATCGTTATTTAATAAATTAATTAATTAGATCATTAATTAATTGAGTTAATTTAAAGGATATTATCTTTAAAACCTCATTATATTGGTAGAAACAATTGTTAATAAGTCTTTGATTCTATTTGGGAAAGATAACCAAATAAAGAAAGTTATTTATAAAAATGGCTACTGGTTCTTTTGTGACTCAAAATTATTCTCGTTCTCAAAGTGAGGTCTCGAGGGACCTTCACAGCCCATAAGAGGTTAAAGTCGTATAATTGTAGCTTTAGTGTCAAAGTATATTATTATTGAATTCAATACATTGTTATTGCATGGAGGGGGCGCGATGAAAAGGATGCTGGGATAGTGGGTCGCGTACATTGAAAGTTTGAGAAGCACTGGTATGCAGGCAACATACTATTATAATACAGAGTGTTTTTTTTCCAGGTACAGAAGTTTAAGTTGGCAGTACTTTCCAAGATGGCGACCAATTTAACAGCTGTCAAGTGATTTATTCTCAGTTTGGTTTGGCAATCCACAATGAATAGACTCACGCCTGAACAACGCTTTCAAATTGTGCAATTTTATTTCGAAAATAATGGTCGATTTTCATAAGCGAATTTTGTTTAGCGATGAAGCGCACTTCTGGTTGAATGGCTACGTCAACAAACAAAACTGCCGCATTTGGAGTGAAGCTAATCCACAAGTGTATGTCGAAAGATCGTTACGTCCAGAAAAACTGACTGTTGGTTGCGCTTTATGGGCTGGTGGAATCCTTCTTCAAAAACGATGGCCACAACGTTACAGTCAATGGTGATCGGTATAGAGCCATGATTACTAACTTTTTCATTCCTGAATTGAACAATCATGATGTCCAGGTTCCAACAAGACGGCGCAACATGTCACACAGCTAGTGCCACAATCGATTTATTGAAAGACACGTTTGATGACCGCCTAATTTCACGTTTTGGACCTGTGAATTGGCCTCCAAGATCTTGTGATTTAACACCGCTAGACTATTTTCTGTGTGGCTATGTAAAGTTATTGGTCTATGCGGATGAGCCACAAACGCTTGACCATTTGGAATACAACATTCACCGTGTTATTGCCGATATATGGCCACAAATGTTGGAAAAAGTCATCGAAAATTGGACGTCCAGATTGGACTACATCCGAGCCACCCGTGGCAGTCCTATGCCAGAAATCATATTTAAAATGTAAAGCCACAAAATTATCTTTTGAATAAAAAAAATTCATGTCAATCGAATAATACATATTTGTTTTATTGCAATTTAAAGTTCTATACCTCTAAAAAAACACCCTTTAGAAGCATTTTTCACAAAAAGTAGAATATTTTGAAAATGGGTCATTCTATGTTCATTCTTTGTCAAAATATTGAACTTAAATAATTTTTTATTGTAATACTATTCTTAAACCCATTTTATGCACATTTTCTAATCTAAGTGACACTAAATGTCATAAATATTATCCATTTATACGATTTTGCAAAATCACGGTTCCGAACGTAGTCGGATACCTTAAGACAAAATATCGGTTAACACGAAATATAACGAACCCGACAAATTACTATATATTTGCATGCGTTTTTTTCTCTTAACACGAAACAATCGTTTCACACGAAAAGATTTCCCTTATGGGATTGATTGATTGATTGAATATTAACGTCGCACTGTTCAGCTACACGAGGGCTTTTGGCGACGGACCACGTAATTTTGAACCATGGTCAAGTGACGTGGACGACACCTGAGCTGGCACCCCCTCTCCTAACTACCACACCACACCAACGGGAGGACGTTTCAGCTCTCGACAGATTTAACGTGCATCGCTGCCCTACACGGCGGGTCTTTAGTGGTACTGGGCTCGAACCCGTGACAAAGCAAGCCACGGTCCGATACCTATACCACTCGGCTACCGCGGCCACTTCCCTTATGGGAATGAAGAAAATACGGAAATAATGAAACGTTTCTGAAAGTTTCTGTATTATTGAACTGTCCTACTACATAAGTACAGCCCCAATCATGGCAGATATTTTGGAGTTTCTTCAAAAAATTTCCATTTATGCAGATTCTGACGAAGAAATTGAAATGAATAATGCATCTCTTGTGTCCACGTCTTCCGAAATGAGGAACATCATGAAAAGTATGCGCAATTACTTAGGCTCACATTCCAATGGGGGGATAAATAACAAAATGGACCGCATTGAACAATTTTTTGACAATTTGATAGTGAAAAATACAGTTCAAAGAAAAACATCAGGTTATTTTCCGAAAACTCAATACATTTCTTGATTTTTTTTTTAAAAAAATTGTATTCATTGTGAATGTTTTTGTTTCATTTATTTTTATTAAATACATGCAGATGTACCCACCTAAGTAAATAAAAGAATCTTTATTTCGTTGAAATATCCTTTAACACGAAATTCTTTTAACACGAAAATATATTTCAGTCCCTTGAATTTCAAGTTAAACGATTCACTGTAAATCAAATATTCTTAAATTTAAATTGAAGATGCGATCCTACCAACAAAGTAAGATTTTATCACAATAACCTTCATATTTATTCAGAGGCCAGGCTTCAATAACAAAAAAAAGAACATTAATTTTTTCGTTTTAACGATGTTCACAAAACTAACACTATTCTTTTAATTGCGCGTGAAGTACATACTACGTATCTTGTTCGAAATACTTTTTAAAGTATTGAGATATTGTATATGTCGTTGGACTTTTAATAAAGTATATTATCGAAATTCCCCTCAATTTTCAAACCGTTTAAATCTAGGTATGTTTAATATATCGTTTTAAAAATTATAAATTGTAATTTCCAAAACGAGAGAACGTCCAAATATCACGAACAAAAACGTTATGTTTACGAAAGTGCTTAGCAAAAATTAATTGGAAATTGAATCCTGTCCCATAACACAAGCAAAAAACATTTTTAATCTCTTTAATGTATTCGCAAAAAGGCACAATTTATGTAATAGAATGATGAAAGACTATCTATATTTAGTGCATTTGTAAGTATAGGAAGAAAAATTGAAGCAATTTATTTGTTTCACAAATATATTTAATTCCACTTCAAGAGTAAAAAGCACACTGGAAAGTCAAATAATAAGGATTGCATTTAAGCTTGTGCCTTTACTTACTTTCACATCACGTGAAATCTACAGGCCTTATCACACACGCATATCTGAAAAACCGTTTTAGGAAATTTTTCAAGAAGCTGTGAGGGCGAAGGGCTGCCCTACATAAAACGATAAGCTCTTATGTCATCTTCACCCTATCTTCACATTGAAAAATTACTCGCCGATTTTCCTGCTTCGGAAAACGAACATTCAATATTATTTCTTTTATCCCGCTCGCACTCTTGTTGATGGTCGTAATCAGAAAGAGAGCGGCTTTCTGTTTAAAATATTATATCCAGTTAAAATATTATACGCCATTCCTGATATGTTTGACGAAGCCGAGGTTGCGATCTTATGACGTAGGGAGCCAAAGAACTCCATTGGCTGGATTTTCAAGTAATTTTTATTCCGAGCTATTATTTCAGCTCACTAGGAAAAGTTGTTCGGAGCCGTTGCTATGACAACTAGGTAGAAATTGCTCAGAATGGTTGCTTTCAAGGAAAATTGCTCCAAATTCGCGCGCGCGTATATATGTGATAAGATCTTAGGATTTCCATTTTATTCTAAGGAGTAAATTGCGTCAAACCAGTATTCCGCAATCTGCATATCTCTTAATTAAACAATAAATTATATTTCCAATTTTTTTGATAAAATTTTATTTTAATCCATCTTTAAAAAGAATTCTAGCTTCCTTTAAAAAAGTCCCAGTTAGAACATTAAATCAATTGCATGGTCATAAATAAAAATACTTCAACGAATAATTACTTTTAAATAATACACACGATTGTGTTGATACATTTGACGCATTTAATATGCAAAAAAGTATTTAAATTGTAAAATTTATTAACAAGAACAGTTTTTGCAATGGAAACAATAATTTAAAGCCAAGTATACTAAAACTAAACAGCCGTTTTTATAAGTCTGGAAAATTATTAAAGATAACATTTCAGTTAATCAGTACCTTTATCAAATAAAAGCATCGAAATAATTGAACTTTTAATCTATTTTAAGAATAACATTTAAATGAAATACTTTATTATTTTTCTTCATTAAGAAATTTTTCCGAGAAAGAATTTCACATTTAAAATTAAATGCAGAACTTAAATCTAGAGTAAAATATTTGCACAAAAGCTAAATATTTTGTATATATATTCTTTA
Source organism: Trichonephila clavipes (assembly GCA_019973935.1). NCBI lineage: Eukaryota > Metazoa > Arthropoda > Arachnida > Araneae > Nephilidae > Trichonephila > Trichonephila clavipes. The sequence continues at coordinate 514,139 of BMAU01017873.1, forward strand.
TAACATTTTTTTTTTTAATTTTCAACAGCTGTGACCTTAATTGAGGTAAAAGAAATGCAGAATATTTAGCTTTAAAAAAGTGTATGACTATATCAAATCATTAATTTTCTGAGAAAAATAATAACCTATAATCACACTTATACTTAAAATCTATGTTCTATTTCTTGGAAAAATCTCAACTCAAAGAAAGTAAGCAAAAAAAGAGGTGAAAGCTCTACGATAGAATACCCCGCTCCAAGCAAATACAATACAGTATCGAAAAAATAAAAAAATATATTTCTGTACAAAAACATTTGTTTGCGCAAGTCAAACATTTATTTTTAAGCCTAATCCATCATTTCAGAATCTTTCTGACAGCCCTACCACCTTCTTTTAATGGGAGCAAATTTATTTCCCTTAACTTTTTGAGTGCATAAAATTTTCTCTAAAATAAAATCAATATTAGACAAGACGTTCCATTCCCGCGAAAAGATGTATTTCTTGAAAATATAAAACTAAAAATAGAAAATCCGTTTACATAAATAACAAACTCCATCAAACCCGTTAATGATCAATAACAAAGGATTCGATAATATTCAATGAAACTCCAACTTTATGATAATGTGAATCACCCATTTGCAAACAATCTTATGGTGAATAATAGATTTATAATGCAGGATTATTATAATTAAGATCACACTTTCGAAACGCTGAAAGAAAAGAAACTGTGGTAAACCCGACCATGGGTCCCGAATAGAATATGGCAACCCCTTAGAATAGTTTTGAGAATCTGTCCTGGCAGAAAACACATGATGTAAACACACTAAGCCGATGTGTTTCGAGCACCACAATAAAAGAATATAGAATGAGAAATGCTTCTTTCACTATAAACCACTAGACAGAATGACTTCAAATTTAAACTGAAAATATATGAATAAGGGATAAACGGTATAGCAAAAGAAAAAATTCCAAAGTGTATCAATAGATGGCGTCGAATTGGTAGAACATATAGAATTGATTTTTGTCTATCTAATGTGGTACGTCCTTGTAATGGTAGTTGGACTTTTCGCAAAAAGTACTACAACTGTTGAATGACTTAAAAGTCACTTTTTACCCCATCAGAAAACAAAAACAATCATACACTTTGAACACAACTCATGCAAAAGCCATTGCAATTTAATTCAAAATGTCCCTTGTAGCCGAATCCACTTTGTTTGCAGCTTACAGTGCCATCTATTGATACTTTTTAAAGCTTTTTGTCTTGTGCCATATTGTTTCCCCCTTCTTCAAGTATTTTCAGTTCAACTTTGAAATCATTCTGACCAGTGGTTCCTTTTTACAGCATTTTGAAAGTGGGAACTTAATTTTGATCACCCTGTACTTATATAGACAAAAACTACTAATTTCTTTTATGCGTTCATGGGTCAATTTTTTTCTTAAATCCACATTTATTATTGAATACTCTTTGATAAAATTAATTATAATTCCTTATATCATTTTAAGGTATCATGTGTCCCCCAAACAACCGACGATTTGAAAAATCAATTTAAAAATACGTATGGTTTGCCGCATTCTGCTTTTATACCTTGGGAATTTCTTCTCACCAAGTTTCAAAATTAGTTACGAAGTTCGTCAACTAGGAAAAACTATAAAAAGTTCTTTTAAGTCCGTTTCTCCAGACACATCCGCATTCTGACGTGTTTTCGAGAATGGTTTATTTGTTAGAATGCTGGCATGGCTGATTAAACGAACTAAATTATTGTTTTACAGTTTTTCAGTAAAACGCGCCATCTGTTGGGGAACTCTGCAACTAGTTTTGAAACTTTGTGAGAATAAATTTCCTGGTTACTAAAGCAGAATGCAGTCAACTGCACATTTTTGTCGCTTATTCAATTTTTTTTAATTGATTTTTCAATTCGATTTTTGTGACAACTATCATACTTAATACTTGATTTTAATTAACATTCCCCCAATGTCACTTATCTGAAAACTTATTTTTAAATAAGGTTAAATGAAGAATAGAAAAGAACACCTGCGTTTTAATTTGTTATTATTGCTGCACGCCCTCAAAAACCAGAAGCCCATGATATTACGAACCCCAAGAAAATTAATATTGAAAAGGGTTGGAAATAAGATTTTGTTCGGAGAATAGTATTGTGACGTTTGGGATAAATAAAGGTAGCGTGATATTTATTGAGTTAAATATTTAACTTATGTACGCCAGAGATATTAACTACAGTACATATATTGAAGTTATTAAAAATATTGTCGAGATCTTTATCCGTTGTTTGTGAGAAAGGAGGTCACATCCATTCTCTGCGAAAATTTCCAACCGTCTCTTCACTCTGCCCTCTCTAGGGTCTCCGATGGTAGTGGTCGGTCACTTTATCCTCGAGTTACATCCGGTTCGTATGTGGAGAATGGGTTCTCTTACGGTGTCAAAGGTTGATGGGGCGATCCACAAAGACAAGACCACGCAATATTTTAAAAATGCAGGTGTTCATAAAGACGTGGCGATACCATCCACAAAAAGAAGCATGTTTACAGCTGTGCGACAGGATACGTTACAGTATGCAATCGAGGATATGATCAAGGAAGACTAGGTTAATGTATCAGTGAAGATTGGGAAAAGACTGTTCCATTTCAATATATCTAAGACCGAAGACATTCATCGAAAAACCAATCAATCAAAGTGGCTAGTTAGCCTGTCTACTGCAAGGTCATGGAAATTCCAGCAGGAGTAGTGTGATACCACTGATTAATAACTCCTTTAATGATTTCACAGCCTTTTGTCCAAAACAGGCTATTCTTGAAAATCAGGTCTTTATCGGTCCAGCTAATCGTTCTTTTTTTCAATTTTTACTATATATATAGTCGAAGTTTTCTAGCTAGAATAGAGAGTAGGAGAGGAGATAAACCCGATTCAGGGAAGTTGTTACTGGAGGTATCATATTTGAATTATTGTGATTAAGACAGTGTTTCTCAAACTTTCAATACTGGCGCCCCCTTTTCAATCACAATTTTTATCGCCCCCTTATACATTAATAATGCACTAAATGCAATAATAATGCACTTTGACGCTAAATCTACAATACGAGATCTTAATTATAAACCATACAAATTAATAGCATAAGTATTAAATTTTGAATAGTACCTTTAAGCAAAAAAATAAATTAAGTAAGCAATAGGATAATTATTATGTTATTTTTCCTTTCTCTAATTTTTAAATTGAATATATTGCAAAATGCGGTGACTGCTTAGAAGACAAAATATGGATATCTGCTAAATATAGAAAAATAACTCAGGGGGTCAATTTCTAATCATAAGCATTCCTTATAAAAACTTTGCTTTGCAAGACAAGCCCATGGAAGTCGTTAATACTTATTAAACTTGTTCTTAATTTGGTATTAATTAATTAGTAATAAAATACTCTGTGCAGCACTGATACATTAAAAGTATACCGGTTGAATTGCCCGCTCTTTGCACGAGTTCACATTTATAAGAAAATAAAACATTATTGATATAATAGCTGAATTGTAAGGAGAGCAAACTCAAGTGCTCGACAATGTTTACAAAAATGTAAAATGATTTTTTTTAAAATGGTTGCTCAAATGATAATTAGTTTTAAGCGAATTGTAATTTTAAGCCTCACAGAATTTGCATTTATAATTGATGTTAAATAATGAAAAATAATATAAAATTCCGATGAAGAATAATTGTATTATTTTTAATATTTAAAGTGAAAAGACTTCAACGTGTTTTAACGCGGGAGCAGGCACGCATTCGATACGGTCGAGCGGGGTTATTGAGTCACCCCAATCCTTTTTTTTACAATTATTTTATTGTACACGATACAAATCGTGATTCCAGTGAATAATTTAATTAAGAGAAAGTTTACTTACCTACTTTCACTGACTTCAATTTTTTTTTTTTTTTTTTTTGGTAACAAACAGTTTTGCCAGAATTAACAATTTCGTGATCTGTGTGTCTCGTGCTACCACTTCCGGGTAAAAAGTATTCATTATGATAATATGTATGTTATTGCTAAAAACAATTGTTATGCTTTATATATGTTTGAAAATACTCATCTTGGTCTAAGTCTTTGCCAAGTAATCCATCAAAGTGTGCTCTCCGTGGTTTTCCAAATATCAAAACTGTTTTGCATAGAAAAAAGCGCAACAGAGAAATACATTACTTACAACTTCCCTAAATGAGAAACAAACACATAAGAGAGGGGTCATAACTAACTGTACAAATAACTTAGAAGGTTAAACAGATTACAGCTATAATGTGAAGCATTTCAAAAATAATGACAGTGATGAATTTTTTATGTTCCTAAATTTTTTCGATTCTGGATCCGGGATCTGTTTTTCCTCTGAAAGAGTATTAAGTTAGTTTTAGAAAAGAAAACATAATAAAAACTCTCTCATCAAGGGATTACAGCAAATTAAATAAAATATTTTTTATTTGGTTATAGGATCAAAGATAGCTAATTAAGTATTGAAGGTTTTTTTTGATGATTTAATATCGCCTATAACTTATATCAGAGTACAAGTGCATTTTTTATTATGTCTGAAAGTATTTTGTTTTAATTCATTCCTGTAAGTTAATTATTTTTTAAATCTTTTATTTTCGATATGCTCGCGCCCCCCAGGGGGGAGCGCCCCACAGTTTGAGAAACACTGGATTAAGAACACATTAGAAGGAAGTTTTAAAGTGAAGATTGTTCACTGAGATTAAATTGATATTAGATTAAATCGAATGATAGGTTAGATCCTTTATAATGTAAGGATCGAGTTTGACAGTGTCCTAATCGTTCGTGTATTACCGTCCTTGTTCCACTTTCGCGGTTAGCGTCGAGACATTATTATTTGGATTTGTCTTTTCATTGTGTGATAAATAAATAGATTGATTGGATCATGGCGAATGTTTCTTCCCTACCTCCCACATATCTAGGTGCCCAAGAGAGAGGTGTCAACCTCTCACACTATTAGTTCACTCTCTTCCTGTATTTATTTATTTATTTATATATCTTGTTCAAATTTTCAGTTATTAATAAATTACTTTTTTATCCATCCGCTGAAGTTCAAATACATTTTTTAAACTTGCAGTGGATAACACTTGATGTTAATACAGTTTTTTTATATATTAATTCAATAATTAAATTTTATTTTTTAGTTTTAAATTTATTCTGCGCTTCTTCCGACGAAGTTAGAACTAGCACCAACAGATGGCACCAGTAAGTTTTTCTAACGAATTTTTTCTTGGCTTCAAATATATTATTTTAAACTTGTTGAAGGATGAAACTTTATGCTGATGTAGTTTTTTCAAATATTAATTCATTAAATAAATTTAATTAATTAAAATAAAATTTTTCTTGTTGACCTAAGTAGTAATTGACTTTAAGAATTTTTATATATATATTACTTGTTAAATAAGTATTTGAAAAAAATTTTAACCACGACTCATGGACTTTGTGACGAGCTCACGCGTCTTTTCTTTAACATGTCCTTTGGGTTCTTTGGGCCAGAATTAATGGCAACTCTTTTCCAAGCAAATCCAAGAACTTAAGTGTGAATGAAAGATGCAAATAAACAAGCTTTTAAATATCGGAACTTAAAGTAAACGAGATGGCAATGTAGGGCAATGTATGACAATTGACTTACAGTGACAAATATCACAACTTTCTGCTGGAATGATTGTCAAACTAGCCAAAGGTTACGACTGTTTATTAGAAGCCCCGATATTGATTTTTGGTAGCTTATTTTTTCTTACCATTCAATGCCTTTTTCCTGTTTACTTTCATAGGTTCAAATTGGTTTTATCTCCTAATCATTTACGTTGTTCTTTTGGGGACGCCGATCACTGTTTTTCACTAACGCCATATTTCCGAAATTCTTCTTGAAAGACCTACAGAAGCAATTCCTTCCTAGTTACATCATGTTTTTCACAGCAATATTGTTAGGTTGATGCTGGTTCGAGGATTTTATGCAGATCAGTCGCAAAGAAAAAAAAACAATTTTTTAGAGCGATGAGAATTTATTGTAGAAAATCCAATCCTTTAAATACAGGATTCAGCAGCAATATTCACAAAATAAATCTCAGAAAGTCTTCACACCTTCAATAGCAATCAGATACAATTATCGGTGTCTAAAATACACGTATATAAAAGGTTATTCATAAGCAATCGCTCGTCCAACAACCGAAGTAATCTTTATAATCGCTTCAACAATCAGAGAAATACTAACTGATCGCTAGTCAAAACCAGACTGACTCACTTTCGGTGACTACGGTGAGAATTCTGGGCATATGGCTCGCGAAGCGAGCCTCCATCCCATATCCGGAATATAGATGTGGAACGACTGTAAGTTGTGTCCTGCTAGCGTGTAGCAAGCAGCTGATTGGACGAGCCAATCGTTGTTGTAATTTTCTGGGTCATTTGGATTTCTGAGGTCTTGGCGGAGAGCTGAAATGGTGCTCTTATTGGTGCATGGCGGATGAGGAAATCGACTCTCATTAAAATAACGAGCTCCCGCGAATCGAACCCGAGGGAATCCATTTCAAGTCAGCTACTATAACCGCTAGGCCACGAGGGCTCTGACTCACTTTCGGTGAGCATCTCTCTTTTATACTCCTCATGGATAGTTCGAGAAAGTCCCGCTTGCGTCATAGGTCTTGAAATTAGTGAATATCTCTACTAATTTCTAGAAAAATCCAGAGGGTACCAAACTCGCCAAAAATGGTCACCAGCATGATCACCAAGTTGCCAAAGTCGCCAACTTGGCTCTATCGCCCAGATTTCGCCATGTTCCCATTGAATCACCATTATAACGTAAGGGGGACGGTGTCACTTGTGAATATTACAATTTTAACGTAAACTAAATCTAATTTAGAGTAAGAAAAATGCACTACACATCCAAATACAAATTTATACTGTTTTTTACAAAAAAAAAAAAAAGTTCGTAACAATATAATTTAAAATAAGTTAGAGTTTCCTGTTTTTTACTTCGCAATCTCTACTATGGACTGATCTAATTTAATCTCCTTGCCACTGCCATTTTACAGAGGCCTTTTAAGGTCGTATTTGTTATGCTTTGTCTTTTTTTTGTCTATCTCACGGTATCGTTTGGTAACTCTTAACCTTCTAGGTGAGCTACATCCTCCCGAGTAAATGTCATATAAAAGTGCAAATTTAATGCCCATTAGATTATTCCAGCACGGGTTTTTATTTGAGATGGCAGCAATGCATGTTTTAACTTAATTGCATACTTAATAAAAGCTCCTTAGAAATTAAGATATTTTAATTTGGGGAGAAATCTGGTCACTTCAATTATTAGTTATATATTCTACCATTTTTTAATAAAGATCTTACAATTAATAAATGACATCAACCCATTCAACTTTTATTGTTAGTTTATTTGTATGTAATTTTAAGCGAACGCTTTATTAAAAGAAATTGAACTAAAACGTTCTAACTTCATAAAAACTGAAAAATATTTATAGCTTTTTAATTTAAAGCAAGATTTTTTTATAAAATTTTAACCTAAATTGCAAATGTTTTCTTAAACACGCTCTAACTTTTAGCTTTCCAACAACACTTCAACTTATCTAGTCAAACTAAGAAATTCGTATTATGAATAGAGATCTAAGATCCAGTATCTTTTAAAATGAGAGATCTAGCAAGCAAGGTATCCATGCATAGTTAGCACAATGAATGAGCAGGCTGCATATATTTCTTATCTTCTTTCGATCTGTTTGGTGTTACAATCATATAAGAGTTGAACTGTAAAGGTTTTAACACTTTCCTTAAAATCAAAGAGAACATTGACCTTCCCACGACCTTCACCAATAACCTTAAATAAAATGGTTATGTTTTGATTGAATATGAACGACAAAAAACATTTCGGATGTTTGACATTTCTTTTCACAATGCTAAAATTTACTTTCTAATGAATACTTAAAAACTTTTGCAATGAAAAAGAAAACTTTTAAAGTGAACTATATGATTTGAACTATGCAATCTATGAATTTTTAAAAGAAAAGTACTTTTAAGAATTTTTTTTAAAATGTGGTGGGTGGTATAACATCTAGCAAATGTCCGTAAAGTAATTTTAAATTATTGCATTATAAATTTATATCAATCCATACCAACTGTCATTAAATTCCATTCCGCCTATAATATTCTCTCTATGAAAAATTTATTCTCATATCACAGTAATGGGAAAAGTCAAAGTACCCATACAGAAGAGCAAATGACGGATATTACCGGGAGCAAATACGTTTCTTCTTCTTTCATGTGTCATTCATACTCTGAACTATTTACGTTATTCCGAATCAGAGTAGAAATTCTTGTCATCATGAATGACGAAATCCTTATAATTCAAAGCTAGAATAAGGAGGACGTGTCATATCCATTTAATATCAATACGGAATGCGGGTGAATCTTTAGTGGTATTATGCACATGCATATCTAGGTCATAAAATGAAAAATGCAGTATTTATGGGAATAGAGATTTTTACATTTTATTAATCAAACCATAAATTATTTCGAAGATTATTAAACTAGGTACAATAGGATTTTTATCCATTTTCTATTAAAAAAATAATTTTTATTTGAAGAAAATCTACAATTTTCGATGGCATGATTAAATCTAAAACAGTTCCCAATGGTATAAACCTTGTTTTGGCAACATGTGGCACACGTGCCACATTTGGCACCCTGCTCTACTTTACAAATCTGTGAATTTTTGAGTTAATGGAAGTTGATAATTTTTTGAAATGAAGTTTTTGGACAATATCATCTTCTAAATTACGGACATTTACAGAATTACGAAAACACAATCTCAAGGATAAAGGTAAATTTACAGCTATTTTGTAAATTATTGATTGTTATTGATCGAGATTTAACTGTTTGAAGAGATAAAATTGCATGCACTCTGCTACCGCGTTTGGTCCTATATATCTAAGTAAAACACTTTCCTCATATGAAAAATATTTCCAGTCCACAAAAAAATTGTTTAGTATCAGAATTGTGTCAGATTGAAAGTCGCAAATTTTACCCCTGATATTGAGATATATATAAAAAAAACGGTGAAATCTCTAGGTACGCATTAAAATTTTTATTTAGCTCTAATGAAGGAAAATATTAGGTTATTTATTTCTTATTTTAAAAAAATATGTTAACAAATTCATAATATATGAACAGTTTCTAAATATTTTATTTTTGTTGAAGCAATAGCTATACTTTATGCTGTTTATTTTTACGTTAAAAATATCTTTAAATGATACAAAAGGAATATATAAAAAAACTGTAAATCCATGTTATTGGACTCTATTGTTTAAAACATGTCCTACTGTGTGGCAAGTTGAATCATATGGTAGTTTAGTTTGGGACGCCACAACTAAAAGATTGCCAATCCCTAGTCTAAAGTGATATGACGACATAGTCACATAGTGTCCAGTGTTTCCAAGCCAATTAGTTGATAAATTCATGTGACGTCATAATCACATGATTTATAAATATGTAATAATTCCAATAATTTAATCGGTAATAGCTCTTAAATTATTATTGTCCAGTCCTTCAGGACAACAATGTAATTAATTTAATTGGCTACCCACCTACTAGGGACTGTTGAAACTACATCCATCCACCTCCTAAGTCAAAACTGAATATAAATAGCTAGAATCTGGAAAACCCGCCCTCTTCTGCTCTCGCCTCTTCGCTTTCTCTGCAATCATGTAGCCAACCAGCTGCCGCGCTTTGTGTGTTTTCTTTGTCTATGCTGTGTCATCCAGTCTTTATTGTTTGTAAGATGCATATGTGTTTCAAGTACAATAAATTGGAATTAATAAATTACAAGATTGCCTCTTCGATAATACAGTAATCACTTGATACCCCTGGAATCCCTCACCACCAGCCACGCCCAATCATTTCGTTCGTATTAAAATCGACAAGTCGCCACGACAAAATATAAGTTTTGTAGTTAAAATATAAGTTAAGTAAAATAAGTTTTCTTTATATATATATATATATATATATATATATATATATATATATATATATATATATATATATACGTATATATACATATATATAAATGAATAATTATTTAAGCATTGCTCTTTTCAGAAAATGGATGGAATAAATAAATCTACCGATGAATGGACATGAAAAAGAACTACTTAATGCCCACCTGTAAAAATCTAAAAGAAACCCACAGGTTCACAGGTCCAAAACGTGAAATTAGGCGGTCACCAAACGTGTCTTTCAATAAATCGATTGTGGCACGAGCTGTGTGACATGTTGCGCCGTCTTGTTGGCACCACAGCTCCTGGACATCATGATTGTTCAATTCAGGAATGAAAAAGTTAGTAATCATGGCTCTATACCGATCACCATTGACTGTAACGTTGTGGCCTTCATCGTTTTTGAAGAAGTACGGACCAATGATTCCACCAGCCCATAAAGCGCAACAAACAGTCAGTTTTTCTGGATGTAACGGTGTTTCGACATACACTTGTGGATTAGCTTCACTCCAAATGCGGCAGTTTTTTTTTTTTGTTGACGTAGCCCTTTAACCAGAAGTGCGCTTCATCGCTAAACAAAATTCGCTTATGAAAATCGGGAACAACGGCAATCTCGTTCTGGGCTCATTCGACGAATCTACGCCTTGCTTGATGATCGTTTTGATGAATTGCCAAACCAAACTGAGAATAAATCACTTGACAGCTGTTAAATCGGTGGCCATCTTGGAAAATAATGCCAACTTAAACTTCTATACCTGGAAAAAAACACTTTTTATCTAATATATATTATAAATGCGAAAGTTTGTGAAAATCTTTGTTAGTCTTTCACGCAAAAACAACTGTATGGATTTTAATGAAACTTTACAGTTATATAGCTTATACATCAGAATAGCACATAGGATATAATTTATAGCATAGACTATAATTTATAAAGATATTGTATAAAGTGTCCAAAATATAACGATATTTGTCAAGTAAGTAGGAAAAAATTCTGGCATCTGCAAGCAAATCTGCCTTGCACTGCCAAAAAGCCCACCACAGCATATATCTATCTTTAGGTTGTGAAAAATTCTTTTTGTTTTGGCTACGCAAGGGCTCATTTCTAATTCCTGTGATCAGAATAATAACTATTTTTTTTATTTCAGAATAAAACTAAGTTTTGAAGGGAGAGGTTGTTATATATCTCTCTTTATTTTAATGTTTTTTTTATGATTTTATTTTGCACATTTGGTAGTAAGAAATTGATCTTTTTTCAAAATAAATGCTTTTATCGGTTCTGGTACTTATTGTAAATAAACTTTCTCTTTATCACTGCATCATTGGATAGTAGTTAATTATAACGCTATAATTTTAATTGAATAGGCAGATATTGCATTTTTAAGTATAAAAATAATTTTAACTACTGTACTGTATTTTTTGGAATGTGTGAGTGAGTGAATATTAACATCGCACTGTTCAGTTACACGAGGGCTTTTGGCAACGTATCGTGTAATTTTGAACCATGGTCAAGTGACGTGGACGACACCTGAGCTGGCACCCTCTTCTCCTAACTACCACACCACACCAAATTAGAAGGAATATTCTACCTATACTTAGCAGGAATATTCTTTGAAATCCACTCTTCCAAGATATATGGCAGCACGAGTTCTATGATGAGTATTTTAGTGGGGAAGGCGAATAGTTTTGCAGCAGATATTGCGTTTTCAGTTGACGGCGTTTTCAGCGGATTGCAAAGATTATTATTTTTGTCCCGAAAAAATAGTTTATGTCAAAATTTAAGTGTCTTATGTTTTTATATGTTAGTGAAGACCTTGAAAAATTATCTGACTACTTATTTTAAGTGAACGGTGTATATAATTAATTTTACTGTGGAATATCTTTAATTTATTAGCTCTAACGGATTAAATTTTCCAAAGTAGAGTATTTTGTTTATGTATATCCCTTAATTTGTAAATGTAGTGATCCAAAAGTAAAATATTGTATGAAAAAAACTGCAGTAAATCATAATGCGGTTGGATGAAGTATTAAAGTGCATTTCTCCCCTACACGGCGGGTCTTACAAAGCTCTAATAAAGCTCGAACTACGAAAGTAGCTAGGCATTTGCCAACTTGACTCTATCGTTAACATTTCGCTATGTTTTTCATTGAATCTCCATTATAATTTAAAAAATGGCGTTGCTTGCGAATATTACAATTTTAAAATAAAATAAATACAACAGAAAGTAATATTAATGTATTACACTTTCAGATATAAATTATTTACACTATTTTAAGAGTTCATTACGCAAAACTTTTAACAATGTGTTACTTTTGGTGAGCAGAGATCAGCTTAGGGAGGTATTTTGAAAAATCGACCCTCAAGAGTGTTACGAGGAATTATAAATAAAAAAAAATCCTTTTTATCAGCTATTAGATCTACATACTTAAAATTTAACAAAGGTGTTTTTTTTTTTTTTTTTGTTTAGCTGAGATATGCAAAAAGCTTTTTTTTTGTTTAATTTGCAATTCACATAAAATTAACTCATTAAAAAAACTTCTTTTTCCTTCAATCTATGTTGTTTAATTTTTCAGTTCACCCGTGCGAAGAACGGGTATACCAACTAGTGAGTTATAATTCTTTTGAGAAATATAAAATACGATATGCAGATAAGTTATAAAAATTGCTTAATTTTGTGAGCTATATTAATCCCCAGAACTGCAAAAATAATATCGGATTCTTCAGACAGAATATTTTAATTTTAAAGCAGTAAATAAATTATTCTGAACAAACTTCTGAACTCAGCGAATATTTCGTAAAATATTTTTAGATTTTAATTAAAATAATTATACCTCATAAATAAACTAATTCGTCTCTATTTATTGCGCGTATTAATATTATGAATTGAGAAGTAATATTTAATACATATAATAGAAATATAAATGATTCGTTTGCAGTGTTTTTCAATACAAGAGAGAGATCTTTCAATTCCTATATTTGTATTTACACATTTAAAAAAACATTCTTGCATGTTTTCTTGATAAATATCATGACTTACTTCTGAAAGAGATAATTCTCTGTTATATAATTATGGTTCTCCGGTAAAATAGGCTTCCTTTCTTGGCGTACTTGTTTTTATTTACTCGAATTATTATAACTAAAAACAAGTCAGAATGCATGAGCATCACTTTTTCAAATTTGTGCCCTACGTAATTACTAAACAGTTATTTGGAATAATTAAGTTTCATTGTACCTTCCTGCTGCACAATTTAAAAATTAATGTAAAAATATTTTATTAAAAATGATAACAATCAAGTATAAGAAAAACTGTTCTCAAAAGGGGATGCTTGCAAGAACGACTAATAACATGCTATAATTTATAGAAAATAAAACATACTTTATGCACCTTGTTAAAAATAAAAGCGTGTTAAAAACGAAAACAAAAAAAGATGAATGATCCCTAAAGAAATTCAGTACAATTTAAGTGCTACATTCGTATATAAAAAATAATATAAAACACAAAAAAAATTTTAAAGAAATGTTACTTTCCCTTCTTTCCGTGATGGTGAAAGTGATGGTGAAAGATTTACCGTCTAATTTTTTATTTTATTTATTTATTTTTCTTTGTATAAATAAATGTATTTCAGTGAATCCCATTTTTTTTTCAAAAACAATGAACAAAATAGTTTGAGAGAGGACCTGTCATTAACATGACACTTGATACTGATGAAGTATCGCTTGATTTGATTTTTATAAATAAATTTTGACTAAGCAAATAATGGTTGGGTCTTATTTTAGTACATGTATTTTATTTATCACCAATTTGGCGAATTATTGTCATCATATTGGGTGGAGTGAGTGAGTGAGTATTAACGTCGCACTGTTCACCTACACGAAGGCTTTTGGCGACGGACCGCGTAATTTTGAACCATGGTCAAGTGACGTGGACGACACCTGAGGTGGCACTCCCTCTCCTAACTACCACAACACACCACACCAACGGGAGGACGTTTCAGCTCTCCACAGATTTAATGTGCATCGCTGCCCTACGTGGCGGGTCTTTAGTGGTACTGGGCTCGAACTCATAACATGCCTACCATGATCCGATACCTTGACCACTAGGCTACCACAGCCCATATTGGAGGGAATAATGGTCTGAATTCCTGTGACGTCATAGTCACGAGGTAATTGCAGTCGCGTGTTTGCACCAATCAATTCATAAATTCATGTAACGTTATAGTTATAACATAAATGTAATCACGCGTTTCCAGCAAATTTGTCCGTGTGCTTTACTGTTGCCAACTTTTGCTTCTTGCTGTGAAACTTTATTTTTTAAAAAAAAGTACGAATCTGTGAGCGATAGTAATGTACATAGTTAAGCAAAATTTGCTTAATTTAAAAGTAGACGTATAATGCAAGGGTTTTTTTAATTTAAAAAAACTATTTGAAGAATTGAAACACGTGTGTGTGTGCGTGCGTGTGTGTGCGTGTGCGTGCGTGCGTGTGCGCGTGCGTGTGCGCGTGCGTGTGCGCGTGCGTGTGTGTCTACATTTTTAACCAATTAAATTTTAAATGTTATCTAAACTTTACAAGTAGAACTACTAGTATGTCAGTTTTTAATCAATGGAGAACACGTAATTGTCTTTATCATGTGACCGTCATGAATTGAGTCTATTGAAAATGGTTGTTTGTCATTTCTGTTTCATACTATTTACTTGGCGCTATTTCTATTCTGCGCCACCAAAGTGAGTGAGTTATATTAATGGCACTCTATGAAGCAATACGTGGGGTTATTGGCAACGGAAGTCATAATTTTGAACCATGATCAAGTGACGCGGATGACAGCTGAGCTGACTCCCCACGCGAGTGAGTGATTGATTCATTGATTAAATATTAACGTCGCACTGTTCAGCTACACGAGGTCTTTTGGCGACGGACCACGTAATTTTGAACCATGGTCAAGTGACGTGGACGACATCTGAGCTGGCACCCCCTTCTCCTAACAACTACCACACCACACCACGGGAGGACGTTTCAGCTTTCGACAGATTTAACGTGCATCGCTGCCCTACACGGTGGGTCTTTAGTGGTACTGGGCTCGAACCCGTGTCAAAGCAAGCCACGGTCCGATACCCATACCACTCGGCTACCACGGCCACCACGCGAGTGAGTGAGTGAATATTAACGTCACACTTTTCAGCTACGCGAGGGCTTTTGGTAGTCCCCACGCAAACGAGAGGACTTAATGAGTTTTGTAGTTTGTAGTAGGTGGTGGTATCTATGTAAGCCAGTAACAGCCTTCGGACTGAAGTGATCATTTTGGTCCATTGGCAAGTTATGTGCTTACGGAGCCGAAGGTCACTAGTTCATATCCTCACTGGTGGCTGCCTGAACTTCGAAATAACGCAACCATCCCGCAGCTGTCGTGGCGCCATCCACCTGCCGCAAAAGCAATCAATAAGCCGTCAGATCTACATGATGCAACAAACAAGCTGTCAGATCCACATGACGCAATAAACAAGCCATCAGATCCACATGACGCAAGCAATAAGCCATCAGACACACTTGACGCAACAATCAAGCCGTCAGATCCAAATGACGGAACAGCAACAACTCACACGCTCACCATAACTTATCGTAAGCTCACCTATCCACCGACTCGCTGGAAGGGAAGTGTGTGGCAGTCGTATCTAAGTAACAGCCTCCGGACTAAAGTGATCCTTTTGGTCCAGCGGCAAGTTACACGCCTTTCGGAACCGAAGGTCACGAGTTCAAATCCTCAGTAATATGGTGGGAATATTACTTAGTCCATCTCCTTTCATAATAGTTTAGATGACATTAACAATAAAACGCTTTCAAACTGCCCTTTTTAATAAGTAATATTTAAAATTTAAATTACTAATGAGAATAAAAAGAAAAAAAGTACTTTGACTTGATTAAATTTACAAAAAAAATGTAGTAAAATAAAGACAAAAATTGATGAAAGAATCTTAAGTTTAAAAAAAAATTCGTGATGGGAGTAGACGGGGCGATGTGTGCGTAACCAATCCGCAAAGCCAGCAGCAAAGGAGTCCTAGTTAAAGAGAGAAAATATTTAGATGTAGAAAGATAAAATTGTTGATATCGAGTGGAGCTTCTGTGAATGGCTGATCAAAAAGGTCAGCTATTTTTGAATTTACGTTTAGGCAAAAAACTGAACCAATCATTGAGTAATAGATGGAGGAAATTCAAGAACAAAATTTAAAAAATAAATAATATACGTAGATACAAAAATATATATTTAGGAATTAAAGAAAAGCCAGACCAATTAGGATTGATCTGGGTCTTTTTGGAAATTAAGATCAGGAGTATATTTTTCGATGATAGTGATAGATTTATTGTCACAGTTGTCAATTTTATTAAAGAAATTGGTAGCATTCCTCCTGATTGTCGGTCTAATAGTAGGTGTTCTACTCGCGGCTCTGAGGTCTACATTCCCCATGAACCAGCGAGCGTTAAGAATTTACCCGACAATTAAATTTTTTGAGCACCCTCTAAATAATTAATATGGATCTTTGCTACATGTCCCCAAAAAGGGGACGCATATGCCAGGATCAACGAGTAGATCAGCATTTTGTTTCTATTACTTAATTTTGAATTTCTGGAAATTAAGGGGTACAGTTTATGCACGACTTTTTTTAATTTTTCTCTGATAAAAGTTACATGTTGTTTGAAAGTTAGAGTTTTATCAAGGACAATTCCTAGGCATTTAGCTTGATTGGACCAGGGGATTCTATTTTCTCTGATGTAGATGTCTGGTGCTTTTTTGATTCTTGCGAAAAATATGGCTTCTGTTTTTGAGGTGTTTATGGCTATTTTCCATTTGTTAAACCAATGGTCAAGCTGTGTTAGGTATCGTAGGGTCATATACGAGATAAAATATCACTATGTCGCAACCTACATGACAGTTTTAAAGGACTTAGTGAGTGAGAGAATATTAACGTAGCACTATTCAGATGCATGAGGGCTTTTGGCGACGGGTCCCGTAATTTTGAACCATGATCAAGTGAGGAGGACAACACTTGAGCTCTGGCATCCCCTCTCTCTCTTAACTTCCACACCAAAGGGAGGACGTTTGAACTTCAACAAGTTTAATGTACATCGGGCCCCTCTAAGCGACGTCTTTAAAGATTTACATCGCCAAAGTGTGTGAACTGTTGAAGATTTCACCCAAAAAAACGCTAAAAGTAATTTAATAGTATTGTTGACAGTTTGATTTTTGGAATACAAATGCATTAAAACTTCACGAAGGGCACCATTTAAACTGGCAGCGGACATCGTAATTATGATCAGAAAACATAATTCTGAGAGAATGGAGTCCACATCCGATATCCATTAAAATTTCTAAGGACCCCCCTTCCCAACCTTGTGAAGCATTCTTTAATATTTCGTTAAAAATATACAAGAGTATATAATTTTCTTTCTAGATGTCATGTGTATCATATGAATTTTTAAGGGATTCACGTCTCATAGTATTTTCTCTATATTCATAATGTTAAAAACGACTAAGTTTAAGGAAAAGGGGTTTTTTTATCCACTAGCCATAGAGTTTTGGGCTTTTTGATCTACTTTTATTATTTTAATAACAATTTTTCCAATTTTGTGTACACATTTTACCCATAAAATTCATTTTAGTAACTTTTTAACAAAATATTTCCCTTAAATATTCATTTGTATAACATAAAAATTTCAAAGCTATCCAATTCCAAAACGTTATTTTTGTGTACAAAGTTGATCTTTGATAAATTGTGATTTAAAATAAAAAGTTACCGCTAGCTAATAGATGTCAAATAAAGCTGCTAAAACATTTCTTATTTAGTTTCAACTGCCTTAGAAACACAGAAAGAGTTGCAAAGTTATTTTAAATAATGAATGAAAAATCAACTTGGCTGATTTTCATGAAGTGTCTACCTGAAAAAACAACATGAGCATTTGTATTCATGTAAATTAATTTTATGTAATCAGTTTTATTAAAATTTGCTGTGAATAAGTTCAAGAATAAAGGAAAAATATCCCGTTTATAACAATAAATTACACAAAAGTAACAAAACACAAAAGTCGAAAACTTTTTTTAAAAGAAATTCTCACCAATTTGGTTTTCTAATCCTTTTTGTACATATACATTTGGTTGGCATAAATTAACATCATTTACATACTGCATAGAGAACAACCTCTCACAATTTTAAATTTATTCTTTTTTTAATTGAGTTTAAAAGTTTGGAGATGATTCTTGATTTATAGTCCTCACTCTCAAAAGTTTCATTCAAGTCACTTGAAAATATTACATGTGAATTTAATGTAAAGAACCCTTTTTGATTCATCATCATGGAATCTTTACTGAATTGAGACTTGAGCTCCCGTTCCACACTCATACATTTTTACTCTCAAGAATCATTATATTAGTCATTATAGACTACATATCTCTCCTCATTCATTTTTTTTTTCAAAATACACACCATGGCATTAGCAGCAAAGCACCAAGTAGGAGTTACCTGAATAGGACTAAAATCAATTGATGTAGTATATATGTATTAAATCCAAACCCTGACAGCATTATATCAACGTTTCTCAACCCTGTGGGGCACACTCCCTTGGGGGCGTGACAACTCCACGAGGGGGGCGCAACATATTGAAAAGACGAAAACAAAAGATTTTAAAAAATTATTAATTTACTGAAAGTAAAAAAATACATTATGACATAATAAAAATAAAACAAACATTTACGCTGATTTATTACACTTATAAATGTATTGTAGCCACACAACGTATTTTATAATTAATTTAACAATACTAATTTAAGAACAAGTTTCATAATCACCAGTGACCCCATGGGATTGTCACATATAAAATTAGCACTTAACTTCATAATTTATAGGGTTTATCATAAATATACTTAACTGCCGATTCAAAGTTACGCAATTCGCTTCCCAGAGAGCCAACCCTTTTTGACGTAGGTTCGATATTTTATGTATTGGGGGGAGGGAAGGAATAAAGAAAATACCGTAAAATCCAGCGTATGACACGCACCTATACTTTCAAGCTGCAATTTTTAGGTACATTCTCCGTATAACTCGCATCCGCCCTTTTATGAAGAAACCTGGAATGTACGTGCGAAATCTCTTATGTTTTGAAATCATTAATTATAGTTATTTATTCCAAGATTTAGAAAAAAAATAGGGTACTTCTGGAGCTACAACCTTATAAGTTTATAAGGAATGTCATTTCTTTTACATAGACCGTATTTGGATTTACGCAGGAGGCTAATTTTTTTCTATGTGCTGATCTTCTTTTAATTTTTAAGCACTCATTTTTATACCCGGCGCATAACGCGCGTCCTTAAATTTTGATCGTATTTTTTGCTTTAAAAGTGCGCGTAATACGCCGGATTTTACGGTAATCTGAAGTAAGGAAATCCTTCACAAACATTGTCAAGGTCCTATTATTGCATTCCAAAGCCTGTGGAATAATTTTATGGATAGCAGTGCGCAGAAAAGATCGTACTTCGAAAAGACGTATATATAAGTCCAGGGAAATTAAAGCTTTAGCTGAGTGAGACGTTTATATACGCCTGTGGCACTTAAGAAGTTAAAGTCGTATCGTAGTTTTAGCATCAAAGTATAGTAAATAGTATTGAATTCAATACATTGTTATTGCATGAGGGGGCGCGATGAAAATTATGATGGAATATTGGGTCGCGAATATTGAAACTTTGAGAAGCACTTCATTATATGAATTGAGTGCTGTATTCGGGAAATACAGCTACAAGAGCAAAACAAAATCCATAACGAGATAGCCTACCTCTGGCCCTCATGCGAGTTGTGATATTTCCGAACATTGACTCAAAGATTTGACTGATGGCCTCCAATGGAATTGACCCAAAATACACGCCAAATGGCGAGTTAGATCAGCGTGATTCAAAGATGCTTGGCCATAAAAGAACTAACATGCTATCAATGGTCATTATAGTCAACAGTTTCCAGTAATACGCCGGATTGCTGATAAGGACGCATTAGGGGTTGTGACATAAGAAGATACCTGTCTTCGCTTTCGGTCGACATCTACCTTCTTGAGTACCTGCATGTGGCCATGGTTCACCTATCTCTCCCAACATAGTGGTATTGATTAGACCCAAAAGTCGAATGATTCTGCAATTTGACCACTCTGCTTCTTTTACCCCAATTTCAGGTCTTCTCTAGGGATGGCGATCTGAGATCGATTAATCGAAGAATCAATTTTTCCGCCCAAAAAATCGATCTTTTAAATCGATATGTTGCACTGAATCGATTCAGTGGATCGATATTTCATCCTAGGAAATCGCATTCGATTTTTTCCTGTTTTGGTAAAAATCATAAAATTATTTACAATTAGTTCATATGTATTATCTTTAAAACCCGTTATATTACGGTGTTGGTGGTTAAAGGGTTAATTTACTGGCAAAAACAAAAAAAAATTCTGTTTATCCTCACGTTTACTCAATAGCTATGATATATATGAGTATCGTGGGATCATCAATTCCTTGTGAGTGCCTGTTTTTGATTGCCGCCAACATCGCAAGTGATGAGCGGAACCACTTAGATCCCAGTAGACTTCACAGACTTATTTTTAAAAAGCTTAGATATTAAGCATCGGCAACTATAAGCTATATTAGCCATTTTCTAAACTTCTTAATGCAACAAATACATTTAGAAAATAAATATCTTCTTTTATACCCGATACTTTGATATGGAAATAAAAATAATTATAATTGTCAAATTTCCTGAACTAAAAAATTCCTTGATTTTACTGATAAGAGATCGTTTATTATGGTATCTTTATTGTTTACATAAAATAGATTTATATTTTTATTGTAAATGTAGACTTGAAAAAAATCGATTTTTTAGAAATCGATCTTTTAGACCTCGATCTTTTAGACCTCGATTTTTTTGTGAATTGATTCATCAGGTTACGATTCGAATCAGTAGCGCACACAGGAATTTTTCAAGGGGGGGCTCCGGGGTCGAAAGTTCACCACTCTTGTATCATACTCCTTTTGATTTTGTTGATTTTCGGGAACAAAACACAGTAAAAAACTAATTATTGAATAATTAATTAGTATTAATTAATTAAATTAAACATTAATAACAAATATTTAATTAAATTTTTCGTATTATATACTTAGAATTATAACCAATCGTAAAAAAATCGAGGGCTTTGGGGGGAGTCCGGACTCCTAGGACCCTCCCCTTGTGTGCGCGACTGATTCGAATCGATTTAAAAATCAATCTTTTTCGAAAAGAATCACCCCATCCCTAGTCTTCTCTCAAATGATGCCATCTGCTCCTGCTGTTTGCAAAGATATTTGCGAAGCATTGATATTAAAAGGTATTCAAAGGGGGGGTCACCTAGTGGCCATAAATCACAGATTCGAGGCCAGCATGTCATGATTCTGTACCTAGTGCCACTACTGTTTGCAAAGATATTTGCGAGGTATTGAAAGGTATTCAAAGGTGGGGGGTTACCTAGTGGCCATAAATCACAGACTCGAGGCCAGCATGTCATGATTCTGTACCTAGTGCCACTACAGAGCCACCGTGAAGAAAGAGACTGATGCTCATTAAATCTGTCGAGGCTTGGAGTCTTTCCATTGGCGTGGTGCGAAATTTCGAAGAAGTGTCAGTTCAGAGGTCGTCCTCGTCGCATGGTTAAAAGTTACGAGTTCCGTCTCCAGTATTTTGTGTTGTTATATAGTACGACGTTTATTAACACTCACTTGGATATTCCATTGCAATGTGCTCCAGTTTTTCATCCACTGGTCCCCAAAAGTTGATCATTGCAAATTTTTTCGTAAGGTATGGAATAACGCAATTTTACCCCGTTTGGATAATTCCTGGTCAGTGTATAGCTATACGACTTATAGTGTATGCACCTCAGACTATAGAGCAGTGATGGCGAACCTATGACCCGTGGATCAGACACAGACCCACGAAAGCGTTTCGACTGACTCACCATTACTAGAGAATTTATCTTCGAATTCTTTCAATCGCATTGGCCCAAAAGCAATTTAAATGCTGTCTATAAACTTCAGTTTGATCATTACAGTTCCAAAGTTACGCAAATGACAACAAATGTGAAAGTAAGAAGTATTTGAAAAAAACGTAAAAGTGTTTTAAAAATATGAAATTAAGTGTATAATTTTACGCATAGTTTGACTGTTAAAAAAAAGTAAATAACCATATTTAAAGCACTTTCTTCGGATAAAATGTACTTTTGTAAGGATACGTTCAGTTATGTTTGTAGAAAGAAACTTCCATAGAGTCTTTTTTTACGTGTTACGCCAATTGCGAATTTTAAAGATGTTTTGTTTTAAAAATACTCAGTTAAAAATTTGTAACCTTTACTATGGTGCAACTGGCCATTAGTGACCCACGCGCTAGTACTAAAAAAATATGAACGAAATTTGACCCACGTCTCAAGAGGTCGCCAAAGTGGTGGTCCGCGAGAAAATTTCGTTGGTCCCCAGAAAAATGTGGAATATGCTTACTCATCACGTTGTGTTTTAAGATGCATTAAAACAATTCAATTCATAACAATACATGAAAAGTTATAAAAACGCTACTTCGTGGAATAACGCCATGGTAAATAAGGAACGTATACTAGGAATGTATAATGCTAAAAGTTTCATATAATTAAACCATTTTTAATTGTTTTTTTTACAGTTTTTATTTATTTATTAATTTTCCTATCGTTTATTAAAAAAATAAATTCTAGTATTAAAAAAATAAAAAACGCTCTTTTATAGTGAATCGAAGTAAAAAGTAAAAAAATAATTCTTAATATAATAATAAAAGGATTAACGAGAAAATTAATGTCATTGGGATAAAAGCATGGGGTGCTCTATATCAATTGCTATAATTTATTACTAGTTCTATTCCGAAATGCTGAGTTAGTGTAAAAATGTAGTACTAAGCAGCCTACGCTTTTACCACAATGACATTAATTTTCTCGTTAATCATTTTATTCTTATATTAAGAAATATTTTTTTACTTTTTAATTCGATTCACTATGAAAGCGTATTTTTTAGTTTTTTTAATAGTATAATTTATTTTTTCATTTTTTAGTTCAATCTACAATTAAAGCCTGTTTTTTTTAGTTTTTAAAACTATCATATATAAAAAATATTTAGCAGTTAGAACATAAATCATTTTTATTCACATGCACGAGTCTTTTTTTATTTCTATTTTCAGAAAAACTACGCATCCACATTACCTTTTACACATAAAGAATACTTTTTTTTGTTTTATTTTTTACTAACCACAAGCTTATTTGGCAGTTGCAGCTTAATCTTTTAGTTGCTGAATCTGGAATCAATCGTCAAATCTAGAAAGGGCATGTGGAATTAGTCGCCAAATCTAAAAATGCTTTATGCAATTAGTCTCCAAATCTAGAAACGATATAATGAATTACTCGCCAAATCTCCTAAATCCTTAGAATCCTTAATTATTAAAATCCTTATCAGGCTAATGAAACAAAATTATGAAATTATTGTATTGTCATGGGCAGTGGCGCACACAAGGGGGGTCCTGGGGGTCCGGACCCCCAAAAGCCCTCGATTTTTTTCCGATTGATTATAATTCTAAGTATATAGTACGAAAAATTTAATTAAGTATTTGTTATTAATGATTAATTGTATTAATTAATGCTAATTATTTATTCAATAATTAATTTTTTATTGTATTTGGTTCCCAAAAATCGACAAAATCAAAAGGAGCATGATACAAGTGTGGTGAACTTTCGACCCCGGACCCCCTCTTGAAAAATTCCTGTGTGAGCTCCTGGTCATGGGTCCTTGACAAGTGTGCGAAATTTCGAATTAGTCTGACCTTTTAAAGTGGGTAAAGGTCGAGTTCCAAGATTCCATTACATACAAGTGAAACATACAAAAACGTGTTAATAAAAACTTTCGTAATTTGGTTACAATTAATAGTTTCATTTTATTAACTAGGTACATTTTATGCATTCTTGGATCACAATCTTTTTTATGAATATATTTAACACTTAAAAAATCCTGTTAGTGGTCATCGTGCTTTAAATTATGTATTTACTGGTCCATGAGGTCAAAAAGTTTGGTGACCGCTACTATAGAGTATGTTTTCAAACCTCCAAATATTCGTAGCCATAAAATTAAAACGTTGCAAGAAAAGTAGTTGAAAAAATTCTTTCAAAATTGCCTCATCTTAAGAAAAAAACAGAACTCTTTAAATATTTAAATATAGTTTAGCAGATGCATCTTGTTGCTTCCAAATAAGAATAATCTTGGCTTCGAATACACGCAACCCTTGAATTCTCCATTTCGGCAAAAACAACCATTTTTCTTTTCCCTCTTCTCATGAATGAATTCGTGAAAGAATTCCACAAATATATTCAACAACAACGGAATACAAACATCACGGATACGTTCACACATTTCAAACGATGGGAAATTGTGAGCACAAACATAAAAGAGAGAATAATCAGGAAATAAGAGATGGAAAAATGATAATTCCAAAACAAAGGCTTAAACGATGTGGAAGCAATCTGTACGACTCTTCCTTGGCATCTTAGAGTTTCCTAGGAAACATACGAAAAAACACCCACCATTCAAAGCAATTACATCTATATACGAAACAAAGCGTTGGGGTGGTGTCCTAAAAATACTCTCTCCAGTTTCGTAATCGAAAATTTCCCCTTTATTTGCAGGAGCTGTAATTGATTAATAGGGAAGAAGGTTCTATCTAAACAGTGATGTTCCGACAGAGGGGAAAACAACGATAAGTGCGATGAGATCCAAACAGAAAGAGAACTGTGGGTAAATAAAGTTCTTGCGTGTTTGGAAGAAAAGTAAGGACTGAACAGTTGTTTTTCGTTTTCTGTAGCTTAAATCTGCGCTCATTTTTTGCATTTGTACAGTAAAAATGTCACAATTTTGTCAGTATTTTTCAAATTTTACTAATATTATGAACGTGAAAGTTTGTGTGGATGTTTGGTACGCTTTCACGCAAAAACGACTGAATGGATTTTAATGAAACTTTACAATAATATAGCTTATGCATCAGAATAATACATAAGCTATAATTTATAAAGATATGGTGTGAAGTGTCCAAAATATAACGATAATTGTCAAGTAGGAAAAAATTCTGCCATCTGCAAAAATGCCCGCGACAGCATATATCTATCTTTTATGTGTGAAGCAAAACTTTGTATTTTGTTTTGTCTACGCCAGGTGCCAGGAACTACGAAAGCTTGAACAGGCTGAGAGCGAGGCTAATTACAATTTTAACATAAAATAAATGCAACAAAATGTAATATTAACGTATTACACTTCCAGATATAAAGTATTTATACTATTTTAAGCATTCATTACATAAAATTTGTAGCAATGTTTTACTTTTGCTGAGCAGAGATCAGCTTAGGAAGGTATTTTCCAAAATAGAACCACAAGAGAGTTACGGGGAGAGTTATAAATAAAAAAATTTGTAAGCTTTTTATAGACTTAAAATTTTAAAAACAGGGGGGTTTTTTCTATTCAGCTAAGATGTGCAAAAAGCTTTTTTTTTTGTTTAATTTGCAATTCACGTAAACTTAACTCATTAAAAACTTCTTTATCCTTCAATCTGTATTGCTTAATTTTTCAATTCACCCGTGCGAAGAACTGGTATAACAGCTAATACTTTTTATTTCCTCTTTTAACACAGAATATGCTACAGCAGCGTTTCTGAATCCGTGGGGCGTGCCCCCCAAGGGGGCGAAATAACTACGAGGGGGAGCGCGAGCATATTGAAAATTCGAAAATAAAAGATCATTTTAAAAAATTATTAATTTACTGAAAGTAAACAAACATACATTGACATAATAAAAAAATAAATACACATTAGTACTGATATAATATACTTATAAATGAATTGCACAATGTATTTT
The DNA here is from genome assembly GCA_019973935.1 of Trichonephila clavipes. Lineage (NCBI taxonomy): Eukaryota > Metazoa > Arthropoda > Arachnida > Araneae > Nephilidae > Trichonephila > Trichonephila clavipes. The sequence continues at coordinate 540,093 of BMAU01017873.1, forward strand.
ATAAATAACACAGGTCTGCGATGAAAAAATTGTTGTATATTTAACTAGTGGGTTTAACTATATTTTTTGTACTGATTACGGGAAAAATAGTGAAAAAATTCCATCACCCTTAGATAAGTCACAAATTTCATCTGAAATTTTCTTATTTTCAGGGGGTTTCAGGTCCAGTATGCGTACGATTTTTCAATATTATAGCCTATATAATTGGTGAATTTAGTCTGAATTATGGATGATCTTTTATGGTGAATAGGTTACTAAGCAATGTATGTTATTTACAAACACAGTTTTATTCTATTAATTTGCTATGATAATGAATCTAAACTCGGAATACCAGTTCCTACTGGAACAAGATATGTCTCATTCTGTCTGCCCCCTCCCCAATCCTACTGGCTGATAGGCGTCGTACGCCGTGACCTTGCAGTCAGTGACTCAGTGTGGAGCTAGCCACTGTGGTGTAAACATCAAACAGTTTTGTGCTACGGTATTTAAAAGAAATGGCTACTAGAGGATGCGTTAACTCTCCTAACTGTTTCTGTTATATTTGTGGGTCTTATACCGTCAAGAAGCAACAAAGGAACATTTCTAATTTTGTTCAGAAGGTGTATTTTGCATACTTTGGTATTAAATTAGGGGACCAAGATAAATCTTGGGCGCCCCATGTAGAGTGTTCTGTATGTATTGAAGAACTGAGACAATGGTTTCAAGGTAAGAAGTCATTCCGTTTTGCAGTACCCATGATTTGGAGTGAGCCTAAAAATCACAGTGATGACTGTTATTTTTGTTCTTGTTCAGTGCAAGGTTTCAATTTAAAAAACAGGAAGAACATTTCATACCCAACCATCATACTTTCGGCTATTCATCCTGTACCTCATGGACCTGACTTGCCTATTCCTTCACCTCCGGATACCCTGGACAATATTTTAGACGATTTAGACCAAATATCACATATTAGCAGCGACAGTGATGATGGCTACGATCCAGGTACAAATGACCCTGAACTTTTCTCTCTATCAGATTTGAACTACTTAGTACGAGATCTGGGCCTCCCAAAGGACACAGCGGAAGTTTTAGGATCTAGACTTAAAGAAAGACATTTGTTAAACTCCGTTGTTTCATTTCCGTGGTATCGATTTAAAGAAAAGGAATTTGTCCCTTTTTTACGCAAGAGGGGGCCCTATTTTTCTGCAACAATGTGCCTGCAATTTTGGAAACTTTCAAAATTATGTATGAACCAAAGGAAATGGAGACTTTTTATCGATTCGTCAAAAAGGAGTTTGAAAGCTGTACTTCTTCACAATGGTAACCGATATGCTTCTGTGCCTGTTGGACACTCAGTCCATTTGAAAGAATCCTACGAAAATCTTGAGTTTATTCTTAATAAGGTCAGCTACTCTGACCATAAATGGACCATTTGTGGTGATTTGAAAGTTATTTCTATGTTACTAGTTCATCAAAGTGGTTACACAAAGTTTCCATGTTTCCTCTGTGAATGGGATAGCCGTGACAGGAAACAACACTACGTAAAGCAGACGTGGCCAATTAGAAAGGCTCTTATTCCTGGAGTTAAAAATGTTGAAAGACAAAGTTTAGTAGATCCTAAGAAGATCTTGTTTCGACCACTTTAAATAAAATTGGGGCTAATGAAACAGTTTGTGAAAGCATTAGACAAAGAAAAAGAGTGTTTCAAGTATCTTTGTGAACAGTTCCCTGGCCTATCCGATGCTAAACTGAAAGAGGGGATCTTTGTTGGGCCTGACATAAGAAAACTTTTAAAAGATTAAACTTTTGTCACTAAAATGGAAATGAAAGAAAAAATGACTGGAATTCATTTAAACTTGATGTAACAGGCTTTCTTGGAAACAAAAAAGATCCAAACTACAAAGCTTGGGTTGCTGAATTGTTACAAAACTACAATATTGGGCTGCAACATGAGTGTCAAATTCCATAAGGAGAACGTTTCCATCAGGATATAAAAGAAATGGAGCGCAGATACCAAGGTCGTTGGAATGTCAACATGATGGCAGACTACTGTTGGATGTTAAAATGGAAAAATTCACAAGAACACAGCCGAAAAAGTACTAAAAGAAGCTTCGATGGGAAAAGAAAACGTTTTTACAAAGACTTATAATAGCATTTTCAACACATGTGTATCACTATTAGTCTTATTTAAGCTATTTATCCTTGTTTTTCTTTCTTTTAGTTTGTTAAAATAATAAAAACAAATCCAAAACTTTCGTTTTTTTGTACTTTTTTCAATGATTTTACCTTTATTTTGTAGGCAAGTCTTACGTGATAGTAAAAAAAAACCATGTCATTTTTTAAATCAGCGCAAATAACTAAATAAATATCAGTTAATAAATCCAAAACAATTTTTTAAAAAAAGTTTTTTTTGCAGACCTGTGTAATTTAACACTTCTAAGTTAAGAACCAGTTTAATGATTACCAGTGACCCCATGGGCTTGCCATACCAAAAAATTATATACAAAAATTAACACTTATCTTTTTTATTCGTACGGTTTATAATTAATCCCTTAACTACGGATTAAAAGTTACGCAATTCGCCTCCCAATGCCACGCAGTCACGCGTATGTGATGTATTGAAGGGGGGAATGAAAAGCATAAATAAGTAAGACGCTCTCTGAAATAAGTAAATCATTCGCAAACACTGTCAAGGTCCTTTTATTGTACTCCAAAGCCTTCGGAATAATTTTATTGAGCTCATTTTATGTGCTCAGAGAAGATCTTATTTCGGAAAAGACATATATAAAGGGTGTTTTTTGAGAGGTATAGAACTTTAAATTGCAATAAAACAACGATGTATTATTCGGTCAACATGAATTTTTTATTCGAAAGATAATCTTGTGGCATTACATTTTAAATATGATTTCTGGCATAGGACTGACACGGCTGGCTCGGATGTAGTCCAATTTTCGATGACTTTTTCCAACATTTGTGGCCGTATATCGGCAATAACACGGCGAATGTTGTCTTCCAAATGGTCAAGCGTTTGTGGCTTATCCGCATAGACCAATGACTTTACATAGCAACACAGAAAATAGTCTAGCGGTGTTAAATCACAAGATCTTGGAGGCCAATTCACAGGTCCAAAACGGGAAATTAGGCGGTCACCAAACGTGTCTTTCAATAAATCGATTGTGGCACGAGCTGTGTGACATGTTGCGCCGTCTGATCATGATTGTTCAATTCAGGAATGAAAAAAGTTAGTAATCGTGGCTCTATGCCGATCACCATTGACTGTAACGTGTTGTGGCCTTCATCGTTTTTGAAGAAGGATTCCACCAGCCCATAAAGCGCACCAAACAGTCAGTTTTTCTGGATGTAACGGTGTTTCGACATACACTTGTGGATTAGCTTCACTCCAAATGCGGCAGTTTTGTTTGTTGACGTAGCCATTCAACCAGAAGTGCGCTTCATCGCTAAACAAAATTCGCTTATGAAAATCGGGAACAATAGCGATCTCGTTTTGGGCCCATTCGACGAATCTACGCTTTGCTTGATGATCGTTTTGATGAATTGCCAAACCAAACTGAGAATAAATCACTTGACAGCTGTTAAATCGGTCGCCATCTTGGAAAGTAATGCCAACTCAAACTTCTATGCCTGGAAAAAAACTCTTTACATCCGGGCAATTATCGCTTTGGCTGAGCGAAACGTTTATATGCGCCGATGGCACCTAAGCGGTTAAAGTCATCTTGTAGCTTTAGCGTCAAAGTATATTATTATTGAATTCAATACATTGTTATTGTATGGGGGCGTGGAGAAAATTATGATTGAATTCAATACATTGTTATTGTATGGGGCGTGGAGAAAATTATGATTGAATTCAATACATTGTTATTGTATGGGGGCGTGGAGAAAATTATGATTGAATTCAATACATTGTTATTGTATGGGGGCGTGGAGAAAATTATGATTGAATTCAATACATTGTTATTGTATGGGGGCGTGGAAAAAATTATGATTGAATATTGGGTCGTAAGTATTGAAACTTTGAGAAGCACTGTGTTACAGCTAGGTCAGACTTCTAATAGATTTATTCATTGTGTATTGACGTCCAAATTTCTTCGGTACATGAAAGATATCGGCATGGACATCGGAATTGTGAAGCCCGTTGAAGTGACGGACACGACACCTCAATTGGCACCCCTTTCTCCCAACTTCCACACTGCACGTACGTGAGGATTTTAAACCTCCGATAGAATTAACGTCCATCCGCTCCTCTACGCGACCTTCATCAATGGCACCAGAATTCAGAACCACACCTCTACTATGGCTGCAATGAGCTCACGATTACAATGACGGGTATTAGAATATGTTAACGGAAGACAAAATTCGAAACAGAAAATCAGCGCAAGGTTGTCATGATAGACACTTTAAAATGTGTGAACATGACTTAAAGTTAAATAGTTCATTAATATAAACTTGAAGCCTTTTGAGAATCCAAGTAACTATGAATATAAAATTTGGTGATAGATTTTACATATTTTTCAGTCTTAAATGAAAAAATTCCCCTCGAAAAAAAAAAAAATTGAGGATTTCTTTCTACGAGATTTTAAATATATTCTAAAATAAAAGTTTTCCACGAGCAATTAAAACACGTGTTTTTTATTAAATGAGATTCATACATAAAAAGTTTAAAATATGGAATTTAGGATTCTTTGAATTTTCTCAAACTGATTAATACAAAATCATACGAATAAAAAAGCGAGCAAATTGTTAAATTATTTTTGTTTTACAGAAAAAATTTTAGCGAGAAAAATTAATTCAAAAAAAATAATAATAATAATAATAATACAAGCGGGAAATTGTTGACGTATCTTGTGTTTAGTAGTGCTTATGAGTGAAAAAAGTTAAAAATTAGTTGTATTATGCTTTATGCTCAAGTTTTACAAAAAAAATGCTATAAAAAAAACTAAATTTTTTCAAATAATTAACAGTCAGAAAATAAAATTTTAAATAAATTTTAATCAGAACTTAAGTCGAGAGCTCCTTATTTTTCGCAACGAACTTTCATGAAAAAAAATGTTATTTCAATATTAAATAAGAACACTTTATGGTACTATGAGTTTCGAATAGTGTAGTTATTTCAAAATAATACAAGTTCAACTGTTCCGAAGCTATTTGGCTTACACAAATAACAGTGTTTCTTTTGATTCTTATAAATAAAATTTTCTTAATGAAATTATCTATGTTTTGTTAAATAAGACTGTAAATTTTCTCAAACATTTTTTAGAAGAAAAATAATAGAAAATTTCTGAATAAGGTAATCTAAAGTATTATTTATCTTTTTTCAGTGAATTATTTATTGAATTTTTTTATACTTATTAGAAGCGGAACCTAAACAGTATTTTTAAAATACAATTAACTACAACAAGGAATTTGAGGCAAAAATTTATTACTTTTTCTTTATAAAAAATTACATTTTCTGAAGCGACGTCTAAATACAAAAATCTCAAGAATTTATATTATTTCCTAAAAAGCTCAAAAATTATTCAATAGATTTAGATTAAAATATCTTATCGATTCGCACAACATTTATAACTTGTATGAAAGTAAACGTAGATATATCAGTAGAATACTTTGGCAATGCTGGTAAAAACAGACAACAGTATTTAAAAAAATTCGGATTCTTATTTATTGTCTCTGAATCCAATTTAAAGCATATAGGGAAAGTTTTGAGGATATTACTTTTATCATAATAATTAAAAAAAACCTTTTAAAAAACCTGAAGATAAAAAAAAAGAATTATATGAACAATATACGCAATCAAAAGCAAAAGATTTATAATCGAGAGAGAGTCAAAGATTCCATATTTCTTTGCAAAAAAATAACTCTCCGAAACAGATTTTAAATGAATTATGATGATTTTTTGTTAACTATAAACCATACAACCGAAATTAAACAGCCAATTTTCTCGCATGGAAAATAAAATAAAAAATAGTCAGGTAAATAAGCTTAAATATATGCATTATACTATTTACTCAAATTTCTTCGTACTTTTTTTTAACTGTACGTTCTAAAAAATTAACCTTTTAGTAGCATAATTGTTCAGACAATTCTATTTTTATACGTATGAATATTTTTTTATTATTAATTATATTGTGATTCATTAAAAACCTTTCGGTGAAAAACCATTCAAACAAAGAAGTAAATAGAATTTTTAATTACTCAGTGTATTTGCTCTTTCTTGTAAAAGTTGTTTTTCCTCCAATAGAGTTCAATTGAGAGAAAACAACCAAATATCGCAACATCTTAAGTCCTTTAACTGTATAAGAAATGTTTCATTATCTTCTGTAGTGGAATTGTACTTTTAAAATTTGAAAAATGCAGCCTGCACAAAAATGAAATAAGAATATCAATTATCTTACATCAAGAAAAGATAATTTTTTGTACATACGACTTACTATTATGAATAGAATTTTCAATATAATTGATTTTCTATTAGACAATGTTATGTGCATCAAATATCTTAATATTTCGCATAACATAGCAAAATTTAGCTTTTATGGTTATTCTTTAAAATTATAGTAAATATCTAAGTCGAACTGGTGAAAACCATTATAATTCATTTCACGTTTAATATGTATTCTATTTGAGGAAACTGTTATCAAAGAAAACATTCAAATCTATTATTTACCAATTTTATTGTATATTTTAATTGAATAATATGGAAAAATAAAATATTTTTCAATATGTTAGCATCCGTACTTGTAACATGATCTGTAAGATATCAGAGAAAAGCTCTTTTTCTAATTTCAACAATTATTCTAAAATATAAACCTTCGAAATCCATGATTATCTTAGAATGTTTCTTATCACATATTCATAAAGATTTGATCGATTTTTCCGAGACATTCGAACACCGGAACATTTGTTTAAGCCTTATCACATAACTGTATTGTCTAGGCTTATTTTTCGATGAATTCTAAAACACTATCGTTGTATTCAAACTTAAAGATTTTGGAGAAAAATCTAATTAAAATATTTATCGTTCCAAGAAGTGTACATAAATGCAGAAATTTGAGAATAAGTGTACATTTAAAGGAATATATGAACATTGCTAACTCAATAATTTGTTGAGCAGCGTTAAAGTTTGATTCGTTAATAAACATTTTAATTTCGCTATTCGTGAAGTTTATTGTCAAAGTAGTATTGTAATTCCGAATCACACCTAAATGCCGAAGATGTTACCACGCCAAGAATATTGATGTTCTGATATATTTAATATGCCCCACAACCCCCCTCTACTCATCCCTCTATTGTTTCGCACAATGAGCTTTGATGGAAACAGGGTGCACTAGCGATTCAACTTGAACATCAACCATCAACAGGTTTCGTGTTATTGCTTTAGCATAGCAAATATTAAGTTGTAACAGTTGATGTGCATCAAAAAATGACAGAAGCTGATGACCAGAAAAATAACCCTCTTATAATTATTAGTTTAATATTCTTTTTTTTCTTTTAAGCAATTATAAAACAATAAATCTTACTCGTTAATTAAATAAAATAAGTGGCATCACAAAGCAAGTTCAAGTTCTAAATTGTTTGATGATATTAATTATTTGATCACAGTTAAAGTTGTTTTAAAAAATTTAAATTGCGTTTTAAAACTTAAAAAATAATCTTGATGCCATCGATAAACATTTTCAAATGCAAACATATTGTTATTTATAATTAGTTCGGATTAAAATTGAATATTGAATCCAAGTTAAAAAAATGGCATTCGTGAAAATTAATTCAAGTAAAAACAATGTTAGCAGAGAGATTTTTAAATTCATGAGAGAATACATGCAGAGATGACAAACATAAAAATAGGTAGGCAAATCGCAAGACAACTTTTTCTCAATGCAATGAAAAATTGGTATTGGAGAGAAATTCATTATCTTTTTAAACTAATCAAAATTTGTTCTAAGATATCATCCATTTGGAAACTAATTCGTAAAGAATGGCTTATTCTTTTATTGTAACGTTTAGAACATTGTTCATTCTTCACTTGTCAAATATTTCCCTTAAAACTCGTAAAATGTTAAATAAATTTTCAAGTCAAAAATTTGCAAGTCGATAGAAATCTGATCTTGAAATAACAAAATGATATAAAGGCATTCAATATCCCTACAAAATAGTATAATCAATGAATTTTAATGGCTAAATGTCTTTTTCGTTATTTTTATAAGGAAATTTAAGGCTTGGATGATTTGGGTATCAAGTATTTCATGTAATATTAGAACACATTTATTTCTCCAATACACTCTTTGTAAATACCATAACAATTATGAAAATACATTTCAACTTCGCAAATGTGGATTTTTATTTTATTTTTTTATGTTGCTCACTTAAAACTCTAGAATAACGTTCTTTCACAATTCCAAGAACACATTACTATTTCTTTGATTCGATTAAAATAATTGTACATATAATGTTCGGTTTTTATTGCTAATCGTTTATAATATTCATAACAGATTCAATCTTAAAATTTTTACGGCTAGATCTTTGTCAAATTGTTAATTACATTCATTTTTTTCTAAAACTAAAATTAACTGTACAATTATCTGTTCAACAGCTGTGAAAAAAATTACCATCTAATTCGATATGAGTGGTAAAAGAAAACGTTAATCTGTGTGTATAAATAATGATTCGAGAAATACCATTATTAGTTTTAATAGCATTTCATAAATAATTGTTATTTAATTTTATGAAAAATAAATAAAATATATAAGTATTTGAGTTTTTAGTCAAAAACTGCATTTGCTTTTTTTTTTAAAAAAAAAAACATTGTTTAAGAGTTTTATTCGCAAGTGTCACGAAAATAGCAAAAAAATGAAATATACACAAACGATATTTTACAAAAACATTTTTTTCCTGTTAGCAATTATCAAACATTTTTCTTGAACAACTTTTTCACACAAATATTTTAAAAGTAATGTATCATAAATATTGTGTGAAATATATTTTAATATAATTTATCTGGTTACCCACAGTTAGCTTTTTGATAATTTTGGCGAACAAATACAAAAAATAGGCGTATTAATATCAATATTACACATTGTCAGCTTTGAGAAAACATAATTCTACCAACTAAAATTATAAATAAATGTCTGCAATTTGCAAAAAAAAAAGTACATCATTTAGTAACTGGACATTACTTTATGTTGGTTTGTTATGTACAAAAGATTTATAATAAAATATTCGATCAAAAAGTTTCAAAAATGAAAAAATTTAACGAATAAGAAGCTATATGTTTATCCTGTCCAATGTTTATATCTTAAATGATAAAAACACATGAAAAACGTTTTATAAACATAGTGAAAATATCTTACCTGCCAAATGAACAGCGGTTCACCACGCTGTGTTCAGGTGTCCCGTGCGGAGTTGGCGTCCCAGAGGCCACCGATATCCTTTCTGGGTCAAACACTTTTTTTGTCTGGTCCGTCCCAGAGGCAGTTCTTTCGATTAAAACACTTGTGCTCGCCACGGTTGAAGAATTCGAAACAGATCCTTTAATGAAAAATCCACTGAGACACAAATTCCATCGAATAGACTGTTCAGTTAATATTTCTAGTTCATGACTGATATTTTTAATTTCTTTCACTTGAATTGACGAAAAATATAAAATATAATTTTATAAAATAAAATAATCTGTTTATGTTAAAACTGTAAGATATAATTATATATTTTACAATGTTATGAAATAAAAAAAACTAAACCGAATAATTTTACAAGATTATGAAAATATATTTTACAAACGATACCTATGGAATAAAATTGATTTTTGAAGAATTATAAAAGTTCTGAGTTTTATTACAGTTATTTTGAAAGATCGTCTTGATAAAGTTCGAAATTAAATTTACAGTAAAAAAAAGGAATTTTAAAGAACCAGTGTTAAATTATATTTGTTTTCTTATATTTTTAAGCAATATTTGATCCAATAAAACGCACAAAAGACTTTAAAATATATTGCGAATTCAAACAAGAAATATTCAGGAAGCGGTAGATAGCGGAATTAACTTTTGCAACAACCACGAGTTGAACAAAGCTTTTGGCGCCACTGGAAATCGAACGCGATTTTGCTTCACCACTAGCAGACGATATTGTGACTGTTTTTCAGATTCGCACTCTTACCCCGTGTCGGTGGCAGCGCCTCACGTGGTCAGATTCTTGGGTTCAAAAAGGGGATTGATTAATTAGCTATTCTCGCTGGTTTAACGACATGTAAAGTGAATTTCTGGGATAGAGAAAGTATTGTTATTTTTTATTTGTGAGTTTAGTCGTTTTTGGTGTGCAAGCAGTTTCTTGTATTTAAATTTTGTTTTACTGTTCTTTACTTTTTTTATATCTTAAAACACTTTAAAATTTCTTGAAATCTTCTAATTTTTTTTTCTTCTGGTAGCTATTGCATACATAATATTTTTATGCTGAACTTTTAAATGGGTAAAAGAATTTTTTTTTAGTTTCAAGTGAATTAGAAAGATATTCGGTGTTATTTTTTTGGTATCGGCCTTATACATGAATAAAATGACTGATTACACTCGAAACATGATTTTTAAAAATCGTATAAATAATTTTGATATTTAATGTCAGTTGAATTAGAATATAAAGATAAAAATGTTTGAAAAATATTGCACGAAAATATTACCTAAATGCAATTTTTTGGCAAAAAAAGGAAGAAAAAATTACAATTTCAAAACATTCTCCTTTTATGAAAAACGTTTCTATAATTATATTTATTATTATATTAGTATGTTTCTATAATTATAGTCTTAGCTATTTATATTCAAGACTTCTAAACCAGGGTTTAATTAAAAATTTTGAGAAAGTCTTATTTTCAGAATTAGGATCAATTTTAATAATAAATGGTCATTTCTTATTAAAATTTCTCAACTCTGAATAAAACATAAATAAATGCACTTTTTATTTAAATATTTTAAAAACTTTAGTTCAACCCTTCTATAGAAGTTCTAGCTATATATATGGGCAAAGTATTATTATTATAGAAGCTTTTTTCATCAAAAGAAAATGTTTTGAAAATAAGTCAGTGTTCTCTCTCATTAGTTGCCAAAAAATTAAATTTATAAAAAATTATTTTTCTTGTAATACTATCCTTAGAACAATTTTATATGTATATTCTAACTCAACTGACAGTTGATAACAAGCAAATTATTTATTTTTATGCTATTTAAAAATCATGGTTCTGAATGAAATCAGTCTCTTTAAAGTGTGTTAGGAAAGGAGATTCACGTTATTTCTTTTGTTGTTTCAGCATTATGCATGATTAAATAAACTAATTTTAAATTCGGGTGGTAACGAGAGTGAAATTGAAAGAGTGAAACAGAGAGAGAGAGAGTAAGTAAAACGGAAAGAGAATAAAGCAGAGGACAGAGAGAGAGCGATTGAGAGAGAGTCAGACAGAGCGCGATTGAGAGAGAGTCAGACAGAGCGCGATTGAGAGAGAGTCAGACAGAGCGCGATTGAGACAGAGTCAGAGAGAGCGCGATTGAGACAGAGTCAGTTTAGTTTAGTTAATATTAACGTCGCACTGTTCAGCTACACGAGGGCTTTTGGCGACGGACCACGTAATTTTGAACCATGGTCAAGTGACGTGGACGACACCTGAGCTGGCACCCCCCTCTCCTAACTACCACACCACACCAATGGGAGGACGTTTCAGCTCTCGACAGATTTAACGTGCATCGCTGCCCTACACGGCGGGTCTTTAGTGGTACTGGGATCGAACTCATGACATGCCTGCCATGGTTGGATACCTTAACCACTGGGCTACCGCAGCCCCTCGAGACAGAGTCAGAGAGCGCGATTGAGAGAGAGAGAGCGCGCGATTGAAACAGAGAGCGCGCGATTGAAACAGAGAGAGCGCGATTGAAACAGAGAGAGCGCGATTGAAACAGAGAGAGCGCGATTGAAAGAGAGAGAGCGATTGATTGAAAGAGCGAGAGAGCGCGATTGAAAAGAGAGAGCGCAATTGAAAGAGAGAGAGCGCGATTGAAAGAGAGAGAGCGCGATTGAGAGAGAGCGCGAGAGAGAGAGAGCGCGATTGAGAGAGAGAGCGCGATTGAAAGAGAGAGAGCGCGATTGAAAGAGAGAGAGCGCGCGATTGAGAAGAGAGCGCGATTGAAAGAGAGCGCGATTGAGAGAGAGTCAGAGAGCGCGATTGAGAGAGAGTCAGAGAGCGCGATTGAGAGAGAGTCAGAGAGAGCGCGATTGAGAGAGAGTCAGAGAGAGCGCGATTGAGAGAGAGTCAGAGAGAGCGCGATTGAGAGAGAGTCAGAGAAAGCGCGATTGAGAGAGAGTCAGAGAAAGCGCGATTGAGAGAGAGTCAGAGAAAGCGCGATTGAGAGAGTCAGAGAAAGCGCGATTGAGAGAGAGTCAGAGAAAGCGCGATTGAGAGAGAGTCAGAGAAAGCGCGATTGAGAGAGAGTCAGAGAATGCGATTGAGAGAGAGTCAGAGAATGCGATTGAGAGAGAGTCAGAGAATGCGATTGAGAGAGAGTCACAGAGAGTGCGATTGAGAGAGAGTCACAGAGAGTGCGAATGAGAGAGAGTCACAGAGAGTGCGAATGAGAGAGAGTCAGAGAGAGTGCGAATGAGAGAGAGTCAGAGAGAGTGCGAATGAGAGAGAGTCAGAGAGAGTGCGAATGAGAGAGAGTCAGAGAGAGTGCGAATGAGAGAGAGTCAGAGAGAGTGCGAATGAGAGAGAGTCAGAGAGAGCGCGATTGAGAGAGAGTGCGATTGAGAGAGAGCGCGATTGAGAGAGCGCGATTGAGAGAGAGCGCGATTGAGAGAGAGCGCGATTGAGAGAGAGCGCGATTGAGAGAGAGCGCGATTGAGAGAGAGCGCGATTGAGAGAGCGCGATTGAGAGAGAGCGCGATTGAGAGAGAGAGCGCGATTGAGAGAGAGCGCGATTGAGAGAGAGCGCGATTGAGAGAGAGCGCGATTGAGAGAGAGCGCGATTGAGACAGAGCGCGATTGAGAGAGAGTCAGACAGAGCGCGATTGAGAGAGAGTCAGAGAGAGCGCGATTGAGAGAGAGTCAGACAGAGCGCGATTGAGAGTCAGACAGAGCGCGATTGAGAGTCAGACAGAGCGCGATTGAGAGCCAGACAGAGCGCGATTGAGAGCCAGACAGAGCGCGATTGACAGAGCCAGAGAGAGCGCGATTGAGAGAGTCAGAGAGAGCGCGATTGAGAGAGTCAGAGAGAGCGCGATTGAGAGAGTCAGAGAGAGTGCGATTGAGAGAGTCAGAGAGAGTGCGAATGAGAGAGTCAGAGAGAGTGCGAATGAGAGAGAGTCAGAGAGAGTGCGAATGAGAGAGAGTCAGAGAGTGCAAAATGAGAGAGAGTCAGAGTGCAAATGAGAGAGAGTCAGAGTCAGAGTGCAAATGAGAGAGAGTCAGAGTGCAAATGAGAGAGAGTCAGAGTGCAAATGAGAGAGAGTCAGAGTGCAAATGAAAGAGAGTCAGAGTGCAAATGAGAGAGTCAGAGAGAGTACAATTGAGAGAGTCAGAAAGAGTGCGAATGAGAGTCAGAAAGAGTGCGAATGAGAGTCAGAGAGAGTGTGATTGAGAGTCAGAGAGAGTGTGATTGAGAGTCAGAGAGAGTGCGATTGAGAGTCAGAGAGAGTGCTATTGAGAGTCAGAGAGAGTGCGATTGAGAGAGTCAGAGAGAGTGCGATTGAGAGAGAGTCAGAGAGAGTGCGATTGAGAGAGAGTCAGAGAGAGTGCGATTGAGAGAGTCAGAGAGAGTGCGATTGAGAGAGAGTCAGAGAGAGTGCGATTGAGAGAGAGTCAGAGAGAGTGCGAATGAGAGAGAGTCAGAGAGAGTGCGAATGAGAGAGAGTCAGAGAGAGTGCGAATGAGAGAGAGTCAGAGACAGTGCGAATGAGAGAGAGTCAGAGACAGTGCGAATGAGAGAGAGTCAGAGAGAGTGCGAATGAGAGAGAGTCAGAGAGAGTGCGAATGAGAGAGAGAGAGTCAGAGAGAGTGCGAATGAGAGAGAGTCAGAGAGAGTGCGAAAGAGAGAAAGAGAGGATAAGAGATTGAGATGATAAGAGATTGAGAGGATAAGAGATTGAGAGGATAAGAGATTGAGAGGATAAGAGAATGAGAGAGAGAGAATGAGAGAGAGAGATTGAGAGAGAGAGAGATTGAGAGAGAGAGAGATTGAGAGAGATTGAGAGAGAGAGATTGAGAGAGAGATTGAGAGAGAGAGAGATTGAGAAAGAGAGAGAGATTGAGAGAGAGAGAGATTGAGAGAGAGAGACATTGAGAGAGAGAGATTGAGAGAGAGAGATTGAGAGAGAGAGATTGAGAGAGTGAAATTGAGAGAGTGAGATTAAGAGAGTGAGATTAAGAGAGTGAGATTAAGAGAGAGAGATTGAGAGAGTGAAATTAAGAGAGTGAAATTAAGAGAGAGTGAGATTAAGAGAGAGAGTGAGATTAAGAGAGAGAGTGAGATTAAGAGAGAGTGAGATTAAGAGAGAGTGAGATTAAGAGAGAGTGAGATTAAGAGAGAGTGGGAGATTAAGAGAGTGAGTGAGATTAAGAGAGTGAGTGAGATTAAGAGAGTGAATGATTGAATATAAGGTTTTATGGCGCAAGAGCCAATCCTGGCTATACTGCGCCAAATATTTGTTTAAAAAACTTAAAATGTTTTATTAAATAATTAAAAATAATAACAATGCAGTTTTAAAAAGTTAAAATTTCTAATTACACAAAACCGTTATCAAGTAAAGAATATAAAATTTGGTGGGGAGTTCCTCCACCAAGTCAGACCATATCTTAAAATAAAAGCATTAAAAAAGTCGAACGTTAGTTTAAATCCAAGTTAGGCAATATACATGGTATAAAAATTAGCTTCAACTTTTCCTGAATCGGGTGGGAGTTAATGCGCGTGTATATTTGTCAGGACTTTTAATAAAACATTCTTTCATGGCAAATTTATCCTCAGGATCTGGTTCTAGTTCCTCCTCCTGCACATCATACATAATCATATCCTCGTCATCTGTTGTTAATTCTGTAGGTTTTGACTTTCTGGATTTATGTTTAGCCATTTTTATTTCTATTTCTGCTTTTTGTGCTTTTGTGCGTTTTCTTCTATTTTTTGAATTCCGTTTTACATTCTGTGGGACTTCAGATGTTTTAGAATGTTCGCTATTGGATGTAGTATTTGCAGACTCTGATACGGGAACTTATGGCTGAAGTGTGGCAAACTTATTATAAGTTGTAGGAGCTGGGCATGCTTCAGTTGATAAGGATGAGGTCGAGGTATTTAGGCTATTGTCAGGGGCAGCAGCTGAAGCAGAAATGAGTTCAGGTAACCGAGATTCAATTTGTGTAGTTGGTTTTATTGAAGATGCGGAAGGCAAGAGGTTTGCCTGAGTGGTAGAAGACGATGTGGAAACTGAAGGAATTGAAGGAGATGCATTTGCCTGAGATACGGATGATAGAAGTTTAAGTAATTGTAAAGGTGGGCACTTGATTTTAGTAAGATTTTCATCCATTTGTGTTGTACTGGTAGCAATTGAGGGTTTGGAAACTTGGAGGTAAGTTTGGGATAACTGTGGGGCAATTAATTTTCGGGTTTCAAGGTGTGATATATTTCTATTGATTTTGATGGTTTTGATTTCCTTTTCAGTATTCCGTTTAGGACAAAGAGAGAGGATATAGGACTAGGATTAAGAGAGGATACAGGATTGGGATTAAGAGAGAGGATACAGGATTAGGATTAAGAGAGAGGATACAGGATTAGGATTAAGAGAGAAGGTAAGAGAGAGTTTGAGAGAGAGTAAGAGAGTTTGAGAGAGGGTAAGAGTTTGAGAGAGGGTAAGAGGAGATTGAGAGAGGGTAAGAGGAGATTGAGAGAGGGTAAGAGGAGATTGAGAGAGGGTAAGAGGAGATTGAGAGAGGGTAAGAGGAGATTGAGAGAGGGTAAGAGGAGATTGAGAGAGGGTAAGAGGAGATTGAGAGAGGGTAAGAGGAGATTGAGAGAGGGTAAGAGGAGATTGAGAGAAGGTAAGAGGAGATTGAGAGAGGGTAAGAGGAGATTGAGAGAGGTAAGAGAGATTCCATTTAAGTCAACAAAGAAAAATTTTATTTTGTAGTTACTTTTTATTAAATAGTTACAATTAACATAAATAAATAAATATATATATATATATATATATACATGACAGAATCACACAATTAAGTAACAAAATAAAAAGCGATTTTCCTTGCAATTTTCCATTTTTCTTTCTATATAGGATGTTGGACTATTTTTTGTTTGTTTTTGTTACTATTGATTGATTCATTAAATTTAATTATTCTAATAAAATAGTATAGTAAAAAAGAAATCACATTCTCAGAAATTAGGCCATTCCAGGTGGGATTCGAACCCGTGACCTTTGAATTACCAACAATTTGACCAACTCGCTATCCATTGCGCTACAGGGACATAATGAATGCTTTTCCTTTCTATATATGCTGTTGGACTATTATTTTGTTTGTTACTATTTATTCCTTTTTTAATTAATTAATATTTGAAAATTTATATTAACATCAAGTGCCATCCACTACAAGTTTAAAAAAATGTATTTGAACTTGAATGGATGAATGGATAGAAAGTCTTTTACGAACGATTGAAAATTTGAACAAATATATATATATATATATATATATATATATATATATATATATATATATATATATATATGGAGAAAATGAACTATTAGTAGGTATTGAAAAAGATAATTCAGCACATCACATTCAATTAATTAAAACAACCTAAAGAAATGATTTTGAAATTCTTAGAGCTCATTATGAATGATTCCTTAATAAAAACGGTGGTTCCCTTCTAAAAAATATTTTTATCTTATGTTACTTTTCAAGAAAAATTATACCTAGTGAATTCGTAAGTTTTCAATCTTTTTAAGTACGCTTTTCAAAAACATTTTAGAAAATTTGATTTATGTGGAAAAGAAATATGAACTGCTACATTTAACTTCATTTGCATCTAGGAAGCATTCAATTTGAACATTGAGGGCATTTACATTCAGTTATTTATTCAGAGAACTTTTTAAACATGATAAATGATGCACTCAGTACTTCTGTATTTATCATGGTCTATCATTTTTCCAAATAATTCATGTGTTTTTGTTGTTTTTTCCGTTCAATTTTTTTTTCATACTGATGCAACATTTAACGTTATCTCATTTGAATAGTACATAACATCAAATAAATGATATCATTAATAAAATTGTTCAAATATTTAATCGACTAGTGGTTAAATCCATTGTTATAGAATTCCGAAATAGAATTTATCAAAAAGATCGATTTCTGAAATTTTTAATTGATTGTTCATTGATGGAACACTACGAAGGCGGGATGGAATTTTTTAAAACGAAGCAAACATACAAATTATTATAACTTACTAGAATCAATATAATTTTTCTATTGGAGCGTTTCAGTGGTAAACGCATGCCCGACTTGATTGATTGATTATTTATTAACGTCACGCAACGAGTCAACACAAATTCTATCATTGATCGGTCTCGTAATTTTGAACCTCGGGTCAACACCAGGAGCCCCGTTATTTAAACATCCACACACCCGCCACTTTATGTACTTTGGTTCTCGACAAATTTACGTGTATTAGCCCTCTATATACCCGGTCTTCAGTGGCCCCAGGTTTCGAAACCTGATGCTACTAAATACCGATTTATTTTTGTTGAAGAAATACAGTCAGACCTCTATATAACGAAGTCGCTAAATCCCGGAAAAAGTTCGTTATATGGAAAATTCGTTATATTGAGGTTCATCTTTTAACATACTTTATAAACCCCATAAAACAAACTTTAAATTCATAAACACTATGTATTAAAAAAAAGAATTATTCACACCTTTTTTAAAAGTAATATATGTTTATTTTATATATCTAACCCATCAAAAAGAAAGAAAAACTGCAAGGAAAACAAGCAAAAACAATGGCGAATGTATCACTGTATTTTCAATATTAAGAAAATAATTTTATATTAAAATTAATGCATTTTATGAACATTTTCTAATTTAAAGCATTCAAATAATATTAAAATACATTATTTTATAACTAGAGCACGGGACAACTCCACTGAGGGTGAAAGGGGATATCGAAGATGTTTCTAGTGAGCTACACAATGGGGGTTGCACTTTTTGGAAGAATCGTCCAGAATTCTATTGCTCTCCGTGAGTTAAGATCTAATAAAACCAGTTTAAGACTTATGACCACCAAAAAATGTGTCAAAGAGAGAGTAACTTGAAGTGTTCAGAAATACTTTAAAAATAGGGAGAAGAAAAATTTTATCACAAGAGGAAAAGTTCGTTATATTAAAAAATACACTTCGCTATGTAGAAAAATTCGCAATATAGAGGTTCGTTATATAGAGGTTTGACTGTAGTTATATTTTATGTGCTGTTTACTTTTATGTTAAGAAATATCTTTAAATCATGCAAAATTAATACATGATAAAACTGTAAATCTATATTATTGACCTCTTATCTAACTATGCATGTATTATTGCGAAAAACTAATTGTTTCAAAAATATCCCGCTGTATGACACGCTGAATCATATGGTAGATTGATTTGACACGCCACAGCTAAATGTTTGCCGACACTTGTGCTACACCTTTAAAGTTTTATTCATTTGCATGCTCATTAGGACTCCGGATATATAGTCATTACATCGATTGGTTTTAATTAAACTTTAATTTCATATAAAAATGATCCATCTAGTAGTGACTATAGGAAAATTTCAGAGAGATATATATGAAATGGAAATGTTTATTAAACGCTTTTCTAAGAATAATTAGTAATTATTAAAATACTATTAATTCCTCTTTATGTTAATTTCGGGACAAATGAATATTCGCACCGAGAGAAATTATGTTTTAGATTAAATGAAAATATTTTCAGTTTAAGTATTCGATTTACTTTACGTTTTTTATCACTTAGATCCATTGTTGATGTTTGTAGAACCACATACGAGTGCAGATTCAGGGAACATTATTCCATCATCAATAATGATTTCCTATTTTCTACATTGAAAATACGAGGGAAAGTCATTAAGTAAGTCACAAAAGATAAATAGAAAAATAATTTAACATGATAATCCCTTGGAAACCATTTTTATTTTTACACACAATCTTCAACAATGTTGATGCATTTATCCCATCATGTTATGGCTTCAATTACAGCTGCCTAAAATTCTTTAGGTTACTGTCTCATACACAGTAGGACGTCATGTTGAACGTAAGCGTCATCTTCAAATTGTTTTCTCTGTAGGGTATCTAAATAAAGCAGTAATAGCCACCACGCGATGACGATCGTTTTGGCGTGATGGCTAAGACACTCATGTTCGGAACGGAAGGTACCCAAATTGAATCTTCCTACACCTCCAAGATGCTGCTTCTGTAGACCAAACAGATAAAAGCAAATGCCCATTCGAATCTTTTTTTTGGGGGTGATTGACTGAATATTATTAACGTCGCACTGTTCAGCTACATGTGGGCTTTTGGCGACGGACCACGTAATTTAG
>BMAU01017881.1:0-2500 GCA_019973935.1 Trichonephila clavipes
ATTTAGCGCGGACTCTGCATTTTTAAATGCAATTTTTTAGGTAAGTTACCTTCTTCTCTTTTAATGGATTTAGATTTTCTGTCCATTATATTTTCAATAGGTTTTTCTCAGTATTATTAACATAAAGGGAAGATTGGCAGGCCCAAAAATGTTCAACTCTACTTTTTTATATAAATTATTTTTATAAGTGTTGTCCCAAGTCAGCAAAATGTTTATAATACTGCTTAGCATACATATTTTTTATATTTTTAAACTCCATTATAATTTTAATTTCTCATACATTCTTCCTAAAACCTTATGTCTTCCTAAAACCTTATGTTAGCTTGCAATTTCAGTTTTTAATATATTAATTAATAGTTACTTAGTTAACTTTATATTTAATTAATAGTTATTTGAATAAAGCAGATTCTAAGTAGTAAGGATTAAAATTCCTTAGTATATTAATAGTTTATTATTATAAATTGTCACATTTTTTCTAGATAGATATAGTTGCCTCCATATTCTCTAATATTAGATAAAATTATTATTTATTATTTTTAATTCATATATAGTTCTAGTGTTCCTAAAGTAATGGTAGTACGTACACACTTTTTAATTATTTACTTCTATTCGTTACATACTTCTGCTAAGTGCTACTACATTCAGCCATTCCAATGCTTTGAATTTACATTTGGGTCCCAGAATCCGGCAATAACTTGTTTTTATTGTACTCCAGATTCAGCGCAGGCTCTGCAGTTTTGAATGCAATTTTTAGGTAAGTTACCTTTTCCTTGTAATGGTTTTAGATATTCTATCCATTATTTTTTAGGTTTATGCTCAGTATTATTAACAGAAAAGAGGAAGGTTGGCTGGCCAAAAAAAATTCAAACCCACTTTTATATAAATTATTTTATATATAAGAGCTATCCTAAGTCAGCAATGTTTATAATGCTGTAGTGTGTATATTTATATTTTTTAAATTCTATTAATTTTAAAAATTACAATGTTTCCTTTCTAAAATCGTACATGCCTAGTTACCTTGCAATTTCGAGTTGGTCTCGTTTTGATAATTATTGATTGTTAATCTCTCTTAGAAGAGAATTTTCTCTCTCTCTCTATATATATATAAATCCCTCTCTCTCTATATATATAAATATGTCGCATCTCTCTCTCTCTATATATATATATACACTGCTGTTTGTAAAAAACGCAACACCATGAAGGAATCGTCAGAATTAAATGAGCTTTGCAGCAAATATCAATTATAGGATGTTACGTAAAATAGAAAAGTTTCAGAGCCACCACGCATGTGTGCCGTGCGCAGCTCTCTCTTAAACTGATGCTGAAAGAGTATAAACAGAGGACTGTAACGGAGCGTTGAAAATAGTTAATGACTATTTGTTAGTGGCGAACGTTGAGTGATACCTAATTATGCCTTCAAGAAGAAATTAGGAGAAATTTTAACAACTTACGGAGTTTGAACGGGGGAGGATTATCGGGCTTCCAGAAGGAGGATTTTCCTATCACGCAAGTGAGCTCGTGTGCAGCGGTATGTTCCAGTGGTGCGAGCGAAGCAGTGGACCTACGTGCACCAAACAACTCGAAAAACTGGCCACGCTGGACGACGGAAGGTGACGTCAGCCCGCGACGATCAGCACCAGATCCACATGGCGGTGAATGATCATACAGCTTCCTTCAGGCAGCTGGCAGCTCGTTCGTCTACTGTTACAGGTGTACTAATGTCGGATTCGTCAATTCGTCGACGTCTGCTGCTCCGTGGATTTTGTGCAAAGGTGCGTTTATGCAGGATCCTCTCACGGCAAATCATCGTCGGCTGCGTCTGCAATGGGCTCATGAGCACAGAGCCTTCCGACAAGCTGATCAGCACCAAGATGTCTTTTCAGATGAATCACGCGCTTCATTTGTGGGACCATGATGGCCGCATTCGTGTTAGACGCTATCTAATGTTCAGAACTCCCCGCCTTCAGAGCGCGTTATCGAACGACAGATTGGCCTAATACCCAGAGTTATGGTTTGGGATGCAAATTTCTTATCATGGACGATCCAATTTGCTACGAATTGAGGGTAAACTCAATAGCAACAGGAATGTCAATGAATGCTACAGCCCGAAGTCGTTCCCTTCCTTCAAGGCATCCTGGAGCTATCTTTTATCAGGATAATGCACGCCCACATGTTACAAAGAATGTTCGAGACTCTGTTTAGCCCAACACATTCAACTTCTTCCTAGGTCTCCTTATTCACCGGATATGTCGCCTATTGAGCACGTGGTTTTAGCGGTTGGTCAGCGTGTCGCTCGTGATCCGCGTCTTGTCACTTCAAAAGACGAACTTTTGCTGCGCATACAAGCCAATATGGAATTCTCTTTCACAAGCAGACATTCAAAATATGTTTAACTCCATACCACGTCGTATAGCAACACTTATTGCAGCGCATCGTGACTACACACCAAATACTGATTTCGGACACTTAATATTGTTATTTTCTTTGAGGTATTTCGTCA
>BMAU01017881.1:5000-22500 GCA_019973935.1 Trichonephila clavipes
GACCCAATTTTCAATCATAATTTTTGTCTCGCCCCCTGTACAACAATAATGTATTTACTGCAATAAAAATGCACTTTGAGAGAGGACGCTAGGAAGTTACAATACGATTTAATTATAAACCGTACAAATTAATACGATAAGTATATTAAATTTTGTGTATATGTAACTTTTAAGTATATCTAATATTATTATAAGTAATATATATATATATATTTTATTATTATTATTATTATTATATTAATATATATATATATATATTAAAGAAAATACTTAAAACATATATATATTATAGAATTGTGTTATTTTCTTTCTCTAATTTTTAAATTGGAACAGATCGCAAAACGATGTATTTAAAGATTTATTTCCTTCAGCATTCATTTCTCAAAGTACAAATGTCATTAGAAAAATAGACTGGTCAATGTCGCTCTCTATCATATCCATCCATCATCTGGCATTATAGGGTACGTTTGCGTGAGTCTGGGCAACCTATCGGACGTCTGCGCAAAAACATGTAAAAATGCTTTTCCTCGTACAATTCCAGTCAGTTTTGGTCGATTCGATACTCCTATAGCTACCGAATCTAGATTGAATGTACATTTTTTAATTTCCACGTTAATTGTAATTCACGGTAATTAAGTATTTACGGCAGTAGATTAAAACAATATCATACATACATTTTTAAGTTGTAAGCAAACATTCGACCATAATAAAGAATCAACAAGTACACAGACGAACGAGCATGGTTCGAAAATTAAATCAAGGCGATCTTCTCAAAAATACTAAAATTTTGGATTTACCACCTTTGAAGTAAATGATGGAAAAAAAAGCCCCAGCTCGATATGTGTTAAAACTTACAAATCTGTAGAACAACATGTGAAAGTTGTTTTTAAACATGTAAAATCATTTAGCTATGTTGTAAAAGAATTTTAAAAAGTATTTTCTGGATGAGGACAGCTTGGTAGCAAGTTACAGTGGATTAGGGATCTATTTCAAGATACTCAGAAGGGCTCTGAACTTCCGAAGAAGAAATCTTCATAGATTTCACATCCAGTGAAAATTAAAGGCAATTTTTTGTAATAAATCGCTCTTTGAATTTTGGGGTAGAGGTGGATGAGGAATTATCTGTACTGAAAACAAAGAACTTCGTATACTATTACCATTTTCAACATCCTACCTTTTCAAACCGGATTTCTGCAGTGGATGCCTTGAGGCAAAATATAGATCTCAGCTAAATATAGAAAAATAACTCTTTAAGTGTCAATTTCTGATATTAAACCTTCCTTTGAAAAACTTTGCTCTACAAGACAAACCCGTGGAAGTCCCTAATAATTATTAAACTTGTTCTTAATTTAGTAATAAGATTGATTGATTGATTGAAATATTAACGTCGCACTGCTCCAGCTGCACGAGGGCTTTTTGACGACGGACCACGTAATTTTGAACCATGGTCAAAGTGACGTGGATGACTCCTGAGCTGGCACCCCTCTCTCCTAACTACCACACCACACCAACGGGAAAACGTTTCAACTCTCAACAGATTTAACGTGCATCGCTGCCCTACACGGCGGGTCTTTAGTGGTACTGGGCTCGAACTCGTGACAAGGCAAGCCACGATCCGATACCTATACCACTCGGCTACCCGCGGCCAAATTCAGTAATAAGAAATTATTTATAAAATACCTTCTTCAGTACTGATACATCAAACGTATACTGGCTAAAACACCGACTCTTCGCACGAGTTCATTTTTAAAAAATAAAACATTATTCTTGATATAATAGCTGAACTGTAGGAGAGTAAAACTGTGTGCACGACATTGTATACAAAAAATGTAAAATGATTTTTTTTTTTAGATAAATGCTATAATTGTAAAATAACTGTTTAAAGAACTGTAATTTTAAACCTCACACAATTAGCATTTAGAATTAATGTTAAATTATGAAAAAGAATATAAAATTCCGATGAAGAATAATTTGTGTTACTTTTAACTTTTAAAGCGAGAAGACTTCAAAATGTTTTAACCCGGGAGCAGGCGCGTACTCGATACTAACATTAATGGTAGTGCGGAGGACTCAGTCACCCCAATCATTTGTTTAGAATTACTTTTACTGTACACGATACAATTCGGAATTCTAGTGAATATTTTAATTTA
Organism: Trichonephila clavipes; assembly: GCA_019973935.1. NCBI lineage: Eukaryota > Metazoa > Arthropoda > Arachnida > Araneae > Nephilidae > Trichonephila > Trichonephila clavipes. The sequence goes on from BMAU01017881.1 coordinate 7,151, forward strand.
TAGAAAAGTATACTTACCTTCTTTCAAGGACTATTAAATTCTTTGATGATTAGAGAAAAAATCCAATAAAACTGAACTAAAATGATTCAAAAGTACAAGACCATAATAAAGGACGCAAATCAGACACTTTTCAATTATCCTACAGAAATGTTAAACCAATCAATTCTTTTCCAAATATCGCAAAACTCAATTATTTACAATTTCCTAAGCGAAAAGCAAACGCATAAAAGATGGGAGGGAACTAATATTGAAGAACCATACCATAAGATTGAAGGTCAATCAAATGATTAGCAAACGTACTGTGCAGCCTGGCTGAAAAGTGAATCATGACTTCCTCTTTTCTTTTTCTACAACTAATGTACAGTATTTCAATAATAATTACAGTGGTGAATTGTTTATCTTCTTAGAATTTTTCTCAGGGTCTGGGTTTCGTTTTTTCTTTTAACGAGTAATATTTTATGTTAAAACGTAATAAAACAATCTCTCATTGAGGAAATACAGCAAATAAAAACAAAATGTTTTTTTTTTTTTCTTTAATTTGGTTTTGGGATCAAAGATAGCTATTTGACGACGGAAAAAGCCAGATAATAAACATAAATTATGTCAGTGTTGTTGTGTGTATTTTTTTTATTATGAAGAAAGCATTTTGTTTTACTTCTCTTTCCGGTTATTTTTTTAAAAAAAATCTTTAAATTTTCGATACTCGCGCCCCCCCTTGTAGGGTCATCGCGCCCCAGGGGCGCGCCCCACACTTTGAGAAACACTGCATTACAGTGTTAAAGACACTTAAATGATGAAAGGGAAGCCCAGTTAGATTGCTCAAACAGCTGCATCAACTATTGAATACAATGGGTTACTGTGAAATCGAGACCCGATTCGGTATCCTCAGATTTAGATCTGTACCAGCCACGTCTATTGAAAATTTGTAACATCTACAATTCAACTTAGCCCGCAGACTTTTTACAAGATGACTCAGAAGCACGCAGGGAATTTTTGTTAATGAAGAGTGTAACGATAAAACAAGATTATTTAAAAATAATGTATTAATTTTTTAAAAAATTACTTCTAAATCAACCAATCGCCAGTTTCGTTTTTCTTTTAGTAAGAAATAACGTATGTTTCTCGGTGCTAAAAGGGGTTTCTTTTTAGCTTTTAAACTTATTATTAGGAAGGGAAATTACTTTCAACTGAAATTTTTAAACATCTGTTCAATAATTCATAAGACCCATACATTCTTTGAGTGTTTCCTAAATTATTTTCAATGTGCGTGGATCCTAATCTCCAGAATATCCTCATTTATGGATGTATTCAGTGTTTTTTTACATTGTACATTATCATCTTATCGTACCTTTTTACATCACATCTTGTCTTTTAACATCATAAATCTTAGCTTTAAGATAAACACTAAGAACATTACATTGCAGCGTTGACTTTACAAATATATATATATGTATGTATGTATGTAATAATTATCTATTTGAAATCATATCTATAACCAAGCTCAGAAAGAATTTGATTTGCAAAACACGTCTTCAAATTCCCCAATTCCGTAGGTGAAGTTCAGCAAATAATGCGGAAATCGAGTTACACATTTTAGAATTATACATCAATACCACCCGTACATCATATTTGCCTCAACAAGCAACTGTCACTATTTTCAGCTGTCTTTGAAAGCCTTTTCATATTATACACGTATTTCTACCATAGAAAGACTAAAAGATATTGATTTAGCGATGCGAGAGTGTGGTTTGTATGCAAAATCAATGGCATTAAGTCTTTTCCAGTTTCGTCAAGTTTCTTCCCTAAACATTATAGATGTAAATGGAAAAGGGGATGTGACACAAGCGGAAAACAATCAGATAGTGTTGGCGGGCAATCGACCTACTATCGTTCTCAAGTTAGTTTTTCCTCTTTCGTTTTAACGAATGATGTTTCTGATTCAGCTTGTCAAACGACTTAAAAATAATCTGAAACATTATTGAAATATACATTTCGGACCGAATAAAAATGTTTAGAATGTATTGAATACAGAAAGATAAGAATAATATTGCAAGCGTTTATAAGTATGTTTACAATTGTAATAGATGAAGGATGATTTCATTATAAAACTTTCGATAACGCAATGTAATTTTGAGCGTGGTCGAATAGTTATTGTTTTGCTGGATAATATTAAATTCAAAAACAGATGTTCCTTGAAAGACGCATTACTTTGCAATATGGTTGATTGCAAAAAAGGAAGAATATTGATTAAAAGCAGATATTGAAAGGATCTTATCCTTGTAAATAACGAAATTAAATACGTAAGTTAAAGTTTCATTTCATTTCTAATTTTCAAAATGTTTTCATAGCAGTCTTAATTAATGGTATTTTTAGTTACATAAGCAATAAGATCATAGTTTGTAGTCACGCGTATTTGCTAATTTTGAAAAACCACCACTTGATATAGGGAATACATATTAGTGCTTTTCAAACTCTCAATATTTGCGCCCTAATATTCAACCATAATTTTCATCGCGGCCCCCTCCCTCCATATAAATAATATTGTTTTTAATTCAATAATACTATACTTTGGCACTAAAGCTACAATTCGAATTTTTCTTAAGTACCACCGGCGTATATAAACGTCCCACCTCTATATATATAGCCAAAGCTTTAATTGCCATGAGTGTATACATACTTATTTCCGAAATACGATCTTTTCTGCACACTACTATTCTTAAAAATATTCCTAACGCTTTGGAATGCAATAAAAGGACTTTGCGAATGTTTTATTTATCTCAGACACTTATTTGCTCCTTATTAATTATTATTCCTTTACTTATATATTCCCCCCCCAATACATCACATACGCGCACTTACGTGGAAAACGGTGGTATTTGGGAGTGAATGACGTAACTTTTTATCGGCAGTTAAAGGATTAATTATAAGTTGTACAAATGATCCAGATAAATGTTAATTTTTGCATATAATTTTATATATATAACAAGCCTATGGGGACCCTGGTAACAATTAAAATTGTCTTTAACTTAGTATTGTTAAATTAATTATAAAATACACTGTGTAGTGCTGATAAATTTATAAGCGTATTACATCAGTGTAAATGTTAATTTAATTTTTTATTATGTCGGAAGGTATTTTGTTTATTTTCAGTAAATTTATACATTTTTAAATAATCTTTTGTTTTTAATTTTTTAATATGCTCACGTCCCCTTGTAGAGTTATCAAGCCCACTTAGTTGGGCGCCCCTCATAGTTTGAGAAACGCTGCATCAGTTGAATATCATATTCTTAGTTTCGGCTGACGCAAAATTGCAAGGTCCGTCTCCTATGGCCTTTCTTCAGAATACGAATTATATTGTTAGACGATACGAATTAATACGATTTAGAACAATATGAAGAAGGCAGTAATAAATAGAATATTCAAACATAAAATTTAAATAAGACCTTTATTGTAATATTTTTTCTCGAACTTTCAAGCAACATCCTTTATAAGTAGTACGTATATGAAGGAAAGAGAATGCTTGGTTTTTAAAATACGGCTCTTGCATTTTTAAAATTTTAGTAATCGTGAAAATGTTTTGCAGCAAAAATAAACAATTTTTCTTTAAGCTGAAAGAAGTAATACAGAAGGTCATTCATACTTAATGGGAACGATTTTGATAGTTAATTTTTATCAATAAATACCATATTTTTGTGACAATTTGTTTCTGTCTGATAGCCATGATTTTTGACACTAGCTCCAGCTTGAATTTTTCATGCAAGTAAACTTTTTCTTAGTATTGAAATGCAAATTTTACTCCATTACTCTAGAACCATTTTCCAAAGTCCGTTCAGTGTTCTTGGATGCCGATTTCCTAAGGCTCGTTTTAATAAACCGAAAGTACAAAAGTCCATTGCAGAAGCGTTGGGTGATTTTACATATATTTCATAAAATGGGATACACATTTTATTCCTGTTTCTGATTCTTTCTTTGCTAAATATGTGGCAATTGACTTAAACGTGTGAGTAGAGGCTTTGTCCATATGAAGCGTATCTTTTTAAATGCCCTTTTCATATAAAGTAGGAATTTTTTCTTCAAAAATTGGTTCTAAAATCTGCTGATAGTAGAGTGAGTTAATTTTGGCTTTACTTGATACTTTTTTGATTTTTAATTTGCTGTTAAAAAATCCTGCAGCTATCATGAATCCCTTTGGAAACTTTACTGTGCCCTGACGAAGCAATTTTGTACGGTCATTCCCGTCAGTTGAACAATAGAAAGTTGATCTTTTATTACAGTCATTTAAATATACCCATGCGTCATTGAGTTTTATCTCAAATTTCCATTCTTCAGCAGCTAGGTGTTGTTCACATAATTTTCAACAATTTGTTTGTTTTCCTGCAATATGTTTTGGCAAAAGTGGATGAACTTAAGGTTTAAAAGTCTTTTTTAACTTTAAATCTTTATGAATTATTTTAGTTACAGTGCCGGAAGGCAATCCTAGCTTCGATGCAAGTCGGATTTGAGTCGGCAGATTTTCTTTAAGTGTTAGAGTTTTCACTTTCTTCATAGTTACCTGCGTTCGAATAATCTTAGGCTGAAGTTTCGTGGTCATGTTTTCATTTTTACTTTTTTCTAGACTCTTTCTTTTTCAATTTAATACATTATAAATACCTTTGATTGAAATGCTATACCCAAATTTTTACACCAATTTTTAATTTGTTGATATGAATATCTCTCCTTGGAAAGCGTAATTATGTAACCTTTGAGCCATCTATTATTTTTGGGAGCCATTTTTAAAATAAATCTTTTATTTTACATTCCATTCAAAAGAAAACCTTAAATAAGACGATTATTTTGAAGTTGCTAAAGTTTTACTTCAAAATTCAAACAAGAAAATTAATCACAAAATCATTTCCATAAAGTGCGAACGACCTTCTGTAATGATTATTTTTCCGACGAGAAACAACCAAATAAATTCATACCAAAAATAATTTACTCTAATACATCAAAATATTCCAATTTCTTTTTTTACAAACAATGTACTCTTGTATGGAATCTAAGTAGTTTTAATTAGAAAATATAAGAGTTATATACAGACGCAACATTATTTCTTATTTCGAAATAAGAAAATAAAAAATTTAGCCTCACAATGCAGTGAGAACATTTTTGTACTTATTACAAAAAAAACACCTTTAATTTTTTTTCATCTATGTAATAATTCATTTAAATTTTCTTTCGAGGGACTTTAATCCATAATGGTCTTGAGCCCTTTAAAACTTCACGTGATATTTAATTTATAGTTTACCAACGTAATGGGAATTAAGTAGACTTTTACTTCCAAAAACTGAAACTTCAATATTTTTTAAACAAGATGGTGCAATCTTGCATCACCCACGCATCCGTATCAATCAAACAAGCCTTTATCGCAAATCGTATGATTTTAAAGCTTCCCGTTGACCAAAATTATAAGCAGACGAGATTTCAGAAGCCAAAATAGGTTGCGTTTGTAAACGTCATACAAACTGTGCGTGTTAATCTTTTGCAATGTGCGTTTCTACTTCTTTTGTGTGTGTGTTTAAAAATAACTACCCTCAACGACTGCAACCCTTCGAAAAAAGGATTCCCCTCTGTATCAAAATGTCTAAGAGGACTGTGGACTATTAAAACTAATTTCTTAAATTGTTAGCTGAATAAGCTAAAAATGGAGTCAAAGTAAATGATTATTATATTTCATAATTAAAAGATATTTTTTTAAAAAAAACTATTGTAAATTGATTTTTGAAAAAAAAAATAAATTTTTTAAATTGTTTTTAAGAATATTCCTTGCGCATTAGTTTTTAAGAATGTACATAGTATTTGATTTATACACAGATGAACTACAATAAAATATATCTGTGCACGTATTTTTTAAATTCAGAATAAAATTTGATGAAAAAAAGATAAATTTTCTATATTATATGAAATATTTCATCAATTATCCTGCATTCAAGGTATTTAAAATAACACAAAATACGATCCGTTAAATTTCTTGGAAAAGTAATGCACAAATTTGTGAATTATACATCTTTCATATGTCGTGAAAATTTCAAATAAATATGACATAATTTGAAACCCAAGGAGCATTTTACGTAAAAGTGAAAAGGAAAAATTTACAAACTAAGAAAAGTGCATTTTAAACATTTATTTGAGTAAAATAAAAAAAAAATCATCAATTATTAATCAAAAAGACAAACTTCTTTGACAGAATTATTCTATGAATTATAAAGAATATTATTAGTATAAAAAATCAAAATGGCCTTTCGACCAAAATTTGGGATTGTGAAGATCCACCATCCCCTTAAATTAGGTCCGTAACTCTACACACACATTGTTACAAGTATAGAATTTTGCGAGATATATAGACTTCAAATATTATAGTAGAATGAAAGTATGCAATTTTTTTTTAATACAGGAAGCATTGCATTACTTTATCTACCTAGGAAAAAGAAAAAAATACAAAAATGAAAGATGGGATTTCTTGTAATAATGTAATTTAAGAATTGTACTTTAAGCATGGTTGGGCTATCAGAATAAATCAAGCATTTAGATTAAAGCTCTCAAATTCATAATTCTCATGCATTCGATCTTTGTAACAAATATTAGTTTAATTCAAAAGATCATTCAATAATTTGATTTGTCTAAGATATTAAAATTGGTTAAAGAAAAGTTCATGCTTCTATGATTTCTTAGGGAAATTTGATTAAAAATAATGTAATTTATTTTTTTATCTTTAAACATAAAAATAAATGGTCTGATAAGAAAAGCCCATACATGCATTCTACCATAAATAAATATGTTTTATTTTAATAAACCCATAAAATCCTAGACGCAGGCTTCAATCTTTTGAGATGTAACTTCAAAAATTTACTTATTTTGAAGTTATTTGTGAATATTCAAGGACATATCATAAGCCATTTCTTAGTGCATATGAACGTAAAGCTTGATACTAGTTGGTCAAAATAAATAAATAATAACATTTAAAGTATTCAATTACTATTTTTCCTATCATTATCTTATTATTTATTTATTTGAAATTTATATCGTTTCAGCCTCTTTTTGTTTGGTGGAGTTTTTTAAATATTGCTGAAATCAATTTCATTAATGATAAACTTCTATTCTGAAAAATCATGCTTTTAAAAAAAATGATATTTTTTAGAGTAATCATTCACTTATTTCTTTCAATACAAAATTCTTTTGAGTAACAAGAATGTTATATGTGTATCAGTTCCATTTAATTCATTCATTACTCCTATGTTTAAAAATTTTAAATGCATTTTTCATTAAAATGCATCTTTTCATTAAATTAAGGGCTATAAATGTTTTAGATAAATTTCACATAATTTAATATAAAATGAACAAAAATATATGCTTATTAAAAATTATTTTTTAAATGGATCATTTACAGATCCAAAAATTCGAAGCTTATTTGATTTTTATAATTTTACTTACATTTTACTTTTTTTTCATACTTTTAATTGAAGAAAATACAACTTCATCATCATGTCAGTCCTTCACATGAACGAATAAGTCTCTCGAGTGAACGAATAAGTCCTTCAAATGAACGAATATAAGTAGATAAATATTTTCAGAAAAACTTTTCCATAACATAAGGATGTCACTAGATTGTTAATATCAATAAAGTCCAAGATTTGCAGAGATACTAGTATCCAGACTTTATCAGTGACAGTTTTTACCTCTGAGTGGAATACCTTAAGAGGAAAAGAAAGTTTTGATATTGAAATTACATTGTGACATAAGCCGATGTTTGCAGTAGGATATATCTTAAAAGCTTTTGACTGATATACATATCCCAAATGGTCTGAAAAATTGATATTTCAAAAAAATTATTTTCAAAAATACTTTTGTCTCAGAAGCTTTGTCTTGACATTAAAATATAGCTATGCATATACATTTTTAGTGTAATTTCATCATAGAATAAGAAAATGTTTTATTGGAAAATAATGTCCATGAATTTTCGTTTAAATACACATACTTTTTCCGAAAAAAGTTTCGAAAAGAAATATGACTGATATAAATGCACATTAAATAATTATAATAAAATTATAGTTTTCAAACATAAGAAATATCAAGAATTTCGAGGTGTATAATCAATATTTTTCAGTTGTGTGTTATTGCGAATGGGGATATTGAAAAAGGTAAGATTTTATACATAAAAAAATTTACTTTTTTTATTCAATAATTTTACCTTTTTCATCAAACGTTTTTTTATTCAATTCCTGCTACTAGCTCACTCTCTCTATATATTTATATATTTATCTTGTTCAAATTTTCAATCGCACGCGTTAATAAAATAATTTCTATTTATCCAATCAAGTTCAAAGAAATTTTTTAAAACTTGTAGTGGACAACGCTTGATGTTAATACAGTTTTTTTAAATATTAGTTTATATTAATTAAATTTTACTTTTTTAAAAGATTATTCTGCGTTATTTCCGCCTTAGTTACAATTAGCTGCAACAGATGGCGCCAGTACGTTCTTTCTAACAAAGTAGGAATTGATGTTAATTTTTTTAAAAAATATTTCTTGTTTTACAAATTCTTTTTTGCCAAGCTATCATAACTTCAAATCCCCCTTTCAATAAGTCACATCCTATATTTTTTAAAAGTATTATTTAATACAAATTACATACTTCCGTGTTATTTAATTTTGATAGTCTTAATATTTTTATTAAATAACTTTGTATGAATATTCAAAAATAATATATTCCAGTAAAATATCTGGAGAGCAAAGTTATCGCATTCTACTTTGATTCAATAATACAAGAGTTTCCTGAATCTTAATATATGTAGACTACCAATCAAGTATCAAGTAAACCTCTTATCCCGATAAAAGTTTTTGAAAAAAAAAATATTATCAAATTACTTTGCTTAAAGTAATTCTGTATAATTGGGTAGCAAAAAAAATCCAAATTTTTCTCCACTACGTATTTAATTAAATTGACTAAGTAAATATGAACGAGTTTGATGTTTTAATCATAAAAAAATATTTTCTTTGTGATCTTTTGAAGTATTTTGAAGCTTGTTAAACTAAACAAGTATCATTTTTCTAATGATAACAAATATCAAGTCATTCGGGAATCGAAAACGAAAAGTTAAATTAAATTTAAATAAGCGTTAATTAAATTGCATAATTTACATAGTCACATAGGTGTTCAATATTTGATTTACTAGCTGATAGAATAACACAGCTGAAAATTAATAAGATACATCATACGTTTCAAAACTACCTTCGAATTGGAAAATTAAATATTACGGGGACTTGGCACCCTTTGAGAAAACGTCTTTATTTACGTATTTAAAAATATATTTTAACATTTTATACAATGTTTCTATTCAAGAAAATGTTACCAGATGAAAATTTTCATATATTTTATTCACACAATTTTAAAAATTTTAATTTTTTGAAGAAAATTGGGAAAATTTTAAAATCCTACTCCTTTTGTAAAAATTAATTTTTTGACCTGAATTTTTTTATAATATTCTTATGGATGTTCTTAACAACTTTAGCGATCGATTTTAGAATAACTTAATTCGTTTTCGAGAAAAAAAAATAAAATGTTGATATACAGGCTAAAAATCAATGAAAAAGCCAACATGTCTTATATTTTATTTTTTTTAAAAAAAAAAGTATTCAGTTTATAGCAAAACGGATCCCTAATTTTATTACATGCTTTATTTTCAACACGCAAGAAAAAAATGGAAGTGATTGGTAAATAATTGTCGAAGGAGTAGCATTTTGAATGCACTAAGGTTTCGAAAAACACAAACTGAGAAAAACAGGTTTAAAGTTTATAATTCTGAAAAAATAATTATTATAAGCTTAATTAAACTTAAAATACCACTTTAAGATATTACATATACGTTTTCTTTAAAATAATTGCGTTTTCCTATGTTTTCTCAACCCACACATTTTTATAAATGATCAACTTTTAGAGAGTACTAATTGCACAAGAAAACTCAAGAAAAACTTAAAAAAAATTTTTTTTTCTGCCACGACAGAAATTTTAGCTGTTTTTCTTCTTATAATATTAAAGTATTACATTTGTATGAAAAATATATCAGGAAGAACTGAAATTATAAAATTATTAATATGAAATGCCTTAATTTAAAAATTTTACATGCACACATTTCACAAAGAAAAAAATGATTGTATGTATTGCCTCGGAAATATTCTGCTTTATATATTGCACATTCTTTTTTAATGTTATTATTTCTATTTATAAATTAGATTTTTTTTTATCATAAAACACTTTTTTTTTTAGCTTTTTTTTCTAAAAAGGAGGCGTGGCTGAATGGCTAATTTGTTTTCAAACGAAGTTTTATTCAACTTCTAACTTTCCGACATGCACAAGTGATGTATCAATCGAAAGATAATAATGCAAAGAATAAGGTTAAATGAAAATAAAAAAAACGATAGGTTTGTGATTTTTAGGGTACCAAGTCCCCTTAAACTTCAAGACCTAAAGGAAATAAAATTTCTGCTTTTTAAAGAAGCCTAATATTTAAAGTATAAGGTGTAAACTAAATGTTATAACTTATGAGTGTTTCTCAGATCTGCGTGATGTTTTAAAATATGATTTCATTTATTCTTTCTGTACAGTTTGTATTTGAATTATTTAACGAAAATACTGAGAGGATATTAGTTATGAATAATTTATATAAGTATTAAATACGGCACTCTATCGAAAGTTCTTTGAATTGGTTCTAGTTGCTTTTAGTCAATTTTGAACTTAAATTCAATGGGTCATCACAGTAATCCTTGCTCTAATAAATAATGAAAAGTAAAATTTAAATTAATATTATAATGCAATTTTGTTTGTAAAAGCTTGCACAGGGTTTTTATAAAGCTACAATTTTCCTTCCTAGCGCAAATATTATTTTTTTTATATTTAAATATAACTATTTCTGCAGCATGTTCATGTTTTTCCTTTCTGTTTAAATAATGTTCGCAATATGAGCAATAATAAATTATTATCATCTGTTTTCCCTTATAATTTATGAATGAATCATCCAGAATAGGGATAAAATGTTTTTGTAGAGATTTTAGCTACTTGTGATCAAGCAATTTATTTAAAATTACTTTGAAATTATTTATTTTCACTTTAATGGTCTATCAATCGTTATTTCTTAGAATAACTAGTTATTTCATAGAATAAAACTAGATAAAGTGTGAAGTTTTTCATCTATTATATACTTTAACTGATTTGTCTAGTTATTTCATGAAATGCCTAGTTATTCTATGAAATAACTGAATTATACACATATATATTTATATATATATATATATATATATATATATATATATATATATATATATATGAATCCCCAGCCCTTTAAGTGTCAGTTGGGGTAAACTTCCTACCATTACAACACAACCCCCCTCCCGCATAAGAACTTTGACTTCTACTTTCGCCGGACTTAAAAAAGACACGTGTACTAACGACTTACTCACTGCTGATCAACGCTGAAAGAGGCCTCGTCTTGTCATGGCTTGGAGTACGGACTATTTTGCTGAATCTTGGAATAAAATATAATACGATAAACGACGCTTTATTTCTCCTGTCAATCTTTAAGAATTACTCCAATACATTATATATATATATATATCAGTAAATAAATTAAAAAGAAAGCTAATAAATTCTAAAACATCTTAAGATCAAACCGAAAAAACCAAAAACATGGAACCATGACAAACCAAAAAAGATATTTAGCTAGAGAGGAAAAAGCTATTATGGTTTCCCGAGCTGTCACTGGTTATATATATACATATCATGAAATTGATTGTACTAATTGATAAAATATAGAGCTTCCAAACACAATCTCAATACTTCTCTGAAGGAACTTACTAAATTCCACCTTTCATTTGGTGTTAAAAAAGAAAAGTTTTTACTTGGTGTTAGCATTGCTTTTATGTTAATTGTCATGCAATAACTATCATTTGAAAAGAGTTTGTCCTTGTGCTAATTTCTACCAGTGTTCTAAGAAATGCAAAATTAAGAAAAAAGTAAGTTTTCCAAACCTATATTTTTAGCCTAATGGACTCATTAGATAAGGAGCACTAATTAAACAACTAAATTTATATTTTTTTTTATAAAATACCAAATTCTAAATAAAAGTTTATTTCTTCTTATGGTATCCGACGATTTGCGACTTTTTTTTAAAAAATAGAGATATGGAGATTTTTTTGAGCTTTTTAGATTTATTTAGTACATTTTAAGAAAAAAGGCTAAAATTAAGAAGTGAAAAAGAAATTATTATTACTAAAATGAGAAAAAATTGGTAAAAATTTATAAAAAATTGCATAAACGGGGCCATTCTGTACAGAAAATTTATAACCAATTTTAAATTTTGATGTGTTGCTTTGCTATTCATTTTAGAAATGACCTTTAGTATAAGAGATATTTTAATTTGTACAAAAACTAGAGCCCTTTATCTTAGTTATTATATGAAATTGCGTAAAAAACAGTGATTATATTCACATAAGGAAATGCAAGTTTTGTAATAAAACAGTGATTGATAAATCTGAAGGTTAAAACACTTCTATTGTTACACAGAACATACATAAAAAATTTCAGAAAAAAAAATTTAAAACTTTTTGAGCAATCGCTGTCCCCGTTTGAGTTTTTCGAGAGAAAAAAACACATTTCGAGTAAAACGTATTTTAAAGTTTAACATCTTATGTAAAGTTGTTAAATCACTTGTAGTTTTTATTCTATTGAATAGAAAATAAAAAACTTGGTATTTTTATAAAGCTAATAAGATGGCCTATAAAATAAAATCATAAAACAATTGCCAATTTAAAAAAAATCACGTATTTAGGGTAGTTGGATACATTTGTAACAATTTTCAAGCTTTTCTCTATTGTTGAACTCTCCATCTTACAAAACAAATATTTAATTATTTTTATACAGATCTTTACCATCCCCAAAGAACCTCATTTCTTTATTAGAGCACACCAGCAACAGAGGCATTCTTCTACGTGCTGATTTCCATTTACTGCTAATTAGAGTAAATTCCCTCCTTTTAAAAAAATTTAAAAAAGAGAAACTTTATCACATTCTCTCCTTTCTTCTTACTATCTTTACCTCCTGACATCGCATTTTTTTCTCACGACTTAGAAGTGCTTCAGAAGAAAATGAAACATGTAACGTGACTACAGCAAAAGTCACGTTATTAGCTCCTCCCCCCTTCACTTTTCTGTTTAGAAACCCTTCCCCCCCCCCCATAAACCTGGACCCTTCAGGTCCAAGCGTTGCTATAAATAGTATCCGAGATCCCTGCTGGTCTCTTCTCACAAGCTTCACCCCCACAGATTCAGCGGAGTAGGAGAATCGATAGAAATATATTTCACGTTTGGATGCCCTGTTTAAAAGAATGAAATATGGTTAGTTATTGCGTGGTGCATTCTTATTATTTATCATAGAGTACCCATTATTCTTGCAAGATGAATTTTTCAACGACAGGTCAGAACAGTATTTTCGATATCAACTGTCTTTAATTCAATGATAAAATCTAGTCTTGCGTGTTTTTTTTATCTTTTAATGCTGGGTGGATTCCAGACGTGTTTTTTCCTGTTAGGAAATATTTGATGGGGTATACCATTTATTTAGCACCATTTTTTTTGTACCACTGAAGCAGAAATTTATTTTCTTTTCGATGCAATTTTCATCCGGTTTTTCTGTTTTTGATTCTTTTTTTTGTTGTTGTATCTACTCATGAAAAGAAATAAAAATCGGTGTGTATGTCGTGTGAGATGTATAGGGAAGTGTCTTGATTTTTTGAAGGCATATAAAAAGAAATGACTAAAATGTGCGATAAATTTTTCTAAAACTGTTTCCGATATTTCTGATTGCAACCAAGACGCCTTGCAAAGTAATTGCAAAAAACTTAGCGGGAGATTTCTTCTTCAGTTGAATGAAAATATTTTTTTTCCTCCATGAACTCAAATTTCAAGTTTATTTTAAAAATGCTTGAGATTTTGACAGCTAAAAAGTAAAAGAAAAAACATACAGACGATTTCTTGTTATGCTGTGAATTATTCCAAACCTTCTTTTCTTAGGATACTGAGTCTGAAGTTTATTGAAAACCACTTACGATATTTTTTGTTTTATTTTAAACAACCAAAAATTTCAGAAACATGCACACTCCTTCATATGAGAAGCATTTGATGACTATTTTTATTTGATTCTGTAAGTATTATTTAGCTTTCATAAAATTGGAATATGAATTTGAGTACAATAAATTAGGTAGAATTTTATCAGCATGCATACTGATTATTATGCAATGATATATCACAACTAAACTTAAAGTTTAAATATTATAAATACTATAATACAATTTTTGCAACTTTTGGGAGATGTACAACAACTTAAAAACTACAGACCGTAATGAATTGGAACATGCAAATGAAATTAATCAAAAATGGGAATAAAAATCCTTTTTTAATTTTTTTTTCAATTTTAATATCAACTCTATTAGACAATAAGTGAAATAATTTAGTTGATAAGTAATTTTTAAGCCTTATTTAAAAATACCTTAAGAAAAATTAAAATTTCTGAAAATGAAAAAAATCAAAAACATTTCATTTTTTATTTCATTAGAAACGTCAAAACTTTCTCCTGTCTCAAAAATCCTAAATAACTCTATTCCTAAATTTTTATAGATTCGTAATAATAACCTTATTATTATCAGCATAGAAATATTTCACAAAAATATTTTTGTAATTAAAATCAGTGTTTAAATGATAAAATTACTTAATTTTATGTCGCGCTGGAGTTGCACGATAGGATAATGGCGATGAACTTTGATTCATTCCTCGATCAAAATCAAGGACGACACTTACGCTGGAAACTCTCTTTCCTAACTTCCACGCCGCACCTCGGAATGCAGAGAAATCCAGATATAACATGCTACTATTCTTGTTATTTTACAAGGAAGTTCACCGAAAGACCATAGTCTCTATCGCTGTCAAAGTCATTGTCATAGTCTCAAACCTAAGACAGCCACTGAATCAGTGAAATCACCGAACTTTCCCAATATAATACATCAACATAAACTAAAGATGAATCGAGTTATATATAAGCTTTGATTCTAATGTAGAAATTTATTTTATTCTGAAGTTTTTATTAAGTAAATATTTAAGAATAATTCCTTGAAGAAATATTTTAATATCTAGTTTTTCTGTAGTCTTTGTTATTTTTATTTATTACCAGTTTATTGCATGGATTACTACAATTTGGTTACATGAAAATGACAAAAAAACTGACTGTTTGGAATATATGATGTTTAATATGGTGTGGTCCCTCCGAACTG
>BMAU01017885.1:0-11182 GCA_019973935.1 Trichonephila clavipes
TTACAGTGATATCACTGTAAAAATGGAGACTTGGCCAACGCCTTATGCTCCCATAAAATTTTGATTATTTTTTAACCTAAGTTGTAACGTACAGCTCGTGATTGCATTGTCTATCAGTAGTTTGAATTATCGCCTTGTGCTTCAACTGAGATTGATGAAAGTAGAGTATTGAAAAACTATTAGATGGAATTTTAGAATCTATTGGATGATATCAAAATTTTTTCAACTTTTTGAACATGCTCTATTGTTTTACCAGGGTCGTCGCTAGGGGTGGGCAAGCCGGGCCCCTGCCCGGGTCGGCAATTTTTAGGAGGCGGCAAATTGGCTGTAAAACTAACTAGTTTATGAAGAAAATGAACCAAGATTACCCAGGGGTTCTAAGAGTCAAAATAAAAATTCGAAGAAAAAAATTTAAAATATGTATGCAAAATATTCACGTTTTCTATGGAGTCCTAGAGTTTTTTTTTAAATTTTTTTAACGAGAGTATTCATTAGTATTTAAAGTCGTATTTCTCAACGCTGGTCCCATGGGGAAAGGGGGAGGAGGCGACAAAGAGAATTTCGGCACCCGGTTCCTTCTCTTTCAACTAATTTCGTACAACGCTTGCTGCTTTGTATGCGTGAATTCGGGTACTATTGAAAGAGATAGATTTTGGCAGAGATTAGTCTCAACAAAAGTGATGAAAAGCACGGTTAAGTTTTACGAATGGAAAGAGGGGCAGAATGAGACCCTGAGAAAAAGACCGTTTTCCGAAAAAAACTGAAGGAATCTTGGGTCAAATTGACTTCCGAACTAATTCTTTTAGCTTCCTGTGCTCATACAGACAAAACAAAGTCGAACAACAAAAAAGGTAACAATATTTTCATTTTCAAATGCTCTTTTAGATTTTTAAGGTTTAATGCCCAGAAATTTTAATCCTTGCGTAAGATAAAGTGAAAGGAAAAAATCTTTTGCTACAGTTGTGATTTTTTCTATTTTAAATATTTATTTTATATACATAAATATAAATGTCATCAGTTTCGTAGAATATTTTCATGTTGATTAACATTTTTAAGTAGTTTTCGTAGCTTGAATGTACCGTAATCGTCTTAAAACATTTTCGATTGATATTGTTATTCAAATGAAAAAATATTATTTACCTCTCGTGTAAGAATAACTTCTTTAGTCGCTTATAAAGGACGATAGTAGGTCATTTAAAATGCAAAGCATTCATGAGCCTTTGAGTACATTCATTAATTATTTACCATATATAAAGAATCCTAACAACAATAGCTCGAAATTGTAATACAACGTAGTTATATTTATTATGATGATTTTGTTTTGTAATCGCAATATATGGTGATAATTTTGTTTAGTAATAAATGAACTAGTCTATAATTGCTAAATATTTAATTCATATTGCTTCAAACTCTTAAAAGTATTTTTAAAGGGAAAAAAAGTTAATTTTACTTAAATAGACACTTTTTTTTCTTTTTATTGAATGTAACATGTGAAATCAACATAGAACTTTTCGAATCTATTCTAAGACTGTTAAGATAGCCATTATTTTGTTAGATTAAATTTTAAAAACTTCAGCAATATATATATTTTTTGCATGTTATTGTCCTTTTAAGAAGAATTTGCATGATACCTTTTTAATTAAGATCTTTCACACCAGCCATTCCCAAAGTGGTCTATAAAGACCCCCAGGGATCTATGATAATCTCCAAGGGGTTCACGTCAGCAAAAAAAGAAACAATTTGGGGGTCAATGAGGTGTAAGTGGGGGTCTATATGTGATATCAACTCTCATTAAACTAGATCATGACTTTAATTTTAAAAGAAAATTTAATTAAGTGGAAACCAAATTTTACTTATTTAGCAGATTTATTTACTAAATTTAATAAGGTTAATTTGACCGTACAAGGTGGACGCATATATTTTTTTAAAACAGGAACAATTTCAGCGTTTCTTTCCAGAGATAAATTAAAAAGTATAATACTCTGGAGATCCGGAATTTTCTCAAACTAACCCAGACAATCTGTCAGCACGTTTTAACCTACGTTCAACGTTTAATTGCCTTTTATTCAGATTTTGAAACCAGGTTGAGAATGCTTTGACTATGGTAATACCATAGTAGGCAATGCATTTATATGGTCATATTAAAAAAATGTCACATAACAACAGGAACTGATCGTGATATGCACCAATGAAGATTTTAAAGTTTAGAAACGGATGCCAGCAATTTTGGCTTTAAAAAGACAAACCTGTTATTTGTCTCGAATTATGGAATATGGTGAGGAAGTTTTTAATTATTTTTCCTAATAAGAAGGAGTTTCAGCGCAGTGGCAAATCTCCAAAACAAAAAAAGAAACTGGACACTACTCTCAGAGGAGATTTAAAGTTAAACCTGACAAGATGTGATGACCCCCTTGGGTCACACCTTGAACACCAAGATTAATTTGAGGCAAAGAACCACCAAAAGCCATTTTGAATAATAATATTTTTTATTTTTGTTATAAATTCCTCAAAAATCTCTGATAACAAATAATATAATAATGTTACGTCTTCTAAAGGGATTTGCCTTTATATTAAATTAAATTACTTAGAATACGATTGATTATTAATCTAGCTCAACTCAAGTAAGGTTTACCGAAATAGGAGATCCGAGAAACACACGTATTCGAATTCTTAATTGTCATTAAATTTAACTAAGTATCTCAAACTGACGCTTACTTTAAGCGTACGTGAATTATATTTACCGCTGGCTTATATCAGCTTTCTGGTACGTCTAGCAGCACGACGTCTTCCCGAATCTAATCTCTTTGAATCTTCTAGTTTTGCTTTTAACGTTGTGGGCTCAATAGCCTACCATCATCTCTCTTGCTATCTCGCAACCCTCGATTTAAATACCTTATCTAATTTAAATATCCCAAACTTCTTTTTGTTGTTGAGTGGAAATAAACGCGAATTTATATTCCCCAGAAAGACGCCTAAGAAGATTAGTGGAAAGGTTCCGTACAGATTCGTCACAATTCCCTCCAAAAAGGAAACGGGATTTATTTGAAGGTCACAAACGGCCTGAAAACAATTTACGTAACCAATTCCTAGACTTGCTTTACAGTCCCGACGACTTTAATATATACATCTACCAATCGGATACTAAAATATCTCCTTCCTTAAGGGAAAGAAAAAAATTACGACCTAAAACTACTCTTTAAAGGTCGTAACATTTACAGAATTAAATATCCCTACACCACGCCCATTTGGCAAAGAGGCGAGGGAAAAACCACCTAAGTGGAAAAACCTGCCTGCGTGGTTTCTTTAACTACTTAAAAATCTACTTAAATATTATAACACATATTTGGACTTTCATCTTGCTTCTTATGTGGAACAATGTTCAGGGTCAGCGACCCTGAAATGAGAATTTCTTTGTGTGAAAAACAAACATCTTTAGTACATACAGATTCCTTCATTTTTTACATAACATTTTCATATATATTGTGAAGATCCCCTTGGATCTCACTTTGAGAACGAGAATGATTTTGAGTCAAATAAGAACCAGTAGCCATTTTAATGAATAACTTTCTTTATTTGGTTATCTTTCCCAAATAGAATCAAAGACTTTTATTAACAAATAAAATAATAGATATATGAGGTTTAAAAGGGACCTTCCTTTATATTAACTTAAATATTTAATGATACAATTAATTAATTAGAATATCGATCACGCAGAGATTACCGCAATAAGAAATCCCAGAATTATATTCAATAATGTTCCTATTGAACATTTAACTTTAATCTCACTCTTAATATAAAGCTTTAATGAGACTTTAATTATAAATCAATATTTACCACACTGCAGCTCAGCTCCTCCTGAGATTAATTTATCCACCTAGAAATCTTCAATAATAAATATCTAACTTCACTATTATACCTTCCTGCTTCAATCTCTCTCTTTTACTGCTTTTTGCTTTACTATTCCGTTTGACTTAAATACTTTATCTAATCTGCATAATAAGGAATCCCTGTCCTCTTTTTGGAGCTGATTGGAAATAGGTAGGGTAATTAAATTTCCCTAAAAAGGACGTCTCAGAAGGTTAGTGATGAAGTTCCGTATAGAATTGTCACAATATCAATTGAAGCATCTGGTTCCTTAACATTCCCATTCCATATATGTTGCACTTGTTAGTATTAAATGTTAGCTCTACCTAATTACGCCGCGTCCCAAGTCACCAGATGTAAGATGAAATATACACATATATATACATACAATTTCAAACATTTTTCAAATAACAATAAAACAAACAACCAAATGAATTGTCGCAGCGAAGTCATACATAGAAGTAAACAAATGCATTCTTACAAATGTTTTCTCCATATTTATACAAAAAAAATTAACACAAAAGCTGATTTTTCTCATCAAGAAAAAACACACACTCATCGTAGTGTCCACTTTTGCTTGGCTTCTTAAATTAAAAATCCGCCCGTGACTTGCTTCATTGCAATAATTCTTCCGACCACTTGTTCGAAAGGAGAAAAGAAAGAAACGATACAACCTGATATTCGCACCTATCCACTGGATCTCCGTCTTAGGCTTCCATACTGAGGCTCCATCTCCTGATGTTATTCTGTGGAATACTTGCTAATCCGCTGTTCCTCCGCTCCTCTGGAAATCCTTCGGGTTGTCTTACTCGGCTGCGTAGGTAGTACGGACAAGGTCTCACTGTTGTCGTCTGTTTCGACCGGACAGTTCTCCTCTCAGCTGCCCTGTTGGTTCCGTTTTTAGTTGTCTTTGTTTCTCGGGCCTTGCTGTATTGTCCGCTTCTTTCGTGCCTGCTCGCTACTGTAGGTGACTTGTCCTGCCTGGAATCTTGTTGATGAGATGGACCTGCAATAGGCTGTGATCCCTGGGAGGGGTTATTAGGTCTTCTATATTTATGATTACGAGATGAAACCGAGGACGGAATTTCTCTTTTTATCCCCTGTTTTGGTTCAGGGGTTAGTCTTTTCTGGTCCCTATGTTCGGACCCCTGCAGAGAATGTTTTCTGTAAATTTTGGACCTCTTTACATTTTTCATGTCCCCTGATCCATTTGACTCTATTTTACGTTTCAATCTCGGATCCTCCCATCCGGCATTACCCTTACTTGATTTATGACCGTTACTTTGCTCACTCGAGGTTTTCCTAGATCCTTTGAATTTTCCTGGTTGCGATCTACTTGACCTATCACTCGACCTCTGTCCTTCATACAGTGTCTCAACATGACTGTTCGAACTAATCGTGTCGGATTGTCGTGGACGGTACACACGCACCTGGTCAATGTTAACTGCTACCTTTTTAACCCTCTTTAAAATAATTAAATTGTTATTCCGAACCTCCAACACTCTATATGGCCCTTCAAACTACTTAGGCATAAACTTTCCAACCACTCTCCTACCCGCAGCACTTATAAAATGAGTTTGTACCAACAACAAATCATTTACTTTGATGTTAACTTCCCTCCTTTTCCGATTATAATATTTTCCCCAATGTTTGTGTTGTTTCCGCCTATTCTGCCTTGCTTCATCGAATAATTTCTCAATGTTTCTTCCTACATATTCAGCACCCTCTGTGACATTTATTAATTTACTAAAAGGTGTTATAATCTTTCTACCTAAGAATAACTCAGCCGGAGTTTTATTTATTGTTTCGTTCACTGAAGTTCGCAGCGCGAAAGCGAATTCATGAAGAAATGGGTCCCAGTTTTCGTGATTTTCTTTTACAAAACAGGCTATCATCTACACTAAATTGCGATTAACTCTTTCCGTTAAATTCGCCTGTGGCCTGTATGTTACCGTTTTCATATGTTTTATGTCCAACCTATGACTTAAGTGTTCAAATACCACTGATATAAATTGGGGGCCGTTATCACTAATTAAAGAAATCGGAGTTCCGTAACGTGAGATATAATTCTCAAAAAAGGCGTTAGCTATGGCCTGGGTCGAAGCTTTTCGTAAAGGAATAAGCTCACTCCACTTAGTGAAATGATCAGTTATTACTAATACAAATCTATATCTTTCGGGTCGGGATGCGGGGTAGGGGCCTAATAGGTCTAACGTTACAATTTCATTGGGGTAATTCGATACTATCGGAATTAAACGACCAGCTGGTAGCGCGTTTTTGTAATTAAATTTTGGACACCGGTCACAGGTTGATACATATTCAAATATATATTTTCTCATGAATGGAAAATAACATGTGTCTTGCAGACACAATTGCAAATTTTTAAAAAATGCAACAAAAGGATGTCAAAATTATCACAGAAATAAAAAGCAACAGAAAAAGGATTTAATTAAAGTTTTATTGTTACAGAGAACAATAATTAATGTGAAAGAGTATAGGTACTATTTTTTTCCTGCTTATTTCTAGTATAAAACTTTTTAATTAAAGTGAAAGCAAAATGTTCATTACAGAAATAAAAATATGATGAACACAATTTATAAAGTAGATACGTGATTTCAAACAAAATCGCTGGGAAAGCCGAATAGATGCATTAAAACCACTAAAGTATCAAGTAGTAGTGATATACGATGCTTTACTTGCTGTTTGTAATAATTTGGAGATTGACAACTCTATAAAGGCTTCTGGACTATTAAGGTGTGTTAAACAATTTAAGGTATCCGACTACGTTCGGAACCGTGATTTTAAAAAAGCGCATAAATGGATAATTTTCATGATATGTAGTGCCACTCAGATTATAATACATGCATAAAATTGTTTTAAGGACATTTTGACAAAAAAAGTATTTAAATATTATATTTCACATTATTTTCAGAGTTACATCCCATGGAAATATTTATCGGCGTTTTTTCTTAAAATTTCTCCCCTCTGTTGTCGTAAAACATGGATAAACCCACTTCTAAGTTATCAAAAATTCTAGTTGAGCCTCTGTAGAGAGGTCTGAGCTATATACAGACAAAATATTATTATAATAGAAGCATTTTTCACAAAAGGAGAACATTTGGAAAAAAGATTATTCTAAGCTAATTATTTGCCAAAATATTATATTTAAATACATTTTTTTGTCAAAATGTCCTTAAAACAATTTTATGCATATATTCTAATCTAAGTGACACTACATATCATGAAAATTATCTATTTATGCGCATTTGCAAAATCATGGTTCCGAACGTAGTCGGATACCTTAAGCCAGTGATACTCCACCTGCGGCCCGCCGGTCTTTTCTGAGTGGCCCGCTCATGCCCCATCGCACTAAGAAATTCATTGTTAGAGAACAATGTGCTAAAAATTAAGCAAGGAATTCTTTTAATCAAGCAATTAAATATATTGATTTTGTAATAGGTTTTTTTAATAGTAGAATGTAAGTAAAAGGAAATAGAAATTATCCCATAACTATAAAAAAGTCATAAAAATAAATGTTCGTGTGTGCGTGTTTGATATATAAGTTAATATAGTATTAACATAAAAGCCAAAAAAATTAGTTTTACAAATTTTGTCAAAGTTGCTTTGGTCTTATAGTGTGTCTTTTCCATTATCCGCATGTTGCAGCCCAAATGAAATAACTGTCGTGTGTATGCGGCCCGCGTGAAATACCTATCATGTCTTTACAGCCCGGTGATAACAAAGGTTGAATACCTCTGATTTAAGCTCTTATGCTGCATTGTAATTTGGTACAAAATCTTAAATTGTATCAATCCTATAAGTAAGCTCTTGCAGATAAAAGAGTATAATTTACCATCTGCTATTGAGCTCTTGAAAAGTTGTAAAGATTTTTCCAAGGATCTTAGATCGGACACAGCCTTCAATAAATGCTTTGCGATGCTTGAGAACTCGCCAACGAAACCGACATACCGGCTAACTTTGAGCTCCCCAAGCCACGTCATAGAGTTCGAGTGAGTGAGTGAGTGAATATTAACGTCGCACTGTTCAGCTGCACGAGGGCTTTTAGTGACGGACGTAATTTTAAACTATGGTCAAGTGATGTGGACGACACCTGTGCTGGCATCCTCCTCTCCTAATTACCACACCACACCAGCGGGAGGACGTTTCAGCTCCCGACAGATTTAACGTGGCATAGAGTTCGAAGAAGGAATGTTAATTTCGACTATGAAGCACGAGGTGATCCGATAGACGATCCTACTTTGAAATATAAGGCGGAGTTTTATTTTTTCTTATTAGATAAAGCTATCAATGCACTTGAATCCACGTTTGATTTGATCAGTTCCCACAGCTACTATTTCCAATTTTTATACAATATTTGTGATTTAAAATATACTCCTCAAAATGACGAACTAAAGTACTGTAAAGATGTAGTAACAGTGTTAACTGATGGGAATTCACCAGATATAAACGCGCTGGACCTGGCAGACGAGATAGTAGCGATTTTGGCTTTGCTAAATAAAAAAGAAAGTCCAATCGAGATTTTAAAACTCAGATCAAACCTCGATTTTGCTCGAAATCTCGGTATAGTTTTAAGGATATTGCTTACTCTCCCAATAAGTGTGGCAAGTGGAGAAAAGAGTTTATCCAAATTAAAATTAATTAAAAAGTTTTTACGCTCCACTACTACCGGGGATCGGCTAAACGGCTTGACGACAATAGCCATTGAACATGAACTGGCTGAAGAAATTGATGTTAAAGAAATTATAAAAAAAATCACAGAATCAAAATTGAGAAAGAAGCACTTTTAACTTTTTTAACTCTCGCTTTAAATGTATTTTTAATATGTAATTAGAATTTAATATTTAGTGGTTCTATAATTTGTTTTAGTACTTTTTAATACCTGTATTTTTTATAATTGTACACTAGAAATGACTCTTTCCTTTTTTCTGTGCAACCCTAATTTATTTTAATTTAGTGCCAAAAATATAAATTAATAATTTTTTTTGTTAATCAAAACTTCAACATTATTGAAAGCAATTTTTTTGCTCACGTTTTTATTTTACCATTAAGCATGGGAAAGGTTTAGGTTATATCATTTAATTCTTGTTATAAACGGGGGCGGCATTTTACCTCTTTCCCGGGGCGGCGAAACTGTTAGAGCCGGCCCTGATTTTACATTTCGCTATTGAGGAATAAGACCATTCTCCGTGGTTGGAGATAAAATTTTTCAAAATTTCACGCTGTGATTTGTATTTGATACAGTTTAATATGAAATGTTCACTACTTTCGGGTACTTGACAATCTGCACACAAAAGAGAATCTGTTTGTTTAAAAAGGAAATATATATCATTTAATGGTAATTTTTTAGCTCGCAACTTATTGATTAAAACTTTTGTATTTCTATTTTTTGCAGCCCGTCTATTCCATTTTTCAAGATGAGAAATATAAAAATAATTTTTATGTCCTTTGCTCTTTTTCCATATTTTTTCACTTTTATTTTTATGCGGTTTTTTGAAATGTGTATGTAGGTCTTCCCAAGTTCTCAAGAAATAATATTTCATGGCTCTGGAGAGGCTTTAGCTAATTTATCAACTTCTTCATTAATCCCTATCCCCTTGTGAGCTGGTACCCAAATGAATGTAATTAATTGAGCTATTTGGAGGGACTGATGTAAAGTTGAACTTAAATTTAATATTATCGTATTGGATTTTCTATTAATATTTTGGATGCTTTTAAGGACTGATAAGCTGTACGTCAGGATGATATAGTTTTCTGTTTCAGAAACCCAATTTTTTAACCCAGTCCATATGGCTATAGCTTCAGCTGTGAATATTGAAATCATTTCTTTCAGTATGAAATTTTGTCGAACTTTTTTCTTAGGGATCAAAATTCCTATTGATGTTTGATTATTTTTTTAACCATCTGTTTCTATTATATTGTTATTAAATTTTGGCTGAATGTAATCATTAAACATATTTTGTACTATGTCATCTGGAAGATACTTGTTTTGAAATGGTAGTTCATGAGTATAGATCTTTATTTTGCGATTTTCGTAGATTGGAAGAGGAGGAATCCATTGAAGAATATCCACTTTAGAGACACATAATTCTTGGAGCAGGTTGATCGTCTTTTAAAAAATACTGATCTCTTTTTCTCTATATTTATAAAAAATGTTATTTATATCCGAAAATAATCTTGCATTCGGTGACTAGTTTTTTAATGCAATTTGTTTAGTTATAAATTTTTGACAAAGAAAATTGTGGCGATTATTAATGCTTCCATTCATAGACTCTGCTCTTAATAAATCTAATTGGGTGTTTCTTGAGAGACCTAGGGCTAAAAGTAAAGCAGCATTGTAAATCGGTTCTAGTTTTTGTCTGTTGCTATTGCTAGAAAAGGAAAAAAGATGACTTCCATAGTCAAATATAGAACGGATTGTGGCATTAATAATATTTAAAAGATGATCAGATCTTGTTCCTATTTTCGGAGAAGATAAGGCTTTAATGGCATTTAAATATTTGAATTCTTTTTGACGTAGGTAATTAATATGATTAATCCAGGTGATATCGGGGTCGAAGATGATACCCAGGATTTTTTAAGACTCTTCACTTCGGGAAAAGGTTTGTCGCATATTTTAAGTAATGGAGGTATTGTGCTTCTTTTTCTGGAAAAGTCAATTAGATTGCTTTTTTCTGGAGAGGTGGACCATTTCCATTTTTTACACCAGACTGAAATTTTATTTAAAGATTCTTGCATTTCGCCTATTGTTTTATTCCAATTTGTACCACTATTGTATAAAAATATGTCGTCTGCATAAATCAGAAGATGGTTGTCGTGTTGAATTTATAAAATATCTGCCATATAAATGATAAAAAGAAAAGGACTTAAGATACAAGCCTGGGGTACACCATAATTACTTTAAAGATTTTTGAAAAAATGTTCGTCCATTTGATTTGAATTGTTCTCTGATGTAAGAAGACTTGTATCCATCGTAGCAATCTACCAGAGTATCCAACTTTGCTTAACTTAGAAACAAGGCCATTTGGCCACACTGAGTCATATGCTGCTTTAATATCTAACGCTACCAAAATAAAATATTCTTTGAGGTCTCTAGCCAGTATAATGTCATGTTGTAATTGAAGTAATGTATTAATGCTGCTTCTGTGAGGGTAAAAACCATGATGATTAACATGAAATCTAACATTCTATGTAGAATCATTCTTTCTAATAATTTGGCAATTACTGAAGTAAGAGATATAGGACGGTATGACGAAACTTCCTTGGGATTTTTGTGAGGTTTTATGAAAGGTAGAATAAT